>JAVJIX010000026.1:100000-490000 GCA_036785185.1 Paratrypauchen microcephalus | reverse complement strand
AGTCCTGGTTTAGTCCTGGTTTAGTCCTGGTTTAATCCTGGTTTAGTCCTGCTCGTTTAGTCCTGCTCGTTTAGTTCTGGTTTAGTCCTGGTTTAGTCCTGGTTTAGTCCTGCTGGTTTAGTCCTGCTGATTTATTCTTGGTTTATTCCTTGTTTAGTCCTAGTTTAGTCCTGGTGTAGTCCTGGTGATTTAGTCTTGGTTTAGTCCTGGTTTAGTCCTTGTTTAGTCCTAGTTTAGTCCTGGTTTAGTCCTAGTTTAGTCCTGGTTTAGTCCTTGTTTAGTCTTGGTTTAGTCCTTGTTTAGTCCTGGTTTAGTCCTGCTGATTTAGTCTTGGTTTAGTCCTGGTTTAGTCTTGGTTTAGTCCTGGTTTAGTCCTGCTGATTTAGTCTTGGTATAGTATTGAAAAGGAACTGGTTTACACTTGGTTAAAACTGTACCATGCACAGTAATTTCCAAACTACTGAGCGCACCTGAATATAAACCATATCAACAAAATTTTAAAGGAAAAATAAATCTGTACATACATAGGCCGCACTTGTCTCTAAGCTGCAGGTGTCCACGTCTTCAAAAACATTTCCAAGTTTGGTCCATCTGCTTTTTTCGCTTCTGAAAGCTTCTGTCGTCTTTTTGGATTTCTGAACATGCTGCCGTCGCCAACGTCTCACCATCGACTCAGCGATGCCAAGCTCATGTGCAGCAGCTCGATTTCCTTCTACGACAGCAGATCAATTGCCTTTATCTTAAAAGGATGTGTGCATGAAGCGCAGGGGATATCTGTATTGATCAGGTATGAGTGGATGTTCGGCGACTGACATTTGAGACATTTCTTCTCGTCATTTACTCACCTGCATTTAACCCATACGGGTCATTAAGACGTATCCCACTCACTAATGTTCATTTCACGTCAAAACTTATTTTCTCACACGGTGGTGAACTGTTTTAGTGCTGACGACATCGCTCGCCAACGCCGCAACTTCGTGTGAACCGCACAGACAGCGGCGCTTTCCGCACTCAGGCTGCGCACATCTGCTGTGTCGATAAACGAATAATCCGTCCATAAATTAGCCACATCGTCGTATGAGCCTCACGGTTCAAAGTGTGACAAAAAAGTAGACTTGGCTTATTCTTGGTTTAGTCCTGGTTTAGTCCTGCTAATTTAGTCTTGGTTTAGTCCTGCTGATTTAGTCTTGGTTTAGTCCTAGTTTAGTCCTGCTGATTTAGTCTTGGTTTAGTCCTAGTTTAGTCCTGCTGATTTAGTCTTGGTTTAGTCCTGGTTTAGTGCTGCTGGTTTAAACGAGGACTAAACCCGGTCTGAACCAAGACTAAAGCAGGTCTAAACTAGGACTAAACCAGGTCTGAATCAGGGCTAAACCAGGACTAAACAAGGTTAAAAAGGGGACTAAACTAGGACTAAACCCAGTCTGAACCAAGACTAAAGCAGGGATGAAATAGGACTAAACCAGGTCTGAATCAATACTAAACCAGGTCTAAACTAGGACTAAACAAGGGTAAAAGGGGACGAAACCAGGACTGAACTAGGATTTAACCAGATCTGAACCAGGACTAAACCAGGTCTAAACTAGAACCCAAGAACAATGTGAAAGACTTGTGGAGAGCATGCCAAGACGCATGAAAGCTGTGATTAAAAATAAGGGTTATTGCACCAAATATTGATTTGTGAACTCTTTTTAAGTGTAAACATTAGTATTATGCTGGCATAAATTGAATTCTTAAGTCAAAAAAACACCTAAACTAACAACAAAGATATAAATACTATTAAAATAAATACACTTCCAGCTCGCCACATGCTTCAGAACAATTATTCTTAGCTACAGACGCTAACTGCCTTTAATGACTCCAACAGAACTGATGCCTCCAGACTATTTAGTCGATAATATTCACAGGACAGTGCGTTTGGGCCCGTAGAGTTGTTCCTAATGTAGTTTTTGGCTCGTAGTGTGTCCTGATTATTTGGGCTGTAGTACCATCTGGGACTGGCACGCCGCTCCTCTTCCTCACGTCAACATGAGACAATAATTATGCAGCTAAATATACGGAAAGACTACAAACCCTCACAGCGCTCCCTTTGGAGACCGCGGAGTGGGCTGGACTCGAAAAGAACGCTTTGTTTAACTGATATTTTCGTGTTGGTTTTAGTAACTCCAGCTTTGTTCAGAAAAGAAGTGCTTTGGTAAATCTGTGGCTTTGAGAGTTCCAATATTGACAGGCTGAGTTTTAAAAGGACCAAACCAGGACATTGTGTTTTTAAAAGGTCTTAAATGACCGAAAAATGGACTCTTGTGGGCTTTAAATCATGTTCTAATGTCGTTACCTCGTCAACTATCAAAATGCAATTATATGCAGATGATAAAGTACTGTACACTCATGCAAAAGTAAACAAGAAGCTGCTGCAATACTATCTGGAGACATGGTACCGGTGTCCCACTGCTTCAAAACTCATGTCTACATCTTAATACAAAAAAAACGGTATGTTTTTCTCACGACAACCATCTGAAGAACAACAACCATCTGTCATACACGGCATGCACATGGACGAGTGTAATCCGATCGCAAACGGATTGGTATCGTATCGAATTCATGTGCACAGGCTAAGGATCATCCGATCCAATTGGAACCCCTGGATAGTAATCTGCTCGGTGTCGCCTTGTGCACGATATCGGATCGGATTGGTGTACTGCGCATGTGCGGGAATTTTTTCCAGGGATTTCACCCAGAAATGGCAGGAAGCGCCGACGCCGTCATAAGTAGCGATTGTTGCTGGAAAAGTCAGACGAAATCATGCCTGCGAAGAAAGAATGCACAACACGTACACCAATGCTGCTCCGTCAAACTCCTCGAGCTCCATCTTTGCATACCGTCACATAGTTTGTTGTGGTTTTTTGAGTCGCCATCACCCGGAAGTAGTTGGACCACAGCGCCACATAGCGTAGTGGAGCCAGCCAGGTCGCTGACCATTATCAGATTACACGAGTTTCATGTGCACTTGGATTATAGAGAGACCACCCGCCAAGTAACGGGATCGGATTTGGAGAAATCCAATCCGATCCTACCATGTGCACGCAATGATTGTGAAAATTACCAAAATTTCAAGAAGACACTAAAACAGTGGTAAAAAACAAACCAGTCCGGTACTCATGTTTGACTTGTCACTAACCGTGTTAATGTTTATTGTAAATATTGTATGTCTTTTATATTTGTGATTTTAAATGTCTGTGTTCTGTGCCTGTCTTTTAGCTCTAGAGCTAATTCTGACATATTTACTGTGCAGCTTCTGCTCATATGTTGATTTATATGTAGTGGTGTCAGGCGATTAAAAAAATGTATCTAATTAATTACAGGATTTGTATTTAATTAATCTAATTAATCACATTTTAAGAGTGTGAGCGAGCGAACAAACCCACTTTGTGATTGAGTTTGTCAGTTTTCAAGTGGTCACTGCTCGTTCGTTTCCCAAATTATGCGAGCGTGGTTTGTTGGTTTGGTGGTTTGGTGGTTTATTGGTTTGGTGGTTTGGTGAAGTGCGCTCACGCTCGCTCTATCACTGGTAACAACGGAACCTGTCCGGATGTGTTGGCGGCACGGTGGCTGAGTGGCTAGCGCACATCTCATACTTCACAGCAAGAAGGTTCCGGGTTTGATCCCCGGGTCGCCCAGACCTTTCTGTGTGTGTTTGCATGTTCTCCCCGTGTCTGGGTGGGTTTCCTCCGAGCACTCCGGTTTCCCCCACTAACCCAAAACATGCTCCAGGTAAAATCCTCCAGCTGAGGTCCTGACCACGACGAGCAACAAGATCATGGAGATGGTCCCCGGGCGCCTGAAAGATGAGCTGCCCACAGCTCCTGAAGGATGGGTAAAATGCAGAGAAATAATTTCCCTACGGGGATGAATAAAGCGTGTCGTCTTCTTCTTTATCGTTCAAATGATCCGTCAGGCTGGAGCAGCTTTGGTGATCGGAAAATTATTTTTGACAAAAGCCCCAAATCACGGCATTCTTATTGATCGTCCCATTTTCGTTCTTTTTATAAATAAACTTGCCCTTCAAAGGCAAGGTTTTTAACATACTGTATTTATTTATTTATAATGAAAATGTAAAGTGTAGCGTTGATATGTATGTGGGTATGTGTAACTATTGTATGTATGTGGGTATTTATGTGGATTGGCTGCTAACTTGGCCAGGTCTCTCTTGAAAATGAGATTTTGAATCTCAATGGGACTTCCTGGTTAAATAAAGGTAATAATAATAATAAAAAGGCCTGAGCAGTGATTTTCTCAACACACGCCAAATTTCAAATGTGCGTGCATTGAATTGCCACTCATAATTAATTGCGTTAATTTTTATAACGCGTTAATGTGCAGTGTAATTAATTAATCATATTAACGCGTTAAACTGACAGCCCTAAAAATATGCATTGTCCTAAATAAATAAATAAAAAACAGACTTGGAGTTGTGTTTTGTTTCATTCACACATTTCGGTAACCCTTTATTGTTAGTCCGTCTGCATCCCCAAAGCTCAGAATGCTCTGCTCCATCTTGTGTGAAGAGGTAGTTTTCAAGTTAACTGCTCCTCTTACCTTTAAAGAGCAGCATTTCCAGGGCTGATTATCCGAATGATTCTGGAGAAGGTGGAGGGAGTTTAAAACACAATGGCGCACTTTGTGTATTACCACATGAGGTCACAAGGGGACTCATGTGGAACAGAGTGTTCTATTTTTGCAATTTTACACTGAATAACGTGGAACCAATAGAACCAATCATGTTTTTAAAGAACTCAGCCTAAATATGTAGGATTTGTGTGTTAAAAGTGTCAATAAAATAAAGCACAACTCCAGATCAGAAAATAGTGTAATATGGGCCCTTTTTAATGTGCACTAACTTTCATATCGAGGGTCCGCCACCTGCTTGTCTCTGTGAAGTTAGAAAAGTTACACAGTTCATCTTTAAGTAGGACCAAACCAAGACATTATGTTTTTAATTAAATGGATTGTTGGGCCAACCTGATTTTGGTATATATTGACATATTGTTAAAAAAAAAAAAAAAAAAAAGTTTTGTCCAATAATAATATTATTCTATATTATGGAAGTGCGCAATTAGCATGATAGTTGTTGTTAGCATTTCTGTGACTGCAAACGTTCACTCTGGTCTCTGAAAGCTGTGAAAGAATCATTTATATAATTTCAGTCCTGGAATTGTTTAACTCTTGTTGAATGTATTGCGTGTTCTTATCTAAAGACGACCAAGATTCAAAAATGTCAACTTAATTAATAAAGTTTATTTCCCTAACAAAAAGTCTAAAGCAGAGCTCTGGGTCAGCCTCCCCTAGAGCTCACAGTAGCAAGTCTTACGCCAGGAGCAGCAAACTGACAACTTGCTCCTCTCTCACACACAGATAAAATACAATATGCAAATAATATGTTGATTCAGGATCCGCCTTCTGCTCCGGCCCACATCCGCCCAGTCTTCTTTTGCACCAGTCTTCCCTTCTTCCACAGCGAGCTCACCAGAACCAGATCCTACGTTTGTAAAAATGTGCTATATAAATAAAGTGGATTTGGATTTGGATTTGGATAAATTCCACAGAACTCCCCAACCTCGCTATCGCCCTTCCTGGCACACATTACCTCCCGAAGTCAAATAATACAATCCATATGTGATTTTCAGTGTTTCCTATAAACATAAAGTAATGTAAGTGATATTCAAGCAAGTCACTTGGTGTTTATATTATTGCCATTCCTTCACTCTACAAAACAAAAAGTAAAGTAGTGGGTCTTTGTCTGATTAAACAAAGATTTAATTAATTTCACATACTTAATTTGTTCATCTTCATATCCAACTAAGCAGTCTCATATAATTCTTAGTTCTTTTGTTTAATTATCAAACAACACATTGTTAATTGAAATATACTTTATTTGGCACTTCATTTCAGTTACATCGTCATGTTCCTCCACCTGGTCTGGAGACAAAAGAGGAACTCGAGGATTTGGGTTAATTATTTTAGTGTTTAGTTTATGCTGAACACTTATTTTAAAAGGGACTCTGGCCCATGTAAACGGAAAAGACTTTAGAGTTTTGAAAGTCACCTGTAAATCGTTACCCGTTTAAGGAAATGATACATACCTGGGGGAGGTCCTTCCCTCTGGGGCGTGTGGACATAAGCGGTCTATAGCCGTGTCTCAATTCTCAGTGTGCGGAGTGTGGTTTTGACGGCGCATACGTCACTTCCGGCGCGACAACCGCTGTCCCATTTCGTTTTTGTCCCATGCACAGTTAAAATGCACCCTGAAAACCACAGTCGTTTCCATTGAAATCGTGGCGTGGACAAACTGTGCATCGATGCACACTTCGGGCAGTCATATATCCCAGCATGCACCGCGCGCTACTTCTTCTACGGGAAAAAATGGAGTCGGCGGCTGCATCTGGTAGTTGCTGGACTTGTCCCATTTCGCCGACGCCTATGCTGTCCGTGGAGTACACTCAGGACTGTGCAAGTATGCACAGTCCGGAGTGCCCTTAAAACCACACTCGGAACTGTGCACACTGCAAATTGAGACACGGCTTATTTAAGTCAGTTAGTGGGAGGAGACTTGTGTGCAGTTGGGTGGACAGTTTATTTAATTCAATTAATTTAAGTAACTTGTTTTGCATTTCAAATTTATTTGTAATTTATTTTACATAAACAACTGGAATATTTTAAATAGGGCTGTCAGTTTAACACTTTAATTAGATTAATTAATTACACTGCAAATAAACGCATTATAAAAATGTACACAATTAATTATGAGCGGTAATTCAATGCACATTTTAAGTTTGTCCCATTGAAGGACCTGTAGGCGACTTGGCAGTGGCGTCACTTCCACCTGCGTCGCTCAAACAAATAAATCCTGGAGGAAACTGACATGGACTCGACTCAGGGGGCGAGGAGCGAATCACCGCCAGGGCCGAAGAACGGCAACTTTATTTATAAAAAGAAAGAAGACGGGACGATCAACAAGAACGCCATGATTTGGAGCCTTTGTAATTTTTGTAATGTTTAAAATTTTTGTAAAATAATTTTCCGATCACCGAAGCTGCTCCAGCCTGACGGATCATTTGAACGATAAACAGGTCCGGACAAGTTCCATCGTTACCGGTGATAGAGCGAGCATGAGTGCACCAAACCAACAAACCACCAAACCAACAAACCACCAAACCAACAAATCACCAAACCACCAAACCAACAAATCACCAAACCAACAAATCACCAAACCAACAAACCACCAAACCAACAAATCACCAAACCAACAAACCAACAAACCACCAAACCACCAAATTACCAAACCAACAAACCACCAAACCAACAAACCACCAAACCAACAAATCACCAAACCACCAAACCAACAAATCACCAAACCAACAAATCACCAAACCAACAAACCACCAAACCAACAAATCACCAAACCAACAAACCAACAAACCACCAAACCACCAAACCAACAAATCACCAAACCACCAAACCAACAAACCAACAAATCACCAAACCACCAAACCAACAAACCACCAAACCAACAAATTACCAAACCAACAAACCACCAAACCACCAAACCACGCTCTCAGAATTTAGTTTCTCTCTTTCTCGATTAAAATGTGATTAATTCGATTGATTAATTACAAATCCTGTAATTAATTAGATTACATTTTTTAAATCGCCTGACAGCACTACTTTAAATACATTATTGTCTGGTCAAAGACATTTTTACATCACAGTGGCTGTTAACCTGAACACTCAATGACATCACGAGGTGGAACAGAGCATTTTGAGCTTTGCAGATAAAAACAGACTAATAATAAAATGTTGGTCAAATGTGTGAATGAAACAAAACTCTAGATACGTTTTTGAGGAGGTAAAAACACTCACAAGAGTCATTTTTGTGTAATGTAGCACCTTTAAACGTTCACAAAAGTTGATTTTACACATATCCCCTTTAAGACAAGTCAAGAAAAGTTGAAAAATCGCCGATCCATATGAAAAATTCTAAAACTATCATTATGAGACATTAACAATCTTTCCCAAGTTCACTTCCGACAAATTCTTCAAACACTCCTCTCCGATCTCTATACGCTCCTCCAACCTGCAGTGTTTATGCTAATGCTATGCTAATGGCGGCCCGACGCTGCGCTAATCCTCTGAAGCGCGCGGCCCATTTGTCCGTCTAATTTATCCCCCCGTGACCCCGGCGCTAGACTAGTTATTTCTAATGCTAATGTCTTCCTCAAACTGCGGTCGGAAAGTGCAGATACGTCAAGCTGGTGTAGTCAATTAAATCAACAACTCGGAGTTTTGTTTTGCCGTTGTCGTGCGAGAGATGAAAAACGGGGTGAGCCGTTCCGACGGAGGAAGGGCGTACGCTACAGAGGGCTTTAAAAATGTCATTTTCTAGTCCAGCGCCCTGCATCTTAAAGAAAAACAAATAGCTGTATTTAAATGAAGCTAATCTCACGCCGCAGAAATGCCACCGCCGCGTTACCGAAACTTAACACGGTCTTAACACAAAGCAAACACCCGCGCCGTCCGCTCTCGAGCCTCAGATCGGAGAACGCAGAACATCGAGATGTATGTCGGAGGAAAGTTGATGAAAGCGAAAGAAAGTTTGAAGCTGATAAAAGGTAAACGAGGTGAAAACGGCGCATGATACCGGGAGCGTTTTAAGGATAAACAAAGGATTTAATCAGCAGGATCCTATATTATGCATACAAAGAGGGTTTCGGAATTACATGTATTGTCCTGAATAACTCAGATTTGATGAATTAAATGCCTATTATTATTGTAAATCTATCATTTTCATGCCCGACTTTGCACATTCATAAATAAATAATGGTTTATGTTTTATATTTTATCCAACTGTACCCAAATCTTGCCATGGCTCTTGTGTATACTTTATTTCCTGCGACCGCTAAAATGAATACCTCTAAATTTAAAATAAATACAACAATAACAAATAAAATAATAACTAAAATAAATAATAAAATAATAATAAAATAATAATAAATAAAATAAAAATAAATAAAATAACACATAAAATAAATTTAAAAATTTAAAAATAAAATAAAATAAAATAAATACATAAAAATAAATCTGAATTTTCATTTTGTAAAGGTAGTGCACCCGAGGAAAAATGTTGGCGACCCCTGGGCTAGACATTTTATTTAATTTGTCCAAGTTCTAATGGTATTTCCTCATCACAAACAGACCCGCAGCTGTGTTTTGTTTCATTCACACATGTTTAACGCACAAAACTGCAGATTTAGGCTGAGTTCTTCTCTCAAAACAGAAAAAAACACTCTATTCCACCTTGTGATGTCATGTGGTAATACAGAATAGAATAGAATAGAAGTCTTTATCGTCACTGTACAAAAAAAGTGAGATGTCGTTTGGAGCAGCCAACAACAGATGCATAATAGACACAGTATAAGAATAGAATAAAATAGATAAAAAGTGTCTGGGAAGAGTTAAAAATATAGGTTAAATTTACAACAATATATACCAGTAAACCTATAAAACAATATGAAAAACAATACAGTGGTACCTCACCTTACAAAAGACCCAACAAACGAAAAATCCAAGTTACGAAACGCCTTCACGTTAAATTTTGGTCTCTAAATACGAAAGAAAATTCAAGTTACGAAACGCGAAATCTCAAAAATTCAAATAATGCGCGCTCAGATGCACGCCCTGAAACGTAAATACACTTTACGTGATGGAGGTGATGGAGCGGGATGGAGCCGCGGCGCCCGCCATGCCTCCCCCTCGAGGCCGCGGGCCGAGCATGCGCGGGCGAGCGCAGGAGCCGCGCGAGGCCAGCGGAGAGCCGCGGGGTGATTTAATCCTGGTCTGGTCCCGGTTTGGTCCGGGTCTGGACCTGGTCTGGTCCTGGTTTAGTCCAGGTCCAGTCCAGGTTTAGACCTGGTTTAGACCTGGTCTAGATCTGGTTTATTCCACGTTTAGTCCTGGGTCTACAGTCTCTTAGCCAATCAGGACGCAGAACACAATGTTACACTATAAAAAAAAAAACCTTGGCACGTCTGCGAGCACGAGATAGAACCGCGGCGCCCGGACCGCGTCCTCTGGAGCCCGAGCCACAAACCAGCCGCACGAAACCAGCAAAGATGTGAACGTGGTGGTTTAATCCTGGTTTAGTCCAGGTCTAGACCTGGTCCAGTCCTGGTTTAGTCCAGGTCTAGTCCAGGTTTAGACCTGGTCTAGACCTGGTTTAGTTCTGGTCTAGACCCGGTTTATTCCACGTTTATTCCTGGCTCTACAGTCTCTTAGCCAATCAGGATGCAGAACACAATGTTACACTATAAAAAAAAAAGTTACATTATTTAAAAAACGGGAACGGAACGGAAAGAACGGAGCCTTGGAACGAATCAGGCCTTTTCCATTGTAATAGCTACTCAACTTACAAAAAAATTCACGTTACGAAACCACTTCTGGAACGAATTGATTTCGTAAGGTGAGGTACCACTGTATGTACATTTACAGTATCCAGTATAGACTCTGGCAGCAGGGATTCAAGTACTTAGAGCTCCACCTCACAGATCTTCACTAGAATCATTTGGGAGGATTTTGGCTCTGTCTCTACTGAATCTCAACTGAACAAAAGGTAAAAGGAGCTGCTAACTACCACTTCATGACATCACAAGGTGGAACAGAGCATTTTGATGATAAAGAGGTACTCAAACATGTGTGAATGAATCAAAACACAATTCCATGTATGCTTTATTTTTGTTTTTTAATCAACAAACATATTAATAAATGGGATATGGGCTCTTTAAGTGAAATGCGTAGTCTAACCTGTCACGTACACATTTTTAATTTATGTGGATTTTGTATATAGAGCTCAGGGCTGCAGAGAACATTCATGTTTTAAGAGTGGGCTCAAGACTCACCTGTTTAGCTTGGCCTTTGATTGAAATGTTCTACTTTTACCTGTTTTTATTATGATTATAGCTTGAACTAATATTTATCTATAATTTTTAGGATTCCAGTGTTTCCCCTGTAGGAGTCCTCTGCACCGGGAGCGGGGGTCAGCTGCAGCTACCGGGGTCTGTCCCGTGGGCTCCTGATGGGGGGATGGTGCTTGGGCCCTGTGTCCTGGTGGGGGGAAGGTGCTTGGGCCCTGTGTCCTGGTGGGGGGATGGTGCTTGGGCCCTGTGTCCTGGTGAGGGGAAGGTGCTTGGGCCCTGTGTCCTGGTGGGGGGATGGTGCTTGGGCCCTGTGTCCTGGTGGGGGGAAGGTGCTTGGGCTCTGTGTCCTGTTGGGGGGAATGGTGCTTGGGCCCTGTGTCCTGGTGGGGGGATGGTGCTTGGGCCCTGTGTCCTGGTGGGGGGATGGTGCTTGGGCCCTGTGTCCTGTTGGGGGGATGGTGCTTGGGCCTCATCTCTCCCCTGGCCCCTGTGGCGGTTCCTGGTGGAAGTTCCTGGTGACGGTTCCTGGTGACGGTTCCTGGTGACGGTTCCTGGTGGCGATTCCTGGTGGAAGTTCCTGGTGGCGGTTCCTGGTGACGGTTCCTGGTGACGGTTCCTGGTGGCGGTTCCTGGTGATGGTTCCTGGTGGCGGTTCCCGGTGACGGTTCGTGGTGGCGGTTCGTGGTGGCGGTTCGTGGTGGCGGTTCGTGGTGGCGGTTCCCGGTGATGGTTCCTGGTGGCGGTTCATGGTGACGGTTCCTGGTGACGGTTCCTGGTGGCGATTCCTGGTGGAAGTTCCTGGTGGCGGTTCCGGGTGATGGTTCCTGGTGACGGTTCCTGGTGGCAGTTCCTCTTGGTGTAGCTCCTCTGATGGTTCGCCTGTATTCAGCCTCACCATTTTACTCTGTGTAGTTTTATATATTTTAGAATGTTAGTGTGTGTGTGTGTGTGTGTGTGTGTGTGTGTGTGTGTGTGTGTGTGTGTAATTTTTTGTATGAAAAGCGCTTTGTAAATAGAGTTTGATTGATTGATTGATAAAATTCAGCAGTGATCACATCTCTGAGGGAGCGACGGTCGTCTGGCCTTTTGGTATGCGTCAGCTGTCACCTGTAATAAACCTAAGAGCCCCGGGCGAAAGTGCAGCCGCTGGTTTTAAAACTGGTGCAGTGGCATGCACATAAATAATGTCGCCCTCGTCGTCGTGTTGTTTGGCAGGACACTTCAGCACCTGTTCATAAATACAGACGTTACACTCACAGTTTCTGAAGTCTGCATTTTATATATTACAAAAATGGATCCCTGTGAACTTTAAGCTATGTTATAATGTTGTTACCTCACCAAAAACCTTCCTGGAGTTGTGTTTTGTTTCATTTACACGTTTCAGTAACAATTTATTATTAGTCTGTGCATCTCTAAAGCTCAGAACGCTCCGTTCCACCTTGTGATGTCATGAAGCAGTAGTTTTACCTTTGCTTCAGTAGAAATTCACAATTCCAGGTCTGAAATTATCCAAATAATTATATTGGATTATAAGGTGTAGGTAGTTTATGGTTCGTGTGAATCAAGGTTAAGATTTTAAGATTTTAGACTTTATTGATCTCACACACAAGAGAAATTCGCTTCTGCATTTCCTCTCAGGATGCAGTGGGCAGCCAATTTTTCAAGCGCCCGGGGGGCAGTACCGTGAAGGGTCTTGCCCAAGGACCCTACTGGCTTGCTCATTGCCCGGGGGGAGGGTGACAAGTGACTTACCAGTTGAGCTAACCAGCCGGTTATTATTAGTCTGGTTAACACCTGACCATATCACAAGTGAGATATGGGTCTGGAAACTCGCTTCGAAAAATCCCGTAGCGGAGGTGTGGTTAGCGATTGCCAACGGCCGTTTATTGGGCGTTATGAATGTCTATCATTGAGCGTATACGTAAGTCCATAGCCAATCATGTCAGTTGTCAGTTCAAACTACAAGCTTCCGTTTGTCATGTAGTACGCGTCACCGTCTTGCCACACCTCCCCCGCTCTCTGATTGGGGCCCTAAATCTGGGACTCTCGCTTGGACGAGTTTCCAGGCCGCCTTCCAGTTCGAAACGGAAGCGGCCTGGGAATTCCCAGGCTAGGTTATTATAGTTGACGAAAACCAACGAAAAAATGAAAACTAAAATAAATTTTAAAAATAAAAAATAAAAGAAAAAAATTACTGAAACTGTATTGTGTGATTACAAAACTAACTAAAACTAACTGAAATTATAGATAAACTAAAGCAGGACTAAACTAGGACTAAATAAGGACTAATCTAGAAATAAATCAGGACTAAACAAAAACTAAACAAGGACTAAACTAGAACTAAACTAGGACTACATCAGGTCTAAGCAAGGACTAAACCAGGACTAAACTAGGACTAAACCAGGACTGAACAAGAACTAAAGTAGAACTAAAGTAGGACTAAATCAGGACTAAACTAGAAATAAACCAGGACTAAACAAAAACTTAAAAAGGACTAAACTAGAACTAAACTAGGACTAAACAAGGACTAAACTAAAGGACTAAACTAGTTCTAAACAAGGACTGAATTAGGACTAAACCAGGACTAAACTAGGACTAAACCAGGACTAAACTAGGACTAAACCAGGACTAAACTAGGGCTAAACAATGACTGAACTAGGACTAAACCAGGATTAAACCAGGACTGAACTAAACTAGGACAATTAAAAGAAAAAAAAACGATAACTGAAACAGTATTGTGTGTTTATAAAACTAAAACTAGCTGAAATTATAGATGAACTAAAGCAGGACTAAACTAGGACTAAATAAGGACTAAACTAGAAATAAATCAGGACTAAACAAAAACTAAACAAGGACTAAACTAGAACTAAACTAGGACTACATCAGGTCTAAGCAAGGACTAAACCAGGACTAAACTAGGACTAAACCAGGACTGAATGAAACTAGGACAAATAAAAGAAAAAAAACATAACTGAAACTGTATTTTGTGTTTACAAAACTAAAACTAACTGAAATTCTAGATAAATTGCTCTTGGTTTTGTCCTTTTTTGGAGTTGGCAAATGTGGAAGTTTTGGTGTGTGTGTTTTTATTTGTTTTTGCACTTAAGGCTGCAGCTTGTGGACGGCTTTGGTTGTTGTGGGGGTAAACCTGAAGAAATGTTTTAAAATTGTATTTGTTTGTTGTAAGTTTGAGAACACAATACTTTCTTTTTGAATCCTGCACTTGACAAATAACCCAAAGTATAATCCAAAAACTAAAACTAATAAAAACTAAACTAAAACTGAACAGTTAGAAAAAAAAATGTGTGTAGAATTCCTCAGTCGTCCAGATAGAATCCATGGCAAAAGGAGAAACTGAATTAGAGGAAGAAAAGACACTGGCAAAACACTTCAGCACCAGTCCAGACCGGCGGAGAAGTCTTATTGAGTTACTAAGTCTGCAGTTTTAAGTGCCACAAAGTCAGTTAATTAATAAAAGTGTAGCGTTTCACCTTTTCACGAGTCGCATCTGTTCACAGTTGAGCCCTGAGCCGGATCTGCATCACTGTCTGCATCACCTTCAGAGCAGATCATGACACTGTTTATACAAGAGACAGGAGACAGCCCACACCTACTGTACTTCTGCTCTGTGAGCTGTGGAGTCTGATCTAATGAGAGATTAGATGAAACTTTTGAATGCAAAAGAGACATTTAAACCTGACTTTTTTCTAATAAAGGTAATATTGTAAGTTTTGGAACGTATGTGATTTTAATGCGATTCTGAGCTGATTTTCCATAACATAATGACTCGTAAATTTTAGGCGTATCTGATTTTTACCGTCTTAAAAACGTGACTGCAGCGGTCCAAAGTTATTCCTCAATTTATCCATTCAGATTATCTTAATTCCTAAACAGCTAAAGTTCAAAGTCAGCTTTATTGTCAAAAGCCATATGTACAGGTTGCACACACAGGATTTGTGTGTGCCTTCTCTTGTTTTCGTCGTTTTTCTCCTTTTTGGAGCAGATTTTCCAAATCCTAAATTATTGATGTGCTAAGCTAGACCCTCAGCGCAATTGACACACTTTTTTCATGGAGGAATATCGCTGCGGGAGAAGCGGTGTGTCCTGATGGGACATACGCTGGTGGATACGCGATGGACTCTTATTATAAGTGGCAAGTCGTGTGCCTAGCACCTATGGACCTGGAGGACATGGAGGACATTTACTTTTCGGATTTCTGATAGCTGGACATCTGTTGATTGGCCTGGGATTATCCATGACCTATTGCAAAATTTGCAAGCTGGCAGCAAGTAAGGAGTCCCCCAAGCTGCCTGCAGTAATCTCGCACCACAGCAGAGCCGTGGAGGATCTCGTGAAAGGATTACATCAGAAAGTGGTACAGGTTGAGGACCACTTAGAAGGGTTCCAGCCGAAGGAAACATCTCAACGTTTAGATACCATCACGAGCATGCTGACAGAACTGTGCAGAAACAACGCAGCACAGTCTGCGCGCCAAGAGGAACTGTTGAGGTCTTTAGCGACTCTGCAGGGTGACATGAAGATGGGGGCCTGGCAGAACCAGGGGTCCAGCTAAATTGTTGGCTCGCCTGGGTCTCTAAAATGTGTTTCATTATGCTAAATTAATGCCCCTTGTAACTAATTTTTCTCCTGAGAAAATATGGTTCCGACGGGTTTGTGTTTTTTATCTGTGTTTTGATTTGCATGAACACTCCCAAGGTCACAGATGTGGCTTATCACGGCACTCTACAAAAACACTGGCACACCATCTCAGACACACTGACATGTATTAAGTAAACACATTGCCCTGTCTATTTAGAAATGTTTGCCTCTACTTCAGTTTTCAATCAGTTTCTCTGCTTTCTGATCTGCTCCCTTGCCCCACCCTTAAGTTTGTCGCCAAAGGAAAAAAAGTCTGTATGTTACCTGTCCAATTGTTTTTCTGTCATAACATGTTGTGACTAATTGTCATTGATTGTAATTGCGTCTTTTTCCGCTCTGTATCTCCGAGTCAGTGGTGCGCACATGCACGTGGCCCCTCCCATAGCCGCTCTATCACTATTCTGCCTGGTTACCGGGAAAACGAAATTTCGAATTCACTCTATGTACATGTACATATGGTTTTTCGACAATAAAGCAAACTATGAACTATGAACTAAAACGCCTCCTCTTTAAGCATGCACTATGTAACTGCTTGTTTCTATGGATACGTCATTGCTCTCCCTGGAATGTTCCACAGTGTGACATTAAACAGCTCTACATTTATTCAGTTACAGGTGGTTTTATAGCTCAAAAATACCTAGAAAAACAGATGTTCTGACTGAGCGGGGGTCGCCTCTCCACAGATCTGAACTATAACTTGGTCTGGTTTGATTTCCATGAAGATAGAAAGGTTTAATGCCACACTGCGAAACATTCCGGACAAAGCAATGAACATCTCCATGGAGAAAATGATCTGACAGAGCCTCCACCAGGAAAATTACACAATGCACCTTGAAGAAATCCAGCTGCTGTACATTTCCACCGTTCCTTGCAGGTGTCCAGAATCCCCCCCGCTCTCTTCCTCTTCTCCCTGGTGTTAAATTGCTGTTTCCAGGAGCGTCGTAGTGCGGTGAGGCGTGTCCTGTCCTGGTACAGTGCAGAGGGATGGGCGATGGCGGCAGGGACAGTGGTGACACGTGTTACTCCCGGTTAAATGGTTGTTGCGGCGGAGACGAGTGGAAGTGTGTGGAACGACCCGGACACCTGCAGGAGCTGTTAACACCACCGCGCTCATTACACACACAAATGAATCTGATTTTCAGCCTGGTTTGGCTCACTCAGGACGGGCCCAGTGTGAGGGGAGATACTGGAGGAGTTTAAAGAGTTCACTGGGAAAAGGAAAAAAAGTTAATGTTTCAACTTGAAGGCCCTAGATTACACAAAATTGACTCTTGTGAGGTGTAATCTATGTTAGAACAATGTTACCTCAAAAACAGACCTGTTGTTGTGTTTTGAGTTGTGTTTTGTTTCATTCACATATGTTTGAGGACCCTTTATTATTACTCTTGTCTACATCTCCAAAGCCGATGATACCACGGTGAAATTTTGGAATAAATCTTTGGGACGAATTAAACATTTTCAGAGTCTGCCTCCTACTTAAAGGGATAATTATTATTATTATAATAGTGTCAGTTTTAAAAAAGGGATCTGAAGAAAGGCAGAATCTGGAGATTGAGGTTATTAGCATTTAATGTCGAATTAGGCAGATATACAAAAGTTAAATGGCGTTAGGCATCTTCAGTTGTCACATCATCACACTGGTCATCGTGTCTCTTGGCCACCCC
The DNA here is from genome assembly GCA_036785185.1 of Paratrypauchen microcephalus. NCBI lineage: Eukaryota > Metazoa > Chordata > Actinopteri > Gobiiformes > Gobiidae > Paratrypauchen > Paratrypauchen microcephalus. The sequence continues at coordinate 472,713 of JAVJIX010000026.1, read as the reverse complement.
CGTCACACACAGAGATCATGTCCGTTCAGCCCCCATCACACAGAACTCATAGAGCTACTGTCTTTAAATACAGACATGCCATGACATAGCTCCCACAGCTACCCAATCACAGTTGGGGAGTTACCAATATTGATGGATTGAGAACAGGTGGACATCCCATTACACCCCCCAGTTACAGAAGGGCCTTTAAAGGGATATGCCACCCCCAGGTCAAATTTGGGCATCTCCCCACAGTCCAGAGACTAAAATAAGTGGTGGAAAGCGTTTTCCTGGTCACCCAGCCATTGTCCGAGTCTGTCAGCACTGACCGCCGCGGTATCTGCAGCTACTCCGCGTTAGACTGGAGTCTAACGGCGCCAGAGAAAGATTTCGGCCAAAAGGAATTAATTTGCTCGATGCGTTTCCCAATTACTTTCTGTATAGTGCGCATTCATATCGAGTGCAAATAAATGTGCAAATCAACAGGGAGAGCTTGACTTGGTCATTTTGGGTGGGAACTATTTTTCAGTGCGGAAAAAGAAAGCTGAAGCACAGAGCACGCTGCGCAACAGGGGAACTCCCTTCCTGGTGCGTAACAGGGATTCCCCTGGCAGCGTGCTGCGTGCTTCGGCTTTCTTTTTCCGCACTGAAAAATAGTTCCCACCCAAAATGACCAAGTCAAGCTCTCTGTGTTGATTTGCACATTTATTAAATTAAATAATGCGCGCTCAGCCACACACATTATACGCTTTTCTCAGACTGGATTTAAACTTTTCTCACATTTCTCTCTCGTTTAAACACTCAAACTTTCATAGATTTTCAACAAAATGGGGGGGGGGAACTGCGCTCTGACACGTGTGTGATAGTGGCATGTGTGACAGCTGACCCGGCGCGGGGGCTGCCCGCATGCAAGAGCCGCGGTCTAGACCTGCTCTCCAGGGCCCCTCCAGGCACGGAGCCCCAGACATACAGGGACCCAGGGGGACACTGCCAGCCCGCCTTAAGAGCTCCCTAAACGGGAATGGGTCCGGGGATTGTCCCGGTCACCGGCCTAGAGGTCTTGAAGAGGCCGACCTCACGGTTCTATCCAGGCCGCTCTGTGAGCATCTTACGCGGGCAGGTCTAGAGCAGGTCTAGACCGCGGCTCTTGCATGCGCCTCAGCTGTGACTCAAAACGAAACCAGGAAATAGACCCACGCGCGGCGCTTTAATCCACCTGGTCTAGACCAGGTTTAGTCCAGGTTTAGTCCTGGTTTAGTCCAGGTCTAGACCTGCTGACAGCCCCCGTGCCGGGTCAGCTGTCACACATGCCGCTATCACACACGTGTCAGAGCGCAGTTTTCTCCCCCCCCCCTCCTTCCCCCCACACTTCATTATTAATACATTTTGTTGAAAATCTATGAAAGTTTGAGTGTTTAAATGAGAGAAAAATGTGAGAAAAGTTTAAATCCAGTCTGAGAAACCAATCAGGACGCAGAACACAATGTTACACTATAAAAAAAAGTTACACTATAAAAAATAAAACTTGGATCGGGGCCTTGGAACGAATCAGGCTTTTTCCATTGAAATAGCTACTCAACTTAAGAATTTTTCACGTTACGAAACCACTTCTGGAACGAATTAATTTCGTAAGGTGAGGTACCACTGTACAAAAGAGAAATAATTGGCCGAATGAATCTGGCTTTTATTGGGGTCACCAGATGCAAATACCAGAATGCCCAACGTAACCCCCTCACCACGCTCGACCGCCACCCAGTTCACCCTCACGGGGGGCATTTTTTCCTGAGGAGCGGGGGGGGGGGGGGGGTGCAAGCAGTAGTCAAGTTATAAAATGAAACCAGGGGGGATGGTGGAAGGGCAGGGCAGAATTAGAAGGTATTTTGTTAAAATGGAAATGCTTTTATAACTACAAGTCCATATTACCATTCAATAATGTACAGGATAACACACAATCTTGGTTTAGTCTTGGTTTAGACCTGTTTTAGTTTTGGTTTAGTCCCGGTTTAGTCCTGGTTTAGACCCGGTTTAGATCTGGTTTAGTCTTGGCTTAGTCCTGGTTTAGACCTGGTTTAGTCCTGGCTTAGTCTTGGTTTAGACCTGGTTTAGTTTTGGTTTAGTCCCGGTTTAGTCCTGGTTTAGACCCGGTTTAGATCTGGTTTAGTCTTGGCTTAGTCCTGGTTTAGACCTGGTTTAGTCCTGGCTTAGTCTTGGTTTAGACCTGGTTTAGTTTTGGTTAAGTCCTGGTTTAGTCCTGGTTTAGTCCCAGTTTAGTCCTGGTTTAGACCCGGTTTAGATCTGGTTTAGTCTTGGCTTAGTCCTGGTTTAGACCTGGTTTAGTCCTAGTTTAGACCTGGTTTAGTCCTGGTTTAGTGCTGGTTTAGACCCGGTTTAGATCTGGTTTAGTCTTGGCTTAGTCCTGGTTTAGACCTGGTTTAGTCCTGGCTTAGTTTTGGTTTAGACCTGGTTTAGTTTTGGTTAAGTCCTGGTTTAGTCCTGGTTTAGTCCCGGTTTAGTCCTGGTTAAGACCCGGTTTAGATCTGGTCTAGTCCTGGTTTAGTTCTGGTTTAGTCCTGGTTTATACCTGGTTTAGTCTTGGTTTAGTCCGGGTTTAGTTCTGGTTTAGTCCTGGTTTAGTCCTGGTTTAGTTCTGGTTTAGTTCTGGTTTAGTCCTGGTTTAGTCCTGGTTTAGTTCTGGTTTAGTGCCGAAATAGATGCAGAAATAATCTGATATGACTCACCCATAAAAACGCGGTCACTCGTATCCATGTATGCACGTGTCACGGTCTTTAATAATCCGGAGCTCCGGAGAAAAGGACATATCCCGAACTTATCCCGTGTCCCGAGATGAGAGTTTCTTCTTATGTAGCATTAACGTAGCAAGTTAAGGATTCTTCTTCTCTTGGAAATGCCGCGTAAACATTCACGCGGCTTGCTCACAGCTGTGAGCGATCGGCCTCACAGCTGATCTCTCAACTCGAGTACTGGTGTGCGAGTGACTTTTTTTAGCTGAAAACGCGGTGCCTGCATTAACTTACCGATTTTCTGGGCACAGAAGCGCTGTGAACAGTGGCTACAGTTTTGAATTACTTTTTTAAAAATTTGGCGTGAGAAATACCATGTGTGGCATGTGAGCGTGTGAACACGTCGAATTGCGTGTGTCACACTCTCAAAGCGTGAGACTTGAGAGCCCTGCAGTATGTTTAGGGCCTGAAAACAGGTTTGGATATTTGTTTTTATTCTATAATACTGTGCTTTTTTGTTGAAAAAATTAGAAAAAATTGTTTAAATGAGAGAGAAATGTGAGAAAATGTTAATTCCAGTCTGACAAAAGTGTAGAATGTGTGTGGTGAGGCGTTTACAGCCTTAACCCTTTCTTGCATAGAACAAAGTTGTTGTTTTTTTACCAGAGCTGCCACATTCCAATCAGACATGTATTTTTACATTATTAGACATACCCCATACTGCTTTTTCAAATAAATAAAGTTCCTAAATTGGAGGTTTTAGGGGTGTCACATATGTTGCCACCATGCAGCTAATGCACAAATGTAAGGACATGAAGACAAAAGGAGATGTAAAAAAATCCAAAATATTTATTGTTCCCTAAAGTAACACTGACATTCTGTGAACTTTACCAACAAATTTGTCAACTTTCAGCAGCGTTTGGTTGAAAAATAATCGTAAAATACAAAGCTGACGACTTCACGGATTTCGCCTATTGCAGGTTATTTTTAGAACGTGACCACTGCGATAAACGAGGGACCACCGTAATAATAGTACATAAAAGGAACATACGCCATAATTAATATTAACAAATTAATTTCACCCTGGTTGAGTGAATCGGTAAACTGTGAGGACCCAAGTGGTCGTTACAACGTAAAAGAGCCGAAAGCCCCATCAGTAGTACAGCTCAGATACTGTATATGAAGTGGCATTTATATTTTTAAAAAAAATCAATGTTATTTCCTTCAAACACTGAGAGACGGCCCTTAGCTCTCCTCCCACATCTAAACCGCAGCAAACGTTCCCTTTTATAATCCTGACGGCGCACTTTTCTCCTTTGATCCAGCCCATGTTTTTTTAAAGCGAACATCATTCAATAAAGAGCTCCACTCGCCGCACAGACCTGCACTGTATTACATCTCCATGCTTTTTGTTGCGTTATTTTTATTTTTTTTACCCCATTACTCCTCTTTTCTATTTGGTGTGAGCGCAGAAGACGCACGCCGCAATTTCTGAGAGTGATTTTCATTCAAAGAGACAAAACAAAACGAATTCAGGTTTCAGTCTGACTCTGAAAAATGCTCTCCCAGGACCCATTTACCAGAACAGGGCTCGGAGTGGGTCGGAGCGTGTAGTCAAATGAAAAGATGTTTTTTTCGGTGCAGATGAGAGACACGGCTGGTGACGCGTTGAGATGTTTGGTAAAAGCAGCGTTCAGGAACTTGTGGTGGATCTGAGTTTCATTTGAACCCCAAGAGTGTCCCCTGTGTTTCCTTGAGAATACAACTGCACTATGCAACTTTTCTACTTGCTCGTCTACATGGAGATGTTCTTGCTTTGTCTAGAACAGTGTTTTTCAACTTTCAGGTCACGACCCCACGTGGGGTCGCCTAGAATTCAAACGGGGTCGCCTGAAATGTACGGAGCAGTGCAGTCAGAATAACTAGTGACGGGCAGATGAGACGGAGCTCCGGAGCACGTCTCGTTCTTTCTGAAACTGCTCACGTGATTAAAATGTCGAAGTGTCGGTCCCTCCCCCCCGCTGCTTCGCTCTGCATGTCAATCGCTTCAGCGTATCGAAGCGTTTCATTGGCTCAGCGAATGTTCCGCTCTGCGATTGGTTCAGAGTGCTTCAGAGTGTTCAACGCGCTTCCTCAGTTTGACAAGCGCTAAACTGCTACAGTATAAAAGATGCACCAATATTTCTTAAAAATGTTGGGTAGTGAGTAGGGTTGCAAAATTCTGGGAATTTTCAAAGTTGGAAACTTTCCATGGGAATTAACGGGGATTTTCGGGAATTAATGGGAATAAACTGGGAATTATCAAAGTTGAAGGTTAGGGGAATCAATATACAGGGGGTCCTCGGGTTACGACGGTCTCGACTTACGACGTTTCGTGGTTACGAACGCGCCCCCATTAAAAAGTATATATATATATTACGCGTCATTCCGTCTTACGCGGTTTAGCGTGGTAAGCGACGTAAACAAACGCGAACGGCGCGCGGCGCACAGCGGAAGAATACGCTCTGTTGTGGTTGTAGGGCGAAGAAGACGGCCTCGTGTGCGTGCCCAATGTGGGCGGAAGTACCTGATGAGGGCTCTGATCTGCTCCTATGAAAGCGACAGTGATAACCAAGCAGCGTAGTGGTCTAATTATTGAGATGGAAAGGTTATTGGTGCTTTGGTTGGAAGATCAAAGTCAAAATCCGACTTACGACGAAATTCGGGGTTACAACGCGTCTTAAGAACGGAGCAACGTCATAACCCGAGGACCCCCTGTAGTTGGTAGAAAAAAATATTGTAGCATAATCTTGGCTAAAATAATCAAATTTCTGTGAATAAAGGAGGACAATATTTTGTGCAGAGCCACCGAGCCACACCCTCTACATGCATTTGGCATTCCTTTATCACATGCACAAGAACTTCTATAAAGCTACTTTTCTGAGCTCACAGCAAATACAGAACTACTGAGGCCAGACATTTCAGCAAGAGGACTACATGCAGCCAAGTAAGTTCTGAGGATATCATGAAGTAGATTATATTTGATCTACATATTAAAGATCTATATATTAAAGAATATTAAAGTAGAAAAGTAGAAAAAAATATATATATATAGTGTTAGCTTACTGGTAAACTAGATTTGCACCATTTCACTGAAGAAGTTATCTTATGATGCTACCGCAAAATGTGCTAGAGCTAGCTTACTGAAAAATCAGATAAAAAATCATGTGAGTCATGGGGTTTTTTGTCTCCCTTTTACAATAATGTTCCTGATGACAAAATAAAAGGTTTATGTTGGTATATGACTCACAATAATTCTCATAAATTCCCAAAACTTCTGTGCAAAGTTACTAATTTGAAAATTTCCCAAATTCCTACGCCAAAGTTTCCATGGAAATTTTCTGCCCCTTTGCAACCTTAGTAGTGAGGAGTATTGTGTGACGTTAGTGTTGATTTTGGTGACTTCTGGCGACTTTTGGCATTCGTTTCATTTTCGATGGCGTCTACAAATGGAAAAAAGTGATCCATTCCCATCCATCCATTTGGGAACTTCCCAAATCATTGGTTGTGTGTTGTTTTGCAATGGTTAAATCTGTCCACTAGAGGTCAGTGTTTCTCCGAGGCCTCAGACACGTTGAACCATTTGACACAATATTGCGTCTGAGGCTGGGACTGAAACATGATTTTTATTTTAAAAAGTCTATGGGATTGCCAGAAATGTGTGATGTCAAAATGGGGTCACAGGCCAAAAAAGGTTGGGAACCACTGGTCTAGAATGTTCCACAGTATTGATTAAACTCATCTATCATGAGGGAGCACTACGTCACAACACTACGCCACATTAGAGGTCAGATTTGTGGAGAAGCGCCCATATTCACAGAAGGAATTATTGTATTTGTGAGCAACAGAAACACTCGTAATGAACAAACGCTAGGTGGATTTGTTTATCATACCATGTCATAAAATGAAAAAACAACGACATAACAGTTGACATAGATGGGATACAGATAGAGATTAAGTGAAACTAAATTTTTAGGAGTCATTATTGATGAAGGTCTAAACTGGAGGTCCCATATAAATGACACTAAAAGCAAAATTTCCAAAGCAGTTTCTGTGTTGCATAAAGTAAAGTTCTCATTATTAACCGTATAACTCCATAATCGCACCATATCTGATGTTCTGTGTGGAAATGTGGGGGTCGACATGAAAAACTCACCTACAGAAAAGGACTTTGAGAATCATCACCAACAGTCAGAGCATCAAACCCTTTATCTGTTCAACTTAAAGTGTTGAAAATGTGTGATTTTGTTGAATTAAGTCTCCTCAAAGTCATGTATAAAGCAAAGTGCGTGTGTTTCCTTTAAATATTCAAAGACTGTTTGAGATGAGAACAAGAACTACAATTTAAAAGGAACCGACATGTTTAAAAAACCCAGATTCAGAAGCGAGGTTATGGATCGAAGCGTCGCTGTGAAAGGAGTTCATTTATGGTATATTTGTGAAAGAAATCAAAGAATCAAGTACAATAATGACATTTAAAAATACATAAAATCCAGTGTAATGTGTATGTATGAAAAGAAAATTAAGCTGTTGCACATGAAAATGAAGCTTTCTGTTTAAAATTGATTAATAATTATGATTGAAATGGAGTGTATTGGTGAAATGTTTTCGTCACTATTGGTGTTATTGTCTGGAAAATGGAAGAGGGGCAGATAACAGAAGATTACTCTTCTTTCTGCTCCTTTCATTCAATTTTTGCAATGTCATCACAGTCACTGCATGCACATGGACGAGTATAATCCGATTGCAAACAGATTGGGATCGTATCGAATTCATGTGCACAGGCTAAGGATCGTACAGGGATTTGTTTCCCGAATCCGATTGGAACCCCTGGATTAGGCCGATAGTAATCTGCTCAGTGCTGCCTTGTGCACGGTATAGGATCGGTGTATGCGCGGGAATTTTCACCAGGGATTTCACCCGGAAGTGGCAGGAGGCGCCGACGCCGTCATAAGTAGCGATTGTTGCCGGAAAAGTCAGATGAAATCATGGCTGCGAAGAAAGAATGCACAACACGTACACCAATGCTGCTCCGTCAAACTCCTCGCTCCTATCTTTGTATACCACCACATAGTTTGTTGTGTTTTTATTGAGTATCCATCACTCGGAAGTAGTTGGACTACAGCGCCACATAGCGTAGCGGGGCCGGCCAGGTCACTGACCATTATCCGATTACACGAGTTTCATGTGCACTGGGATCTAAGGACAGACCACCCGCCGAGTAACGGGATCGAATTTGGAGAAATCCAATCCGATCCTACCATGTGCACACAGTGACTGTTGATGCTCGAAAAGGAGTGGGAAGAAGAAAACTCCAAAACATAACTTAAATTACTGATTTAGCGTCCTTGTCAGTTCAGTTGAAAAACACAAAAACAAAACAAAGGCAAATTCCATTTTTGTACAAAAAAAAAAAACATTTGATCAGGGACAATAAATTACACATACGGTGTTTCTATCAGGAACATTTAAACACCGCAAAAAGTAAACATGCAAGCAATGGAAAGCACAAAAAATCCCAACGACGGTAACACAACTACGATAAAAGGAGAAATTCAATTTGTCAACAGGACAAAGTTTGTTTGGTCGAAAACGTTTTGCCGCTCATCTGAGAGGCTTCATCAGCTCTGGTTCTCATGCTGGTTAGACCCTGTTTATATCTAGCTGCAGGGAGGAGCTACCTACACTGAACAAAAAGCTCTGAAAACTATCCCAGCTCCTCTGTCTCCTTTTATCATGGATTCTACCTGGACGACTGAGGGACACAACTACAGTAACACACATACATAACACCAATGATGGTAACACAACTACAATAACACACATACATAAAACCATCCATCCATCCATTTTCTTCCGCTTATCCGGGGCCGGGTCGCGGGGGCAACAGTCTAAGCAGGGACTCCCAGACCTCCTTCACCCCGGACACTTCCTCCAGCTCCTCCGGGGGGACCCCAAGGCGTTCCCAGGCCAGCCGGGACACATAGTCCAGCCAGCGCGTCCTGGGTCTTCCCCGGGGCCTCCTCCCGGTGGGACGTGCCCGGAACACCTCCCGAGGGAGGCGTCCAGGAGGCATCCGAAACAGATGCCCGAGCCACCAACCATAAAACCAACGATGGTAACACAACTACAATAACACACATACATAAAACCAATGATGGTAACGCAACTACAATAACACACACACATAACAGAAACGATGATAACACAACACCAGATACCAAAGCACAAAACTGATACAGAAAATTCATTCAAAACTCGTCTATGTATTCAGACCAGACCACGTCTTTATACAAGAACTTTCATTTGTGAATATTTTGGCAGAGCTTTTGCCGTAAATCCAGAACATTCTACATTTTTACCCCACACACAGTCACACAGAAACTTTTACGAGTGCTTCTAACATTAGGCAAAATGCTAATGTTAGAAGCTGCTTCTAACATTAGGCAAAATGAAGTTCCCATAACCTCTCTAAATAAACTAAAATTCATAAACTCCGTACACCTTGTGAGGGAGCTGTAGACCACGCCCTCACTTATCAGGTGTATACCTTCATGTTTCTATCTTTATATAGTATATACTTAATTTGATGAAGTTATATAATCAGTTGAGTCATTAAAGGGATAGTGTATTTTTTTAATGTTAATCTGTATGGGTTTCCTTCTAAAAGTTGACATCGGCTTACCTCTGACACTCTCAGCTGATCCCGGTCCGGCTCGCTTTCTGGAGCCCACGTAAGTAGGTCCAGTAACTTCCCTGGAACATGAAATAAAGCTTGTTTTTCTTCTCAAAACAAAACATTTTTTAGAAAGGTGATATATTTCCGTCCGAAACAGTTGTCCACGAAACATCCAGCAGTGTATTTCGCATTCACGTATTGTCTCTCTCCACTCGTATCACTACGCCCATGTTAACTCTATCAGCCTGTTCACCTTCAGTGGATGTCTACGCCGAAGTTTACAAGTGAACAGGCTGATGAAGTGAAATGAAGAGCTCAAATTTTCTTTTCTTTTTTTGTTTGACCCTTGGGGTGCTACAGCTGTCCAGAGCTAGTAAGAGGCCAGTTACATCTAGTCTTGCACACCTTCACTAGAATCTGTGGATAATTTCAGTTTTTGGAGTTGCCTATCTATCTACTTATCTATTTATACTGAAGGAAATGAAGGAAAATATAGCTGCTAACTAGAAAATGACCGCTTCATGACATCACAAGGTGAAACAGAGCATTTTGAGCTTTGGCAATGTGGACAGACTAATAATAATGTATTATTCAAACATCTACACTCTGTTTTTAGTCTAAAACGTGCCCAAATTACACCATCTACGGCACCTTTCCCCTGTGTCTGGTTCTTTTAGACTGTTTTGCTTTTCAGTTTGTTTACTCGGAACACTCCAAAGGTAAGTGATTAAATGAATGCATGTGTGAATTATTTAAACTGAAATTAGATTTTATTTTTTTTCTCCCACCTGGCAACCCCTCCAGACCCTCCACTGTTCCCCTCACACTGGCTGAGAATCGATGGCTCAGGGGTTTTAAGTTTCATCACTATTGGCACATTTGGACAAACAGACCAGTTTGATCGTTTCTCTTCAGGCGTCTGCTGTTTTTCTCTCAGAACATTGGGAGTTCAGTTGCAGAAGGTGCAGTAAATAAGGTAAAAATATATTTATTGTCCATCTTATTAAATAAAGGAATTATACGACACTATTTTCTGTTCTAATGTTTCCTCATCACGAACACACCTGGAGTCGTGTTTTGTTTTATTCACACATGTTTAACTCACAAACCCTGCAGATTTAAGATGAGTTCTTCTCTCAAACAACTGTTCCAGCTCGCATATGAAGTGGAAAACACTTTATACGGAAGACAATAGTAAACCTTTTCGAGGAAGTTGGTACAACACAACATTTAATCACTTTCATGAGAAATAGAACGGTGAAGATTGTGGTCGTGTGGTCAAGTTAGTCAAAGTAGAAGAGACAGACAGACGAACGGTCGGATACTTAGCATTATAGTTTAGTAAAATGAATCGAGGAGGCACTAAACGACACAAGGGGGGAGCTGAAGAAAGCACTGCTGTCGAGGGGCGAAAAATGTTCACACTTTATTAACGGCATGAAGGTAAGACACTTTTTTTAAAATTCTGGCTGGGTTGAGCATTGATTTCCATGATTTTAATACAGTTGTTTAATGCATGTAGCCCACTGTTTTGGTATTCTGCGCAGTTCTGTCCTGGCATGTTGTGGACTAAAGTCACGATTGATGGGTTAATCTTTCACCCGATCCACGGTGTACGGGTACGGGGCCGCTTTTAGGTGCAAAATGCCAGGGCCGCTTTTTTTTTTTTATCCCAGTCCATCACTGTATATGGTAGTGATGGCAGTATACTGTGTGTGTATATACTAGCAGTTAGGAAAATTAAGAAAGTGGAAATGATCATTTACAGTGAGGTGGTTGGGGTTGTGCTTTTGTAATGTTGAGGTTTGACCAGTGATTATAGTTTAGGCAACACATCGGTTTTTATTTAAAAACAACAGTTTCTCCAATTTCTTATTTTTTGTTATTTCTTGTGCTTTGGAAAACACCCGCTCACAGGGCACAGATGAGGCAGGCGTACACAAGCCACTGCTAACTTCTAGAAATGGGGACAGACCTATTTGTCTCTCCCAGTATTTAAGTATTTAAATGGAGCCTGAGGAGTTTATTTCGCTGTCAAAACTCGCGGCAAAATCCAAACCACTCCCTGAATCAGTCACGTGGTACAGCCGGGCAGCGAGGCGTCGGACGTCATCATTTTCAGCTCCTCCCCTAAATGAAGCCTCGATACAGAAACGCCCCCTCCCCGACTCGACACACGCTTCGAAGCCTCGATACGGAACGTCACATCACAAGGTTTAGGCTGTTCAGCTTTGTCCAGAAGTTCCCATCATCGTTCAGGTTATATTATTTTGAACGGGGCTGATATTGACAGCAAATAAATTCACTACGGACGATAAAGCAGTTTTAAAGCCCTTCAAAGAATCAGTGCAGTGTGACTTGTTGGTGCAGATGATTGAGCATTTTACACAAATGAACCAACTTTATCATGTTCAAGATGCAAAAGGTTTTCCATATCCTCCCTTGACATGAATGGGATTCCTGGTAAACCAGAAGTGCCGCCACAAGAGCGCGGTTTAGAAGCATTTCGCGACAAAAGTGGGTGGTGTGGATTGGGTAGACTTCGGTGTAGCCTGGGACATGCGGGGTTTTTTTTTCCTTAGTTTTACTCATTTGTTGCTTTTACTTTAGTTGGGCACAGTTAATTTTTGTAAATACCTACATGATTTTCCACTCTTTACCACAGTGAACTTAAATACATTTTTGTTGAAAGGGACATTGACAAGCTTCCCCATAGTGAACATTTGTCATTCTTAAAAAAAAGTGTTCATAATAAAGGCAAGTGTCTCTCCTTTAGTCAGGTGGTCAACCAAAAAAAAAACCACATCGCTATAAGTTGAAAATTCAAAGCCAGTGCACTGAAAATGTCCTGTCTGCAGGTTAAAGATCTGGCAACACAGATTCAGTCGTGATTGTAATACCTTTTTTCAAACACAAAGTGCAGCCTACAGAGCTCTTTTAGCAGGTCAGGAAATCTAAAATCTTGAGAGATATGAAGTGGACTAACTACGTGTTCTTATAAGTGGCTGACCAAGTCAAGTCTCTTACTGAACACTAAAAAAAACTGCATGCCATTTTCCAAACGTCCATCAAAGCCTTGTTTAAATGTAGCGCTGAGGGGAGAGGGGCTCCGGTTTGTAAGTGAATTTAAGTCTCCACATTAACTTTTAAAAAACATGTAAAAAAAAAAATTATACATCAAAAATTCTTAATTTTAATATTCAGAACTTTAGGCAAATTAGATCATCATTGCCAGAAAATCCAGCTAAAATGTTTCTCCAAAGCATTACCACTGTTCACTGACAAGCAGGACTAAACCTGGACTAAACCTGGACTAAACCTGGACTAAACCTGGACTGAACCTGGACTGAACCTGGACTAACCCGGGTTTAACCCTGGACTAAACTAGACTCAGAATGGAACAAACTTCCAACTGAGCTAAAATTATGCAACTGTTTAAAAAAATTTAGCCTGGAAATTAAACAACAATTTCTAAGAGTGCAGACGTGTCAGCGTTAAAGACTAGACACGAGAAGGGGGTACAGGTATCGGGAAAAGAGTTTTAATTATTTTTTTACTAATTGATGAAATGTATCACCACCACTGTAAATATTCTGAGTTCCATTGTTTTTATGCCATGTTCATTGTGATGTTTGTCTCAGGGACTGCAGATGGAAATTAGCTCCGAGAGCTAAAGTCTGGTCCAAAGCATCTTTTCATTTTGTGTGATTAATGCTCCTGTACATTGTCCCTGTCAAATAAATCAAATAAACAGACTAAACCTGGACTAAACCTCAAAAAGATCAAAGTCAACTTTCTCAATTCTGCCATGTGTTCAACATAGAAACAAAATTTCTATTCACTCTATCTGGCCAGGTAGTGCAAAAAGACAGTACAAAATACAATATAAAGACAAAACAAATACTAAGACAAAAAATCTAACATCTAACATCTGAAAGCAGTGCCACAGAATAAATACCTATTTACCGATGTCCAAAAAACCTGGACCAAACCTGGACAAGCACAACAACCTTCAAAACAACAGAATCACTTTTTTTTAAAAAGCTTTAAAAATATTTGACAGAAAATCTTTATCTTTTCATCCTTGTCTCATACTTCAGAAATATAATATCTTAAGTTTTGAAAATTCTAGAAAATGTAAACTCACCTGCTCTGTGTATAAGGTCTTAAATGGACTCCACCACCTTTGGGTGAGGTCATTTTACCCAAATTCAGCAACAAGAAACACACAACACCTCATTTTTGACTCTGAGCTGACTTTTATCCCACACATCAAGAACATCACAAAAATAGGTTTCTATCACTTAAAAAACATAGCCAGAGTTCGCCGTATTCTCTCTCAGGCCAATACGGAGACACTGATGCTTTTGTCACCAGCCGTATAGACTACTGTAATGCCCTGCTCGCTGGTCTTCCCAAAAAGAGTATTTCAGGTTTGCAATTATTACAAAATTCAGCAGCACATGTCCTGACTAGGACCAGAGGGCGGGACCACATTACACGGTCTTAAAATCTCTGCATTGGTTTCAGGATAGAGTTTAAAGTTCTTTTACTGGTTTTTAAATGTCTTAATGGTCTTGGGCCTTCTTATCTTTCAGAACTGCTTTCCCCTTATGAACCTTCACGGGCCCTGCGCTCCTCCGGCAGCAGCTCCTGGTCATTCCCAAAGTCAGGACACACACTCACGGAGAGGCGTCTTTTCAGTACTACGGCCCTCGTCTATGGAACTGCCGGAGGAGCTCAGGGCTGCAGAGAACGTTCATGTTTTTAAGAGTGGGCTCAAGACTTGCCTGTTTAGCTTGGCCTTTGATTGATTTCGGTCATCTGTTTGCTTGTCTTTTGTTTGTTCTTTTGTTTGTTTGCTTGTCTATCTGTTTGTTGTTTGTTCGTCTGCTTGTTTGTCTCTTTGCTTGTTTGTCTGTTCACCCCCCCCCCCCCTCTGGCAGCACGGTGGCTGAGTGGCTAGCACTCGTGCTTCACAGCAAGAATGTTCGGGTTGCCCGGACCTTTCTGTGTGGAGATTGCATGTTCTCCCCGTGTCTGGGTGGGTTTCCTCCGGGCACTCCGGTTTCCCCCACCAACCCAAACATGCGCCATAGGTAAAATCCTCCAGCTTAGGGCCTGACCAAGCCTAAATAACAAAACAAATCATGGGGATGGTCCCCGGGTCAAATATAGAAACAACTCCTCCTGTGTGAGATCAATAAAGGTCAATCTTCTAATCCTTGACCACTGTAAGGCGCTTTGTGCTACAATTTTGTATGAAATGCGCCTTATAAATATTGTTTGATTTGATTTGATAGACGCACAACACCTTATAGACACACAACATTCAGTCTCGGGTGTTTTCAGTCGAGGTTCAGAAATCTGGAACAACATCCAGCTGCAATAAAAGACTCGACCACATTTAGAACATTTAAAACCTGAAATCTGAACCGAATCAGCTTTGTGATCAATAATGTGATCAATAATGTTCTGCTTCTGTGTAAAAGTCAGTGTTGTGTGTCATGATTGTGTCGTATTGTGTGTTTCTATCATGTTTGTCCTGTGAGTTTGTCTGTTGTGTGAAGTTGTTGCTCGGGACGACAGATGTAAAGAACCTTCGGATAATTCTGGCATATTTACAAGTTTATGTTCATGAATATGTACTGTCCATTGAAATAAAAAGAATAAAAAAAAATAATTATAAAGCTATTCAGGAAAGGTTGAAGGTCCTATATTGCACAACATGTAGTTCTTGTCAGCTTTAACCCATGTCAAGATGTTATCTCATAAGAAACATGCCTGGAGTTTTGTTTCATTCACGTTTGAGTAACACTTTATTATTTATCTGCCTCCATGTCCACAGCTCAAAATGCTCTGTTCCACCTTGTGATGTCATGAACAGTGTTTGAGAGAAGAACTCAGCCTAAATCTGCAGAGTTTGTGTTTTAACACGTGAGAAAACACAAGGAAACATAGATCAGAAAATAGTGTAACATGAACTCTTTCATTTCTGTCCTATAAATGGGATTTTTTTTAGTATCAATACCAGCTCAAATGAGTATGTACTTTCCTGATTTTCTATACTTTTGACAGCCTTATATGCTTGTGTTTTTATATTTATTTCACTTCCAAATCCTTGACAGACACAAGCCTCTCGATCTGAACCCGCTGTCAGTCTTTCTTTTAAAAGCGCTGCGCAGACAGGACGAGAGCGAGCCTTCGTATACACGTTTCTATATATACTACGTGAGATACAAAGCCTAAATTTGAAAGCCCTGGGAGTGAGCACGCATTTAGAGAATCCTGCAAAGCCCGGGTCATGTACTTCAAATCACTTTACCGAAAGGATATGGTGTGTTTTTATTTAGGTTCTTCAAATAAATTGGAAAGAAATGGTTGTTTTTTGACCTGGGAGATTGCGAGGAGACAGACAGCCCAGTGAGGTATGGTTGTGTTTACAGCTTTTGCAAACAGAATTTTATAAAACTTAACTCTTCTAACTAGGGGTCAGAACAAGTATAAGAGCACACAGACGAGTATACGCCCCTGGACCAGGATTAGTTTATTATTTTTAAATTTATTTTAATTAGGACAGTGCATATTAATCAACATGACAACAAACGGCATCAGTCACTGCGCGCACACGGACGAGTGTATTCCTCATGAACAGAGTCAGAGTCATAAATATCTCTCTCAAACACATTCTGGGCGTTGTTGCTTGAATGCAAATGAGGAGGACAGCGACAGGCCAGTGCAGCGGGTGGGGGTGTGGCCAAACACGCCGCTGTTTCCTCTTTAGCGGTGCGATGTGCGCTGTCACCCACTTCCGCGTTTATGCGCAGAGGAAGATACGAGACGATTTCCATTGAAAAATAAACACATTTCCACAGAAAATAAAATGAAACCACTGCTGTTTCAGAGGTTCGGAGGCTCGGACAAAGGACATCTGAGCCTGGAAACACTCTCACGTGCCTCCAGGCAAATAAAAAAACGCATCTCGCATTGCGTAGCTCGTTTGCGGTCCAAACTCTATGGCCATGAGTTCCGTAGACGGTGGGTAAACATACAGATGGGAGATGGAACTGCGTTTGCATTTTTTCTTGAATGTGACGTCAGAAACTTCCCTTGTTCAGAATCGCCCATTTGGGCTGTCTTTTTTTCAAATGCGGAAAAGGATCGCAAATGCTTAGTTTACACATTTCCCAACTTTTAGCCATGATGGGGGGGCCCTAAACAGGGTAGGGGAGCTCACATTAACGTTCAAAAACCCCAGAAAGTGGAAATTTCATGCCATGGGACCTTTAAGGATATACAGTGAACCCTCGCTGTATCGCGGTTCACTCTTCGCGGCCTCGCTGTTTCGCGGATTTTTTTTCCCAATTTTTTTTTTTTTTTTTTTCCAATTTTTTTTATAGTGTAACTTTTTTTTACAGTGTAACATTCTGTCCTGCGCCCTGATTAGCTAAGAGACTAGACCAGGACTAAACCAGGTCTAAAGCAGGTCTAAACCAGGACTAAACCAGGTCTAAACCAGGACTAAACCAGGTCTAAAGCAGGTCTAGACCAGGGATGGTAGGGACAGAGTCTCTGATTTCCTTCACGAGAGCGCCTGGGTGACAGGAGGTGTGGCCTTTGTTTACTTGCACGAGCCATGGAAGAGAGTGCGAGCCGGACCATGGAAGAGCCAAGAATCAACATGGACGGGCCGGGGGAGCCGCAGCGGGGAGAGCCGCATTCGAGGGAGCCCGCAGCGGGGGGAGGACACTTGTGCGCACAGAGGAGACAGTGGCTCTTCCCCGTCACGCTGAGAGAACGAACCCGACCCCGTTCTAGAGAGCTGTGGAGTATTGGCGACGCATTTATAGCGGTCTGATTTTGGAGCCGGGGTGAAATGCAACCAACTCTTGTGAGCGCAGGTTAGTCTTACCTGGTCTTGTGGTGCTCAGAGGCGTCTGTTAGCGGTTTGGCACTGTTAGCATTGGCTTGAGTCTTGCCCAAAATGATATCCAGGTCGCTTTCCACTCGACTTCCGCACATGGCATGGATATGTGGTACCAAAACAAACACACGTGTCCGCGCGCACGTGTCCGCGCGCACGTGTCCGCGCGCACGTGTCCGCGTGTCACGTGCCCCCCCCCCCCACTACAAGAGAAAAATGTTAATACCAGTCTCAGAAAGGTGTATAATGTGTCTGGTGAAGCGTTTTCAGCCTTAAAACATGTAGAATAACTGTAAAATATAAAATTGTCCTACTTCGCGGATTTCACTTATTGCGGGCTATTTCTGGAACCTAACCCCCGCGGTAAACGAGGGTTCACTGTAATCATTGTGGTATCGGAATCAGTACTGAGTATCGAGTCTCTTCCTTAGTATCAAAATCGAGTTTCAAATTTTAGAATCGTGGCAACACTAGTTATAACAGTCATCACTATCTTACTCAGGAGTTGTATTTCGTGCATGTTTGAGAACCTTGTATTGTCGACACTCGAGGCTTGAGCGCGCAGAAAATATCGTTTTTCACCTACTCCCCCTCTTCGCCTACTTTTTACAAATAAGATGCAGATTCAGATACATTGTTTTTTATCACCTGACAGCACTAGTAATTATAGAACCTTTGACTGCAGACTAGACAACTTAATTTAAATATTTTTTGTAAGACTTTACTGATGCAAATGTCATTTTTGGGACCAGGTAGTGGAACCATCACATCCAAAAGGTTGCTCGTCTCTACCCGAGTAACGCTTGTGACATCACACGGGAAGGGGGGTGTTTTAGAATGTTACTGGCAGAATGTTCAGCAGTTTCTTTTTTTTTTTATTTTTTTATATATATTGTTTTTTAAACAAAAAAGAGAGAAAATTGTGGAAGCCGACAGAGGCCATATTCATAAGCAATATTTTTTCTTCCTTGTTATCCCGAGATAACAAGATAATTAGTTCGAGATCTCAAGAAAACAGTTATTCTGTTGTTTTGTTATTTCGAGAAAACAAAAAATTATTCCATTATCACGAGAAAACACAACTGTTATCTTGAGATCTCAAAATAACAGTTGAGATGTCGACAGAGAGGGCACGCCCCCTTGTAGGCCAGACAACGAAGTCGGAAGACTGTATCTCCGTCGGTAAAGACGAAGCCGGGCCAGTCTTCTGCGGAGGTGCCGCGGACTAATCTTGAAATTATCCCGACTTAAAAGTTGTAATGCAATCTCCCCGTGTCAACCCCTGATCAAAATATTGCCTTATCAGCTGATCGATAATTATTCCAGACATTCTAATGACCAAAAACGCGTCTATTCAGAATGAGAACTGGCCCCGAAGTCATTACAGGTGAGGGAACTAGCTTTGACACAGGGGGAAACAGAAAATATTGAGGAGGGGTCAAAACGCTTAACCTTGCAAATTAGACTGCTGAATTTTTCGCGGAGAACTGTTTGTGACGCAAATATATCACTTTTTGGACAAATGTTTTGAGAAGAAAAACAAGCTTTATTAAAGGAGAATTAAATTATTTCGGTAATAAAACAAGTCATTTGGAGCATTTCTGGAGAATAACGTGACGTGAGTTCTCGGGGCACATGTTTGCGGTCTCCAAATAACACAAACTTTAGCACTTTTCAAATCATAGAAGCTCGATGTCTTAGCCTACACTTTCATTTGAGTCAAAAGTGGCCTGTAATCCGAGATTTAGCCATAATTTCGAGTAGATGAGGACGCCAGTGCGCATGTGCGGAGTCACAGCTGATTTCGCTCTCAGCTCTCGGGACCCAAACATGAAACGTAAAGCTGTAAATTATGGATAAATCTCGAATTACAGGCCACTTTTGACCAAACGAAAGTGTAGACTAAGACATTGAGCTTCTATGATTTGAAAAGTGCTAAAGTTTGTGTTATTTGGAGACCGCAAACATGTGCCCCAAGAACTCACGTTACGGATATCGCTAAACTAAAACATCTCTGGAAATGCTCCATATGACACCAAAGTGCTGTGGGTGAGTAAAACAACTTGTTTTATTACTGAAATAAGGCTCAGATTGTAAAAAACTGTTAATTATCCTTTAAATGTCCCCGCCAAGTTACCGGAACTACATTCGCGAGCTAAGGAACCGGAGCAGAACTGGCCCAGACGACGCCGTCATCTGTAAGTCAGTGTTAATGAGCGACACTGTTGAAGGGGACGCCATACAGATTCACATGAAAAAAAACAAAAAAAACACACTATCCCTTTTAAAAAACACCTCTAAAATAAAAGCAGTGCGGCTTTACTCCATGCAGAAGGTAAAAGGATAAAATATGTTTATTTTGAAATTCCAAATGATCTTGGACGGGACGGTCAGAGTCAACCAAAGCCGTACAATTCCCGGGTCTGAGTTAGTCTCATCACCCCAAGGAATATTGGCTGCAGAGTCTCAGTAAACTAGAGCAAAGTCCCCATCACGACCAACTCACTTTCTTTTTTCCCAAACGTTACGCTCGTATACATACAACCCCGCCTCATGAAAAGAACGCATTCCAGACCATTTCCTTCCACCAAATGTTCTCCGTTCTCTATTCAAACCGTAATGACGTTTTAAAAGCACCCATTAAGCACTCTTTCTCCACTCCACTGACACCGCGCTGGCTTCCTCCCTTCTCCACACGCCGCTATGCTAATGCTCGCCTCTCTCCCACGTACCTGCGCTCCCAAGGCCTCCCCGGTGCGTTCGGGGGTCGGCTGGGAGAAAATAAAAGCGCCGAGCATGATCCTAGCGCCGCGTTTGACTGACAGCACAGCCCGCGGCGTTAGCATTCGTCTTGGCGGGAATGCCCTGCTCTTTCCGATGACGCCTTTTTGAAAAATCTCTCTTTCTCGAGCTCGGAGAGATCAAGCGCCGGGCCTGCCTCGCTAACGCCCCAAGGCAGCATGTCGGGGAATTTGTTTTCTACCGTGTTTTTGTCTTTCTTTTTCACCGGTTTGTCTGCGGTCCTGCTTGAACGCGCAGAAATAGACAGCAGCTCAGTGGGGTTTGATGGAGCGGGGAAGAAAGTGCTTTGTGGATGTTCGCGAAGGGGTGAGGGAGCGGACTGATCAGGAGCCTTGGCTGTGTTCAGATGCTAGCGCTCATAAAGTAGTACTGCTGATAGTACAAAAGGTTTCACACACGGGGAGGCTGAAGAAGAAGAGGCTGTATCGAGTAAAAAAAGCTGTGGACATCTGCCACTTCTGCTGCTATGTTGGTTTTTCCATGTTTGAAGTTGCTTCTCTTGTGTTTTTCACGGTTCAACAAAAATCTCGGAGTGCATTACCATTGCATTGTTTTAAAAAAAAAATCCTGTATTGATCAATTATCTAAAACAGGGCTGCTCACACTTTTTTCAGCATGTGAGCTACTTATAAAATGACCAAGTAAAAATGATCTACTGCTGCTACGATGATTTAATTTTTTGTCATTTCCTCACTCTCTTAACTCTTAACTGGATGGAATCAGCTCGGATGTGTAGTCCGGACACTCACTGCATGCACATGGATGAGTGTAATCCGATTGCAAACGGATTGGGATCGTATCGAATTCATGTGCACAGGCTAAGGATCATACAGGGATTGGTTTCCCGAATCCGATTGGAACCCCTGGCTTAGGCCGATAGTAATCCGCTTGGTGCTGCCTTGTGCACGATATCGGATCAGATTGGCGTACTGCACATGCGCAGGAATTTTCGCCAGGGATTTCACCCAGAAGTGGCAGGAGGCGCTGACGCCGTCATAAGTAGCGATTGTTGCCGGAAAAGTCAGACGAAATCATGGCTGCGAAGAAAGAATGCACAACCCGTACACCAATGCTACTCCGTCAAACTCTTCGAGCGCCATCTTTGTATACCGCCACATAGTTTGTTGTGTTTTTATTGAGTAGCCATCACCCGGAAGTAGTTGGACTACAGCGCCACATAACGTAGCGGAGCCGGCCAGGTCACTGACCATTATCCGATTACACGAGTTTCATGTGCACTTGGATTATAGGACAGACCACCCGCCGAGTAACGGGATCGATTTGGAAAAATCCAATCCGATCCTAACATGTGACCGCAGTGACCATCTACTTTACATCCATTGTCCTAAGGCAGGTCAGAACAGAAGAATATTTAGAGGAACAAACAGAAGAGAGCTCACTTCTAAATGATCATCACGTCGGTACAAGTCGGTACGTGGACTTAATGATCTCCATGTGGGAAAAGGCTGGCTCACATACCGTACTTTTCAGACTATAAGCCGTTACTTTTTTCTCACACTTCAGACCCTGCGGCTTATAGTCAGGTGCGGCTTATGTTTGGATTCATTCTTTATCACGACAGCAGACATCAGACGGTAAATAAGTGAGGACAGTTCATGAATTATTGAAGCCTTGTTTTAATTTAGCCACTTAAAATCTCCTACAGGTATCAACAGTTCCGTGAGATTGAGTTCAGGGGGTTTACCCTTAAAGTTAAACTTGAAACTTTATTTTAAGGCTTCCAGAGGCTACAGGCTGGCCATTTTACAGTTGTTTTACTGTCGTGTTTCTGCCGTAGGCGCTGTTCAAAAAAAGCACGTACCGGTATTTACGTTAATTAAAATTTTAAAAAAAATCCTTTTGTGTACCATCTTTTTGTGTAAATATCTCAAATTACAATGTGGACACCTGCGGCTTATATATGTACAAATCTTAATTTTTTTTAAAAATTTGGTTGGTGCGGCTTATAGTCAGGTGCGCGCTATAGTACAAAAAGTACAGTAAATACATTTTATAGATCTTATAGATATTATAGATCTCCATTTTATTTGATAAATGTTCATTTAAGCTTAAAATAAGCCAAGCAAATTGTGCTGTAATTAACCATTCTGGGTCCCTTTTTTGGACCCTCACCCACAGGACCCCCTTCTTTGATTTTTTTTTAAATTATTTTTTTTAAACCTTTTTTTCAAGTTCCTAACTGGAGTCACATTCTCTTAATGGTTTTGCAGTGGTCTCTGCACATTTACCAAACACATGTCGTGACAAACTGATGCATATGTGCACTTTTATTAGGCAAAATTCAACTTAGACGTTTACCCGGGACAGTCCCAGTTTTGAGTCCTGTGTCCCATTTGTCCCAGTTTTATACAAGAAATGTCCCAGGTGTCCCTTTTTTTTTGACTCATTTGACACCTGCCAACAGTAAAAAGAGGCATAAATTGTTGTTTGTTTAGGTAAAATACAAAAAATGACCAAAACACAAAGAAAATGTAACTATACTGACTCACATTTTCCTTTATTACAAACTCGTTTCACAATTTTATTATTACCAGCCACCACAAACCGGGGGTGTCACAGCTTTTAACTTTGAAAATCTGGTCACCCTAGAGCTGCTTATACTATTATGTGTACTGGAGCAAGACGCATTTTGCTCAGTTGGTAGAGTGTTGTTGTTTTTTTTATTATTATTCTTTTATTTAATAGGGACAGTGCATATTAATGAACATCTACAACATTGCAGTGTAAATACTCCAGATTATAGCAAGATTGCTCATTTCCATCTGTCGTCCTTAGACAGGTGACAGCACAGCAAAAACAACAAAAATAATGACAAGTGACACAGCAGCAGTTAAACATTAAAAGTGTCCATAAGTCTGGTTTTCCTTTAGCTGCTGTTATAGGTGTGATTTAAAGTGTCCAGTGTTGGAGTCTCTCTTATTGATGATGGGAGAGAGTACCAGAACTTAGAGCGTCTGACTGAGAGACACTTTGTCCCAATGTAGAGCGTCTGTGCGGACCTCACAGTTCTCCCGGGCCGTGGCCCTAGTTCCCATCCCACTGACAGTTTTTGTTTTAATAAAATCCTGCAGAGGAGGAGGAGCAAAACTTTATACAGTCATACCTCACCTTACGAAATTAATTCGTTCCAGAAGTGGTTTCGTAACGTGAATTTTTCATAAGTTGAGTTGCTATGGGGGATTCGGGCTGCCGCGAAGCCGAGCGCGCATTATTTCAATTTTTGAGATTTCGTGTTTCGTAACTTGAATTTTCTTTGCATTTAGAGACGAAAATTTTAAGTGAAGGCATTTCGTAACTTGGATTACCAGGGGGTCCTCGGGTTACGACGGTCTCGGGTTACGACGTTTCGTGGTTACGAACGCATCCCCATTAAAAAAAAATATATATATATATTACGCGTCATTCCGTCTTACGCGGTTTAGCGTGGTAAGAGATGTAAACAAATGCGAACGGCGCACGGCGGAAGAATACGCTCTGTTGTGGTTGTAGGACGAAGAAGACAGCCTCGTGTGCGTGCCCAATGTGGGCGGAAGTACCTGATGTGGGCTCTGATCTGCTCCTATGAAAGCGGCAGTGATAACCAAGCAGCGTAGTGGTCTAATTATTGAGATGGAAAGGTTATTGGTGCGTTGGTTGGAAGATCAAAGGCAAAATCCGGCTTACGACGAAATTCGGGTTACGGGAACGGGAACGGATCAACGTCGTAACCCGAGGACCCCCTGTATTCGTTAGTTGGCTCTTTCGTAAGGTGAGGTATGACTGTATATAAAACATCCATATTTGAAATGAACAAAATTATTAAAATGAAGCAGGTTTTACTTGTCTAAAATAGTGCAGTGGTGAACTGAGGATGGTTTCTTGTCCAATATTTTTATAGTTTTTTGGGGTTTTTTTTGCCTTTTAGCTAATTCTGGTGCATTTGCAGCTATGTTAATTAATGTACACTGTCCCTGTCAAATAAACCAATAAATAAATAAATAAATAAATAAAAAGTGATTTGTCTGGTTTGAGTGTTGTGCCATGTGGTTCTGTAGATCTCTATATGAGACAGAGTCATGGAGTGTAAAAACACTCGTGCCGCATATAGTCAATAAAGGATCTTGCCTGTCTAAAATTCATTAATTTAAAACTTGTCATCACTGATTGACCACATTTCAATGCTGTTGTTGTGTCTTTGGGCAAGACCAACTTGCCCCAGTGCCTGCACACACTGGTGTGTGAATGTGCGTTTCAGTGGGTGATGTAAAACGCTGTGAGTGCCTTGAAGGTGGAAAAGCGCTATATAAAAACGTGACCATGACCATGACAAACACATTACAGTGCCTTTAAAAACAACAAGGAATACAAAAAAAACAAGAAATCTCAATATTCAGGATCAAAAAGCTTGAGAAACGTCCGTATTCTGTTTATAAAATGACCAGACTATACCACATTATGACTAACGGAGCAGTACAGCACAGTACGCAGCTGATTTATTTTGACCTCAAGAGTTGCTTTTATCTGTACTAGGGCAAAGCACATTTTGCCTGGTGTCCAACAAAAATAACGACAATTACGAAAAGGAACAAAAAAATCGTGAAACAAGAAATCTCCGTACCCCGGCGCACAAACTGACTGCAAAAAGCTCAAATAGAGCTCCGTAGTCTGTTTACAAAAGGACCAAACTTTACACCACATTACGACTAACGGAGCAGTAAAAACGTGGGTAAAAAGGCATAGGTCTCCAACAAAAGGGACGACAATTACGAATTTAAAAAAAAAAGAAATTGTGAAACAAGAAATCTCAGTATCCAGCTGACTGAAAAAAGTCTGTTTACATGTGGCCAAATTTTATACAAGGGTCATTCTAGAATTGGAGGACATTTTGGCTTTAAAATTCTTGAAAAATAAACCTTCACTTTTCTGATTTTCTGCTACATATTCATCAATAATAGGTAATAAACTATCAAATGCTTGATTAGCTCAGCTTATGGATCAATGGTACAATTTTTATTACATGATTTATTTGGTTTATTTATTTCCTCTAATCACAGTAACAGGGTTGCAGGTAACAGGGTTGCAAAATTTCACTAATGTTCGCTTTATCTCAGGAGTAGAAGCTGTTTAGCTGTTACGGCTAATCAAGAGGAAAAACTTATTTATGCAAATAAGTAAAGAAAAAATAATAATAATAATAATTGTCTTATTCTGATCATTTGTATAACAGGGTTGCATGAGGCAGAGTGAGACATTCAATCAAGGCTAACGATGTTATAAAAATATGAAAAATAGAAGAGAAGACAAACCTTTGCTCTGCCCATTCTTTTGGAAAACTGTTTGATGATGTCAAGTCCAGGGGATCATGTGGTTCACTGTTGATTGATTGATTGATTGATTGATCATGTGGTTCTGCTTTCTTCTTCTTCTACCAGGCTAAAAATGTTCTGGTAACAGGGTTGCGTTCATGTTGTGGGACACGTGTTCCATGAATAATAATTATTATTTGAAATAGTATGTCTCTTAAAACAAATGTTCCACAGTTACAAGAGATGGAAATGAAACAAATAATACAAAAAACAAGAAATTTCAATTCAATTTTAACTGGTTTAGTTGAGATTCAGTTTGGTCATTAAAGGGGTGGGACAAGAGGAAAATGGCATTTTAGGGGTACTCCAGACTTATTTGGTATTTTAAAAACTATTTTCAAGCATTCTTTTCTCTTAGTTTTTTTAGATTTGGTCTCAGGACAAGTAAATTCACTCAGAAACTGTATGTTTTAGTATTTTGTATGTGGATTATTTAATATTTGATGGGTGGGACGTAAAATGTCCTCCAATTCTGGAATGACCCACAAAATGACCAAAAATGACCAAACAGTTTAAAAAAGGACCAAACTTTATACCGCATTACAACTAACGGAGCAGTAAAGCTAACACGCACTTCCTGATTCTCGAACAATAACACGCTTTGTAAGCAGATGCAGACAGTCCGCAGCTGATTTATTCTGACCGCAAGAGCTGCTTTTAACTGCTCAAACACGTGGGGAAAAATGCACGGGTCTCCAACAAAAGCGACGACAATTACCAAAGAACAAAAAGAAATCGTGAAACAAATCTCACTACCAAGGCGCACAAACTGAACGCACATAGCCTGAACAGAGCGCCGTAGTCTGTTTACAAAATGACCAAACTTTATACCACATTACGACACACAGTAAAGCCATGATGGTGCCGCTAAACGCCCATATTTGATGAACTGGGACACGCCACACTCTCGTTATTGTCTCTTGTACGGCGATTACTCCGTCACCGTGTTCGTTTTCCATTTTCTTTGATGAAACACATCTGCTGGGCTAAATATTATGAGTTCTAATAAAGCCCAAATGTAGTTCTGATGGCCCTGTAATGTCCCAGCTTAATTACTTTGGCCCGGGGCGGTCCGGCGTGTGCTATAACGCGTCTGTTTGCAGGTTGGTGGTGAGCGGAGACATCTTGTAAACAGGGAGGTTGAGGAGGAGAGGTGGCAGTAAAGCATGTACTGAATCAGAGGAGGAGAGCGGAGCGTGGACAGTGTCATTACAGGGACGCCGGCTTCATCGGGGCGACAACAGCAAAGTGAGGACACATACAGAAGAGGCTGTACATCAGGGGTGCTCAACCTTTTTTTTTAACCGAGATCTAGATGTGATTTCCTGCATTCTAGTCCATTTTAGAATGACCTGCTAGACATGGCAAGTATGGGCTTTTGGAGTGAGATTATTTTTAAAGTCGCATAGGGGCGAATAAATCAGATTTGGGTCACTTCAGGCTGCAGTGTGAACATAGCCCAAGATATGTGGTCCTAAAACCGATACATATCTGATCTTTTGGCATGCGACTTCAGCCTGAACGGCCAGGTCGTGTTCATCGGATCTGAGCGTGTTTCCTCCAGCGAGAGTGGTACAAGTAGGCGCTCACAGATGTACACAAACGTTCTTCTCGTCAGGTGAAAATAGTATATGAACTCCGTGTCAGTGAAGCGGCGAAGCAGGTAGCAATCCCACCACTCTTGTCTGCGACTCCGCACCAATACGTTCATTTCTGCAGACGTTGCTGCCACTGTCCCGCAAAACGCCGTGGCCAAAAACCTCGTCCTTCTTCATCTCCTCCTTAAAATAAATAAGCTGTACATGTTTTGGCTCCGGTACGACACCAACTTTAGGCGACTTCCGTAAACACTGAGCACGCTCGCTGCACGTGACCTCGTCGTGTCCTCCAAGGCGCATGCGGGACACTTTTGGGGCATTTGAAGTTCACACTGGAGATCACATACATGTTGTATTTAATTGGAAATGTGAACAACCTTGCAAGAAAATCAGATTTCACCAAAAAATTGGAGTTGAGCGTTAAGCCCTGCAGTGTGAACATGTCCACACGCAGTGTTGGGCACGTTACTATGAAAAAGTAATTAGTTACAGTTACTAGTTACTAACCCAAAAAAGTAGTTAGTAACTGAGTTACTACACTATAAAAGTAACTAGTTACCTAGGAAAGTAACTAATGCGTTACTTTTTTTTTTAGATAAAAAATGTCAAATAATTTAGATTTTTTTTTTTTTTTACAGTGCATTATACAGCTTTTGCTGCTTGGCTGGCGTGGCTCCGTCACCGTGGCCTTCATTGTTAACAGCACCTAGCATACGATTATCATCATGGGGCCTGCTGGGGGCCACTAGTTTAACAGAAGCGTACGCCGTCCAGAGATGCTTCATTAAATTCGAGTTGCTTATATTGGACGTGGACAAAGTCTTTGGTCTTTGACACAATGTGCACGTAACATGTACGTTTTTACCTTTTACCTCGACGAGGTTAAAATACTGCCTATACTTCTGTCTTCAACTCGGGACTCACCATCTGACACGGGGTGTGTATTGTGTGTGCGCTACTACTGTGTGCTGGGATTGTGTGTAGACCCGCCCACCGCCCACCGGGTGTCTCTGGTTGGCTCAACATGAAATCTTACTCTGCTTTAGCCAAACATCATTACTTATCCCGCCCTTACCAAAGGGAGAAAAAAATTCCCCTGTGCCTATGCGAGTCACGCACATGATGCCAGTTTCAAAATGAGTAGGTTCAGTAACGCGCGATAACGGCGTGTTGGTGCCGGTAACAGCGTTATAACAATAGATAAAGTAACTCGTTAGATTCCCTTTTACTGAAAAAAGTAACGCCGTTAGTAACGGCGTTACTTTTAACGCCGTTATTCCCATCACTGTCCATGCATGATCGACTGACACTCTGCCTGCGATCGACTGGTAGACCGCGATCGACTGGTTGGGCACCCCTGCTGTACATTCTGGAACCACTTCTCTTAGCAACCGCTGTATGGCTTTGTAAGTTATTAGTAAAATATCAATGTTACTGAATTATGTTGAACAGATAAACGACCAAACTACATTGATTTTATAATTTATTCCAAACATCCACATTTTTACATAGCGTTTTTTCCATCCACCAAAGCACTCAAAGCTTTTTAGACTTAGACAAACTTTATTGATCCACAAGGGAAATTATTTGGGTACAGTAGCTCACACATCAAATATAAAATATAACAGAGGGTAACATAAAATAGATGGAATAGCAAAAAAGAGCAAGAGACCGGTCATCAAATGAGACATAATTATAATTATACATTTATTATCTTTTTAAAATTTTGTATATGTACAAATCAGAATAAAATAGAAAAATAAATAATACAAGTAAAATAAAATACTATATCAAATAAAATATCCAATCACAGCTGTATACAGTTGTCGGGAGTATGGTATGACATCAAGAAACCACCGTGGATCTATGAGAATAGATAGATAATAGATAAATCCAAATAATTTCCCTTGTGAATCAATAAAGTTTGTCTAAGTCTAAAAACTGGATAAGGAACTCCCCCTCTGTCCCCGCTCTAGTGGCCGCTCCAGGTAGAATTCTCGCATGGAACACAATGCATTTTTGGGGAATTAAAACTGCCCGTGTTCGAATGAGAGCGCATCCGGCTTTCACAAAGGTTGGATTTTCTAGGATTCTTTTCAGTCGAGATTGGCAATTCCACTGGAGCACTTCTGTTTTTCGGTTTGAGAGAAGAACTCAGCCTAAATATGTAGGTTTTTTTGTGTTAAACATGAAACAAAACACAACACTGGGTATGTTTTTGAAGAGGAAACAACATTAGAACACAGAAAATAGCAAAATAGCGTAATACGGGCCCTTTAACATCGCTCCACTTTAGCTTCAGTCGCTGTTAAAAGCCAATCTGACGCCCGCCAACTCCGCCGTACTCGCTCTCACCTGTTCACGTTCTTCTTCGACTGCTCCCTCGAGGCATCCTCAGATCAATAATATTCCGCGCCATGTTTCCTCCGCTGTCATCTCTCATTTGTCCGACGGGGAAGTGTCTTTTCTCCCATAATGCCTTTCCAATCAAGCCTATCGCCCAGAGCGGCTCATGCTAATAATGCTAATATGTGGGTAGCATCTGTTCAAAATGGCAGCCGGGACCTTGCACCTTTTGGCATTCGTCTCCCGCGTCGCTGAGCTAGCGGTGCGGAGAACTCATTTGGAGGGTTAATTAGAACAAAAAGATCGGGTTTTCCGCGGATTATCGAACGTGCGGTTGGCTAGCGGTCCTGCGTTAGCGTATTGGGGCCCATTCGAAAGCTAAATGTCACCTATCAATCACGGGTCCGGCCCGGGATTGGTCATTACGGGGCTGTTGAGGAGAGGTACGCCGCGTAATCATCTTCGGGCGAGTGTGCGGTGATTGGAGGAGTTAATATTCGCAGTGGCGTTGGAGAAGTTTGACCTCGCGATGGGGTCAAACTCGAGGAAAATGCCTGGACTAAAAGGTAAACAGAAGATAAAGGAGGTGCGGTGTGAGGGTGTTCGGGTTTATAGACGGGAGCTGTGCAGTGGTGGATGAAGTACGGCGATTGAAAAAAATTCTGTAAAAGGTACCCATATGGAGGACCAAAAATTACGTAAATAGAAATATATATATTTACATTTCTGTATTAAGTTATTAATTTGTACATCTATTTATTTAATATATGTAGATATTTATTTAGTTTCAACATTTATTTTTTCA
Source organism: Paratrypauchen microcephalus (assembly GCA_036785185.1). Taxonomy (NCBI): domain Eukaryota; kingdom Metazoa; phylum Chordata; class Actinopteri; order Gobiiformes; family Gobiidae; genus Paratrypauchen; species Paratrypauchen microcephalus. The sequence continues at coordinate 442,434 of JAVJIX010000026.1, read as the reverse complement.
ACATTTAGTCCTGGTTCCGTCCTAGTCTTGATTCAGTCCTGGTTCAGTCCAGGTTTAGTCCTGGTCTAGTCCTGGTCTAGTCCTGGTTTAGTCCGGCTTTAGTCTTGGTTCAGTCCTAGTCCAGGTTCAGTCCTGGTCTAGTCCTGGTTTAGTCTGGGTTTAGTCCTGGTTCAGTCGTAGTCTTGGTTCAGTTCAGATTTAGTCCTGGTCTAGCCCTGGTTTAGTCTTGGTTCAGTCCTAGTCCAGGTTCAGTCCAGGTTTAGTCCTGTTCACTCCAGCTTCAGTCCTGGTTCAGTCCAGGTTTAGTCCTGGTTCAGTGCAGGTTTAGTCCTGGTTTAGTCCTGGTTTAGTCCTGGTCTAGTCCTGGTTCAGTCCTAGTCCTGGTTCAGTCCAGGTTTAGTTCAGGTTTAGTCCTGTTCACTCCAGCTTCAGTCCTGGTTCAGTCCTGGTTAAGTCCTGATTCAGTCCTGATTCAGTCCAGGTTTAGTTCTGGTCTAGTCCTGGTCTAGTCCTGGTTCCGTCCTAGTCTTGGTTCAGTCCAGGTTCAGTCCAGGTTTAGTCCTGGTTTAGTCCTGGTCTAGTCCTGGTCTAGTCCTGGTCTAGTCTTGGTTCAGTCCTGGTCCTGGTTCAGTCCAGGTTCAGTCCAGGTTTAGTCCTGGTTCAGTCATAGTCCTGGTTTAGTCCTGGTTTAGTCCTGGTTTAGTCCTGGTTCAGTCCTAGCCCTGGTTCAGTCCTGGTTCAGTCCAGGTTTAGTCCAGGTTTAGTCCAGGTTTAGTCCAGGTCTAGTCCTGGTCTAGTCCTGGTCTAGTCCTGGTCTAGTCTTGGTTCAGTCCTGGCCCTGGTTCAGTCCTGGTTCAGTCCTGGTTCAGTCCAGGTTTAGTTCTGGTCTAGTCCTGGTCTAGTCCTGGTTCTGTCCTAGTCTTGGTTCAGTTCAGGTTCAGTCCAGGTCTAGTCCAGGTCTAGTCCTGGTCTAGTCCTGGTCTAGTCCTGGTCTAGTCTTGATTCAGTCCTGGCCCTGGTTCAGTCCAGGTTCAGTCCAGGTTTAGTCCTGGTTCAGTCATAGTCCTGGTTTAGTCCTGGTTTAGTCCTGGTTTAGTCCTGGTTCAGTCCTAGCCCTGGTTCAGTCCTGGTTCAGTCCAGGTTTAGTCCAGGTTTAGTCCTGATCGAGGTAATTTCCGTGGACTGAACTTTGTCTTGTTTTCCATTTACTCTTGTGTACACTCACTTGTTTTACTATTTCTGTTGTTTCCAGCTCAGATCTCACCTCCGCTCCACACTCTTACTTCAGACTCTTACTTCAGACTCTTACTTGTGCTTTCTCTGGACCCTGGGCTGTTATTCCGCACGTCGAGAAACTGTCCGCAGGCTCCGAGTATCGAGTCCCATTAGCGAGCTAGCCCTAGCGCTGGATAGCATCAATGTAAACAGTGAAAAGCAACTGCAACCCTTCGGCTATTTTTCAACCTTTCTCTCGTGTGTTTCCAGGACCCTGAAATGAGAAGCCGACTTCAAAATGTCATCTGTGGTTGCTGGGCACATGAAAAGAGTCAGCGCTACGAGGAGAAAAAGGGTTTGAAGAAAGAGTAGACGCAGTGATGGAGGGCCGGAGAGATGCTCATGGCGGTTTGTGGGAGTACGCTAATCAAAAAGCTCGAGCTCATGTGTCCTTTTGGGGAGAGTGGACGAAATAGCGAGCGACAGCCTTCACCTGCTGCAGACCGCCAAGACACGGCCGCTGCATTTATTACGAGAAAATAAATGCGCACAAGGTTGAATACATATGGTTTAAGGCATTGTGCAAAAGTCAATAGATCCCTCATGAAATGGAATGAAAAATAGAAACAGTACATGTCGGTGGAACACGGGGTAAACAAAACAAAACGAGTACCTTTTTGTTGTAGTTTTAGTCCTATTGTAATGTGTCAGTTTTAAAAAGTACACTTCTTAACTGGTTTAGTCCTGGTTCAGTCCAGGTTTAGTGATGGTTTAGTCTTGGTTTACAGGTCTTGTCCTGGTTTAGTCCTGGTTCATAATTATAATAATTCATAGCATTTATATAGCGCCTTTCATGACACCCAAAGCGCTTTACAGTTCATTGTTCATTCACTCCACACTTGGTGGTGGTAAGCTACTTTCTGTAGCCACAGCTGCCCTGGGGCAGACTGACGGTTCAGTCTTAGTTCGAGTTCACCCCTTGTTTAGTCCAGCTTTAGTCATGGTGTAGTCCTGATTTAGTCCTGGTTTCAGTCCTGGTCTAGTCCTGGATCCGTCCTAGTCTTGGTTCAGTCCTGGTTCAGTCCAGGTTTAGTCCTGGTCTAGTCCTGGTTTAGTCCTGGTTCAGTCCTAGTTCAGGTTTAGTCCTACTTCTGGTTCAGTCCTAGTCCTGGTTCAGTCCAGGTTTAGTCCTGGTCTAGTCCTGGTCTAGTCCTGGTTCTGTCCTGGTTCCGTCCTAGTCTTGGTTCAGTCCTGGTTCAGTCCAGGTTTAGTCCTGGTCTAGTCCTGGTTTAGTCCTGGTTCAGTCCTAGTCCAGGTTTAGTCCTACTTCTGGTTCAGTCCTAGTCCTGGTTCAGTCCAGGTTTAGTCCTGGTCTAGTCCTGGTCTAGTCCTGGTTCCGTCCTTGTTCCGTCCTAGTCTTGGTTCAGTCCTGGTTCAGTCCAGGTTTAGTCCTGGTCTAGTCTTGGTTTAGTCCTGGTTCAGTCCTAGTCCAGGTTTAGTCCTATTCTGGTTCAGTCCTAGTCCTGGTTCAGTCCAGGTTTAGTCCTGGTCTAGTCCTGGTCTAGTCCTGGTCTAGTCCTGGTTCCATCCTAGTATTGGTTTAGTCCTGATTCAGTACTAGTCCTGGTTCAGTCCTAGTCCGGGTTTAGCCCTGGTCTAGTCCTGGTTTCATCCTAGTCTTGGTTTAGTCCTGGTTCAGTCCTAGTCCAGGTTTAGTCCTAGTCCTGGTTCAGTCCTAGTCCTGGTTCAGTCCGGGTTTAGCCCTGGTCTAGTCCTGGTTTAGTCCTGGCTCAGTCCTAGTCCAAGTTTAGTCCTGGTCTAGTCCTGGTTTAGTCCTGGTCTAGTCCTGGTTCCGTCCTAGTCTTGGTTCAGTCTTGGTTCAGTCCTGGTTCAGTCCAGGTTTAGTTAACACAAAAATACTGGTTTTCCCCACTAAAACCCAATCAACAATAATAACAAAAATATAGAAAAATACATGAAAATAAATTTTACAACCTGGCCATATCTCTGCGCCTGTAGCAGAACCAGGAAAAATAATACTGAGAATTTACCGATATTTTGTGATGACATCACTGTGTCGTCAGTGTCCCGTGCGTGACAAAAGAAATCAGAAGTGAGGTCGGCGCTCGGTTTGGCAGTGGGATTTGCGAACGGGAGATGGATCCTGGTTTGAAGTTTGTTGGAAAACAAAGTTATGGACGGACGTGAGTGATTGAACAGTGGACTTGTGTGCACCAAGATGACTGCGGTGGTGAACGGACGGTAAATATATCGGAGAACGGAGCAGACAGACACGGAGCAGAAAACAGAGGAATGAATGAAACCGGGTAAGTGACTAGTGTGGGCTGTTTGTAGATACTTAGCTTAAAGGGATATGCCACCCCCAGGTCAAATTTGGGCATCTCCCCACAGTCCAGAGACTAAAATAAGTGGTGGAAAGCGTTTTCCTGCTCACCCAGCCATTGTCCGAGTCTGTCAGCACTGACCGCCGCGGTATCTGCAGCTCCTCCGCCTTAGACTGGAGGCTAACGTCGCCAGAGAAAGATTTCGGCCAAAAGGAATTAATTTGCTCGATGCGTTTCCCAATTACTTTCTGTGTAGTGCTCATTCATATCGAGTGCAAATAAATGTGCAAATCAACACGGAGAGCTTGCCTTAGTCATTTTGGGTGGGAACTATTTTTCAGTGCGGAAAAAGAAAGCCGAATCACGCACCACCTGGTGCGTAACAGGAATTCCCCTGGCAGCGTGGTGCGTGCTTCGGCTTTCTTTTTCCTATTTTATGTCAATCACGAATAGAGTCGGTGTAACGGATTTATTTGTTGGGGCCGGTGTGTAAATGGCTCAATGGCTTTAACAAGCTAAAGCGCACTCAAAAGAAACACGTTTACCGCGTTTAAAACTAAATATTAGGTTATTACTAAAGCTGGGTCCTTGTAAGGCCACACCCACATTGCCCCATTGGCTCCGTAACACTGGCAACTGAACGGAAATCTGTACATCACGTGAACGGACCGCAATTTTTTTTTTTTTTCATTTGTACCAAAATTACTACGCTACACTGCCGAATGCTACACGTATCACTGAGAAAATAAAACTGTAGAACAGAAGAGAAAGTTACTACAGAGAAGTTGGCGTATGCCGGCGGCGGTGAACACAGGGCATGATCGGCAATATGGTGTCTTGAAAATAAGCGATTAAAGATTATTCAAACATACGCGAATCCAAAATACAACTTCCTGGGGGTAAATGAGAAGGGAGAACAGCTAAAACATGATTAAATGCTCTGAAAAGTCGATTTTGAATAATAAGTGTTCTTCACGCTCCCCCTACAGAAGTCATCAGGTTTGTGGTGGTTGTTGTTTAGTGTAGTGTTTTGTTTCGTATCATCATTGTGATACTTCAAGGGACAGGGTGAAGAAGGTTAGGATGAAGAAGGTTAGGGTTAGGGTGAGGAAGGTTAGGATGAAGAAGGTTAGGGTTAGGGTGAAGAAGGTTAGGGTGAAGAAGGTTAGGATTAAGGTGAAGGTTAAGATTAGGGTGAAGAAGGTTAAGGTTAGGATGAAGAAGGTTTAGAAGGAAGAAGGTTAGGATTAAGGTGAAGGTTAAGATTAGGATGAAGAAGGTTAAGGTTAGGATGAAGAAGGTTAGAAGGAAGAAGGTTAGGATTAAGGTGAAGGTTAAGATTAGGGTGAAGAAGGTTAGGGTGAAGAAGTTTAGAAGGAAGAAGGTTAAGGTTACGCTGAAGAAGGTTAGGATGAAGAAGGTTAAGGTTAGGGTGAAGAAGGTTAGAAGGAAGAAGGTTAAGGTTAGGGTGAAGAAGTTTAGAAGGAAGAAGGTTAAATTTAGGGTGAAGAAGGTTAGAGTGAAGAAGGTTAGGATGAAGAAGGTTAGGGATAAGGTGAAGGTTAGGGTGAAGAAGGTTAGAAGGAAGAAGGTTAGAAGGAAGAAGGTTAGGATTAAGGTGAAGAAGGTTAGAAGGAAGAAGGTTAAGATTAAGGTGAAGAAGGTTAAGGTTAGGGTGAAGAAGGTTAGAAGGAAGAAGGTTAAGGTGAAGAAGGTTAGGGTGAAGAAGGTTAAGGTTTGGTTGAAGAAGGTTAAGGTTAGGGTGAAGAAGTTTAGAGGGAAGAAGGTTAAGGTGAAGAAGGTTAGGGTGAAGAAGGTTAAGGTTCGGTTGAAGAAGGTTAAGGTTAGGGTGAAGAAGTTTAGAAGGAAGAAGGTTAAGGTTCGTATGAAGAAGGTTAAGATTAGGGTGAAGAAGGTTAGGGTGAAGAAGGTAGGAAGGAAGAAGGTTAAGGTTAGGCTGAAGAAGGTTAGGATGAAGAAGGTTAGAAGGAAGAAGGTTAGGGTTAAGGTGAAGAAGGTTAGGGTGAAGAAGGTTAAGGTTAGGGTGAAGAAGGTTAGAAGGAAAAAGGTTAAGGTTAGGGTGAAGAAGGTTAGGGTGAAGGTTAGGGTGAAGAAGGTTAGAAGTAAGAAGGTTAGGATGAACAGGGATGAAAGAGTTCCGTTTTTTAGCGGATCTCCGCTTTTTTTTTCAGCCGCAGGGTAATTTTTTTTTTTTTTTTTTAATATCTGTGCAAATTCGTTGAGAAAGATTTTGGGTGTATATATATATGTATAGTTGTGTTTAGGGTCGCCAACCGTCCCCTAAAAAACAGAATCGTCCCGTATTCAGAACAAAAGTACGTGTATCTCATATTAAACTTCGTATTAAACTGTTCGTATTAAACACGGGCGTGAGCCCGTGTCTGGAGCCGCGGACCAAGCGAGTGAGCGCAGCTCTTTCATAACAGCCTGTACCATTGCGTGTACACAGGTTAAACTTTATAAAACATCCTATACCTCATCCTACTTGCCCGTGCCTCACTTAACGCGTCGCTCCTCGCTTTTTCACCTGCGCCTTTTAGCGCGCTTAAGCTCCTCCTCAATGCGCTCTGATTAGACGAAGTGCAAAGCAAAAACAAATCCAATATATACTACTAGTAGGCCTACCTATTAATAAAATGTGAGGTTTTTTTGTACTTTTATGTACAGTTTTACTTTATTGCTAGCATATAGAAATACAAATTTCAGAAATTAAAAAATTTCCAGGGGGGGGGGGGGGGTGCGCCGTGACTTTCCGCTTTTTTCATGATTGGCCACTTTCATCCCTGGATGAAGACGGTTAAGGTTTGGTTGAAGAAGGTTAAGGTTAGGGTGAAGAAGGTTAGGATGAAGAAGGTTAGGGTTAAGGTGAAGAGGGTTAGGGTGAAGAGGGTTAGAAGGGAGAAGGTTAAGGTTAGAATGAAGAAAGTTAGGTTGAAGAAGGTTAATGTTAGGTTGAAGAAGGTTAGGTTGAAGAAGGGTTGTGGGCTGAGCATTGGATAGAATCGTACTGCTGCTGTGAAGAGGCTTTAAATCTGGCCTGGGAGAGATCACTAATTTACTTAAACATGCAGACATACTGTGCTTGTCTCTGCCCTGTAGTTATAATGTGCGACATCCGTGGATCATTCTGTAATATATTCTGTTTTCACATTTTAAATCTCCAAATTTATCCAAAACAACCTAGTAAAAGAAATAATTACACTGACTTCCAAGATTGAATTTGAATTTATGTGTTTGGAGGATAAGCCCCTTGAGATTTCTCGCCATCTCGCAGACAGTCGGCTACATAAATTCAGGGGGAAAAAAAGAAAAAAAAACATATTAAAAACAAAAACAACACAATGATATACACACACTCACGCACACGTTTATTAGACACTTAATAAGTCAAAGAGTTCAGATATAGTCACAAAATAGTCAATAAGATGATCAAAAACAATTACACGGGTTATGTAAATGTTGCACCAGAGCACTTTTAAATGAAGGAATAGAAGTTAATGCACAAATCGATGAAGGAAGATCGTTAAAATCAAAGGGAGCTTTATATTTAAATGAGTGTTTTCTAATTTGTTTTTTGACTCTTGGGACAACAAAAAATATCTGATCTGCGTGGCGTAAACTGGAAGAGGATCTGAATGGATTAAATAGTGTTTGAGATATTCAGCTGAGATGAATGCATTTAGAGATAAATAATAAACAGTGAAGTTGATGTCGGGAGGACAGAGTGAGCCAGGACAGAAAGATGGTGGTACTTCTCACAGTTCTGAAGGGACAGCGGAAAATAAACCTGCACAGACTGTTCTAGATAACAATGACTGGTTGGAGAATAGAAGATGTGGTATTTTGATACAGTAATTTAAAATGGGGAGAATTAGTTTTGAGATCATCTTTTTCCTGGCAGAAAAGCTAAAACTGTTTGATGGACTGGTAAAGTAATTTTTAGCCGTATGGAATTTTGTTTATAATAGTTTGTATATGGGACATGAGCTTTGGGTAATGACCGAAAGGACAAGATCGTGGATACAAGCGGCTGAAATGAGTTTAGAGCCGCTGCTCCTCCACGTGGAGAGGAGCAGCTGAGGTGGCTCGGGCATCTGTTCCGGACTCCTCCTGGACGCCTCCCTCGGGAGGTGTTCCGGGTACGTCCCACCTGGAGGAAGCCCCGGGGAAGACCCAGGACACGCTGAAGGGACTATGTCTCCCTGGCCTGGGAACACCTTGAGGTCCCCCTGGAGGAACTGGAGGAAGTGTCCGGGTTGAAGGAAGTCTGGGAGTCCCTGCTTAGACTGTTGCCCCCACGACCCAGCCCTGGATAAGAGGAAGAAAATGGATGCGTGGATGTACGAGGGCCATTCAAAAAGACAAATGCCATAAATTCAAATTGAGTCGAACTAGTTCAACAAAATGACCTTGAATCGTACCACTGATGACTGATAAACACATTTGACAAGTTTCGGCATTCTAGCTTTGTTATTCAAAGAGTTACATTACATATTGCACAATCCACTTTTTTGACCCCCCAAAATGAGCCAATCTGAAGTCCGAGCAAACATTAAATTTGTAACAAAACTTCATTGGAAACCTAAAGAAATTATGGAAGCTTTACATAATGTTTATGGATGTTTTTTTCCTATTTCCAAAGTTGAAGGAACATTTAAAAGGAACAAGATTTCAGTCCATACTTGAAGTGAAGAGGGAGGTTGTGTTATTTGGTCGAATACGTTTCGCAGCTCATCCAAGTTGCTTCTTCAGTTCTGGTCAGACGCTGGTGGATACTGCCTATATCTATATCTACCTAGATGGATATAGATATCTAGAGTATTCAACCAAATAAACTTTTGTCCATTTTGCCATAAACCAAGATATTTACATTTTTCAACATCTATAATTGGTGATGAATCAGTAAACGTTAGATTTATTTCATTAACAGAAAAGGGTCGGATTTGTTTCTGAAACAACATAAAGTATAGATTTAGATTTATTACGCTGTATTTTGTATTAAAATCATGTTGAATAGAGGATTAAATATCTGTAATATTAGATTTGGATGAACAAATAACATAATAGCATCGGCAGTTGGATGTCACAGGCTGTGCAGGCAAGGAGAAGGTCATTAATAAAAATAGAAAATAAAAGGGGACCCAGTGAGGAACCTTGGGGCACACCTCTCTCTATAGTGGAAAAATTACAATAGCTGCCCTTTAAAGAAAACACTTTGTTGACAGTGAAGATATGAATTAAACAAAAGCAGACCTGTCAAGACCTATAGAGATGATAGATAATAGTCGACTGTATCAGAAGCTTTAGTGAGGTCGAGAAATGAGGCACAAGTTAAAATATTATTGTCAAAACCGGAGAAAATATCATGGGAAAATTTTATTAAAGCAGACGTTGTTGATAAATGCTTTCTAAAGCTGGACTAAAATTGGGATAGATGATTATTTTTAGATAAATATTCACACAGTTAATTAAAATTTATTTTATCATAGACTCGCTGTTAATACTTGAAATTGCTTTAGAAAACTGGTGCCTGATGGGATCTGATGTCACCGTAAACATCACAACAAACTGTTTTTTTTCTTTCAGTTGTTGTACTGTCCGATAATCAGAAAGTGTAGGTTAGGATGCTAGTGGTTTTTAACTTCCAAACTTTGGTCTGTGAAAGTTTAAACTCATCATGGTGAATAATTAGGATGTCCTGGACGCATAAGGTAAGCGAGGAATCATTTTGGACCGCTGCAAATCGTTTAAAATGAAGTAGACCTGTTTTGTTTTTGTTTCTTTGTTTTAAGACAGTAAAAATCAGGTACAGGGGTGTTGTTTTTCTGTAATAAGATCCACTCTGAGTACAAAATGTTCACTTGATGCTTATCATTTGCCATTTCTCAAATAAACCCTTTGGCCTTTCTCCCGCTTTTGTTGCATTTTGATTCAGTCAGATCCATACTCGCCTCACACTCCATCAGCAATCTATTCAAACTGGATTTTGTACCGTTAGCTTCAGGTAAAAACAACAACACGGCGTATCGTTTATGAATAATGAATTGCATTTTATATTTTACAACGCTTACTGAAATATATTACATATTTAATACTATATAAACCATGAATTAAAGGTCCAATATTACACGAAAATGTCTCTTGTGAGATTTAAGCCATGTTAGAATTGGTATGTCCTCAAAAACAGACCTGTTGAGTTTTGTTTCGTTCACTCACATTTGACTAACTCTTTATAATTAGTCTGTCTATGACTGCATCCCATTTCTCTGTCTTACCCCTTGGTTTTGCACGTTCATGTGAGGGCAAGGAGTTTCCCGATTCTAATTTTGATCAAGGGCTCGGGCCACGACCTCGGGCTCTATACCCCTTGAAACGAAGTAAGCTCTCGACCAGACTTGAAACGAAGGGGTACGACTACAAGCTCAGGCAGGTTTTGGGATCAGGACTAAACCAGGGTGAAACCAGGGCTAAACCAGGACTAAACCAGGGTGAAACTAAGACTAAACCAGGACTAAACCAGGAGTAAACCAGGACTAAACCAAGGTGAAACTAAGGTTAAACCAGCACTAAACCAAGGCTAAACTAAAGCTAAACCAGGACTAAACCAAGGCTAAACTAAGGCTAAACCAGGACTAAACCAGGGCTAAACCAGGATTAAACTAAGGCTAAACCAGGACAAAACTAGGACTAAACCAGGACTAAACCAGGACTAAACCAAGGCTAAACTAAGGCTAAACCAGGACTAAGCCAGAACTAAACCAGGACTAAACCAGGGTGAAACTAAAGCTAAACCGGGACTAAACATCAACCATAAATGTATTTATAATGACCTCAGAAATGTATTTTCAGCAGTTGTAATTATCAATTAACAGTTTAGCAGGTTTACAATTATGACGCTTATGTTCTACGTTACTTTTAGTGAACTGTTGTCGCGGTGTCTGTTTGGCCAACGTTATCGTTTTCATCGAACTTTCATGTATAAATAAGCTAGTTTTTTGTCGAGCTGAGGTACCCGATAATCCTTGACATTTGTTTACATTTGTTTGCGTCAGTTGTTGTCGCCTCTGTGGACGTAGCAGCTCAGGGAGAGGCGAGGGACGATGACGCAAACGGTAATCGAGTGGTGTCCCATTTCTTAGGGGAACATTCGTACCTCAAGCCCTCTCAGCTCGATATCGAGGGGCAAGACAAAGACGTAGACATAACCGGCTGGTTAGCTCAACAACCGGCTGGTTAGCTCAACTGGTAAGTCATGGACTTTCCCCCTGGAGGTTGTAGGTTCAAACCCCCCCCGGGCAATGAGCTAACCAGTGTGGGTCCTTGGGCAAGACCCTTCACGGTACTGCCCCCCGGGCGCCGGAAAAGATGGCTGCTCACTGCTCCTGAAAAAGGATGGGTCAAATGCAGAAGTCAAATTTCTCCCGTGTGTCACTGTGTGTCATTGTGTGTGAGACCAATAAAGGCTAAAATCTAAAAAAATCTAAATCTAGATGTAGAAAGGGGAAGGGTAAGACAGAGTAATGGGACACAGCCTAAGTCTCCAAAACTTAAAATGCTCTGTTCCACCTTGTGATGTCATGAAGCTAATTAAAACCTACCTTTTACTTTTAGTTTAGTAAAGATCGGCAATTCTAAGTCTGAAATGATCCAAATGATTCCGGTGAAAGTATGTGGAGTTTAAAACACTTCCTATATTACTAACTGATGACATCATAAGGTGCAACAGTGTTTTCTGTTTGAGAGAAGAACCGCCTGTGTGAATGAAACAGGACTCAACTCCAGATGTCCTGTGGTAGTACAGAAAGTGCTCCACTGTGTTTTTGAACTCCATACACCTTCACTAGAATCATCTGGATGATTTCAGCCCTGGAATTGCCGATTTCTACTGCACTAAAGTTAAAAAGGTAGCTGCGAACTTGAAAACTTCCACATCATGACATCACAAGGTGGAACAAAGCATTTTGAGCTTTGGAGATGTAAATAGACTAATAATGACTAAACCCAGGCTAAACTGGGGCAAAACTAGGGCTAAACCAAGACTAAACTAGGGCTAAACTAGACCTAAATCAGGACTAAACCAGGACTAAACCAGGGCGAAACTAGGGCAAAACCAGAGCCAAACTAGTGCTAAACAAAGATTAAACCAAGACTAAGCAAGAGCCAAACCAGGACTAAACCAGGGCTAAACTAGGTCTAAATCAGGGCCAAACAAGGATTAATCATAGACCAAGAACCAGCCAGGACTAAACCAGGTCTCAGTCAGGATTACAACATGTGTGAATGAAACAAAACACGACTCCAGGTCTGTTTTTGAGGAGGTAACAACATTATATAAAATGGCCTAAAGCTCATGAAAGTCAATTTTGCCTCATACCAGACCCTAAAATAAAGCTTTGAGATGCTTAATGCCATACTGTGGAACATTCCAGGCAAAGAAAAATCCTCAGAAACAAGCAGGTGGCGGACCCCTCAATAGAAAAGTTTCATGATGCTACTTTAAATGAATAAATATTGAATCTTTTTAGAACAAAAACACCTTTATTCATGCTATGACACACCAGAGGAACCATTAGTACATTTACCAAAGATTGTGACTCATTTTGGTGTTACACGAATGTTCCAAGGTAGTTTAAAATGAGTGCAGGCGTCACCTTTTCACCCCTCCGTACATTTGCATTTCTCTGTCAAAAGTCAGACATCATTAAAACTGTGCCGCTCCTCTCTCCAAGTTCAACTGATTCTGACTCAAATCCTCAGCATTGTTCAGTTCTGCTTCAGTCTGCGGTTTGGTCGCATTTATTACAAGAACTGCCGTCATATTTTCAACTCAGATGAACCAGGACTATAGGGTTACACCAAGGTGAAACTAAGGCTAAACCAGGACTAAACCAGGACTAAACCAAGGCTAAACCAGGACTAAACCAGGACTAAACCAGGGTGAAACTAAGGCTAAACCAGGACTAAACTAGGACTAAACCAGGGTGAAAGTAAGACTAAACCAGGACTAAACCAGGAGTAAACCAGGACTAAACCAAGGCTAAACTAAGGCTAAACCAGGACTAAACAAGTTCTAAACCAGGACTAAACCAAGGCTAAACTAAGGCTAAACAAGGACTAAACCAGGGCTAAAGCAGGACTAAACCAGGACTAAACCAGGACTAGATCAAGGCTAACCTAAGGCTAAACTAAGGTTAAACCAGGACTAAACAAGTTCTAAACCAATGCTAAACTAAAGCTAAACAAGGACTAAAGCAGAGCTAAAGCAGGACTAAACCAGGACTAAATCAAGGCTAAACTAAGGCTAAACCAGGACTAAACAAGGGCTAAACCAGGACTAAACCAGGGTGAAACTAAGGCTAAACCAGGACTAAACCAGGTTGAAACTAGGACTAAACCAGTAGTAAACCAGGACTAAACCAGGGTTAAACCAGAACTAAACCAGGGTGAAACTAAGACTAAACCAGGACTAAACCAGGACTAAACCAAGGCTAAACTAAGGCTAAACCAGGAATAAACCAGGAATAAACCAGGGTGAAACTAAGACTGAACCGGGACTAAACCAGGAATAAACCAGGGTGAAACTAAGACTAAACCAGGACGAAACCAGGGTGAAACTAGGGCTAAACCAGGACTAAACCAGGGTGAAACCAGGGTTAAACCAGGACTAAACCAGGGTGAAACTAAGACTAAACCAGGACAAAACTAGGACTAAACCAGGACTAAACCAGGACTAAACCAGGGTTAAACCAGGACTAAACCAAGGCTAAACTAAGGCTAAACCAGGACTAAACCAGCGCTAAGCCAGGGTGAAACTAAGACTAAACCAGGACTAAACCAAGGTGAAACTAGGACTAAACCACGACTAAACTAAGGCTAAACCAGGACAAAACTAGGACTAAACTATGGCTAAACCAGGACTAAGGTATGGCTAAATCATAGCAAAACTAGGACTAAACCAGGACTAAACCAGGGTTAAACTAGGGTTAAACCAGGGCAAAATTAGGACTAAACCAAGACTAAACAGGAGTAAACAAGGGCCAAACCAGGACTAATCATTGACCAAGAACAAGCCGGGACTAAACCAGGTCTCAGTCAGGATTGTCAGGACTAAACCAGAACAGCAAGTATCCAGACCAAATTACAGGTCAGATCTTTGGAAAGGCAAGTCCTCTCACAGGTAGAAGTGCTGTGGATTAAAAGTTACACAGTGCAGCTTTAGACTATCATAACTGCAAAAAGTTTCTATGATACAGATTGGCAGCCACTCAGTCTGTCAGTTTGCCTCAGGGCACGTATGGCACTTAACTAACATAACACCGATGCATAATGTGTCCGGAAAAACAGTTCATGAATGTATTTTTATGAGATTAGAATATCTGAACATCTTTTGTCCATCTGAGCCAAAACTCCAGCTTTCACTTTAAGTAAAATGTTGTGTTAGAATGTCCTGAGAGTGAGTGACAACTGCACAAACTCTCCATTCTCCAGAGGTTCAGTGAAGAGGCCGATCCGGTCGAGCATCCACAGCCGAACAGCGCTAATGGACTCCTGCTAAAAATGCACAGAACATTTCCAGCAGGTAAACGTGGTACACATGGGAGAAGAGCCAGAAATGTTCCCAAATTGTAGTACTCTAATACAGGAATGTTAAAGACTGGACAGGTGAGAAAAACAAATATTCAAGATGTAGTCTATTAGCTGTAGAAAAGTATATAGACGATGGTTTATTATCAAAGGAATTGTGCGTAGCCTGTTGTTTACGTTTTTAAAATGGCATTACAGTCAAACATTTAAGGGTTGTATGGAGGATTTTCTTGTTTCAAATTGTCAATAAAGTTCAAAATAGCATTATAGAGATGCAGCAACCTTGGAATTATGATATAACTAGGACTAAACCAGGGCTAAACCAGGACTAAACCAGGACTAAACCAGGACTAAACCAGGGTGAAACTAATACTAAACCAGGACTAAACTATGGCTAAACCATGGAAAAACTAGGACTAAACCAGGACTAAACTAGAGCTAAACCAGGACTAAACCCAGGTTAAAGTAGGGCTAAACCAGGACTAAACCAGGGTGAAACTAATACTAAACCAACTCTAAACTAGGGCTAAACCAGGACTAAACTAGGGCTAAACCAGGACTAAACCCAGGTTAAAGTAGGGCTAAACCAGGATTAAACCATGGTGAAACTAATACTAAACCAGGACTAAACTAGGGCTAAACCAGGACTAAACTAGGGCTAAACCAGGGCGAAACGAGGATTAAACCAGGACTAAACTAGGGCTAAACCAGGACTAAGCCAGGGTGAAACTAATACTAAACCAGGACTAAACTATGGCTAAACCATGGAAAAACTAGGACTAAACCAGGACTAAACTAGAGCTAAACCAGGACTAAACTCAGGTTAAAGTAGGGCTAAACCAGGACTAAACCATGGTGAAACTAATACTAAACCAGGACTAAACTAGGGCTAAACCAGGACTAAACTAGGGCTAAACCAGGGCGAAACGAGGATTAAACCAGGACTAAACTAGGGCTAAACCAGGACTAAACCAGGGTGAAACTAATACTAAACCAGGACTAAACTATGGCTAAACCATGGAAAAACTAGGACTAAACCAGGACTAAACTAGAGCTAAACCAGGACTAAACTCAGGTTAAAGTAGGGCTAAACCAGGACTAAACCAGGGTGAAACTAATACTAAACCAACTCTAAACTAGGGCTAAACCAGGACTAAACTAGGGCTAAACCAGGACTAAACCAGGGCAAAACGAGGATTAAACCAAGACTAAACTAGGGCTAAACCAGGACTAAACCAGGGTGAAACTAATACTAAACCAGGACTAAACTATGGCTAAACCATGGCAAAACTAGACCTAAACCAGGACTAAACTAGAGCTAAACCAGGACTAAACCAGGGCGAAATGAGGATTAAACCAAGACTAAACTAGGACTAAACCAGGACTAAACCAGGGTGAAACTAATACTAAACCAGGACTAAACTATGGCTAAATCATGGAAAAACTAGGACTAATCTAGAGCTAAACCAGGACTAAACCCAGGCTAAACTAGGGCTAAACCAGGACTAAACCAGGGCAAAACGAGGATTAAACCAAGACTAAACTAGAGCTAAACAATGGCCATACCAGGACCAAAAAAAAAAGAATGAAAATCCATCAACTGTGGGCATGGTGGGGCCAGATAAACATCAGCCAATAGATAACAAGGCTATCTTGTTATCTATTGGCTGTTAGGTTGTCAGTTAAACTCCCTACGTTTCTAGCGTAACGGACTCGTCGGCGCGTTGGGATTACGTGGTTTACAGTCGCCTCTAATGCATTCCACAGATGTAAGACGCCGTTTACTCGACCAACACACCGGTTCTTAGCGTTTTTTTCCAACTGTAGCTTCCTTGCAGTTTGGACAAAGTTTGTTGCGACGGCAGACGAGAATCCACTACCAGTTCGCCGCAAAAGAAAGTCAGTTTTTTAGGTTGTTGAAAGAAGAAGAGAAAAGAAAGATAAGCCAAACTAAAACGATTCGTAGAGATTTCTTCCAGCGATGGCGCGCACTGAAGCAGACGAAGGGTCTAAAGACTGATGTGCTGATCGCTAAATTACTTCTGGACAGGAAACTTGAACAGCAATTCATTCAGTAATTCGCTCATGCACACCAGCTGTAAACAAACATTTCATGATTTCCATTTGAAAAAGAACAAACAGTCGCTGGATTTCTCTTTTCTTGAAAAATCCACTTTACAACCTTTTAACCTGTATCTTCAGAGTCTGCCTCATAAAGAAACTAAATAAATAAAGAACCTCCAGAATTCCCTTCCTGAGGGAATTCTGAGGCGAGGCTGCACTAGCACTGACTCATGATCGGCTGCAGGTGATGGGGTTTAGGCAGAGACCATTCAGATCAGAGAGAGGCATTTTAGGTTTAAACCAACTAGATTTCAGCTTTGAAATGAGACTCGTGAGGATGTGTACATACAGCCTTAAGCCTAATATTTATAGCAAATATTTCCAGAAAATAAATGAATCAGGTATAAATGAATTTCATGTATATATATGCGGGTCATTCAAAAATTTCTAAGACAAATTGAAAAACAACTTTATTTTTGAAAGTAACAAAATTATTTTTCTACATAACCACCTAAGTCAATACACTTCTGCAAGCGATGTTTCCACTGAAAAATTCCTTCTTGATAGAATTCTGGAGCTTGTCTAGTCAACAGGTCACAACCTCCCTCTTCGCTTCAAGTATGGACTGAAATCTTGTTCCTTTTAAATGTTCCTTCAACTTTGGAAATAGGAAAAAAAAACATCCATAAACATTGTGCAAAGCTTCAATAATTTCTTTAGGTTTCCATTGAAGTTTTGTTAGAAATTTAATGTTTGCTCGGACTTCAGATTGGCTCATTTTGGAGGGTCAAAAAAGTGGGTTGTGCAATATGTAACCTAACTCTTTGAATAACAAAGCTAGAATGCCGAAACTTGTCAAATGTGTTTATAAGTCATCAGTGGTACGATTCAAGGTAATTTTGTTGAACTAGTTCAACTCATTTTGAATTTATGGCATTTGTCTTAGAACTTTTTGAATGGCCCTCATATATATATATATATATATATATATATATATATATATATATATATATATATATATATATATATATATATATGTGTGCTCCTCACCTTCCACGGTGGTTGGTCTCTCACTCTCATCCAGCTCGGGTCCTCTCCCAGAGGCCTGGGAGCTTGAGAGTTCTGCGCAGTATCTTTGCTGTTCTTAGTACTGCACTTTTCTCGACTGAGATGTCTGATGTTTTTCCTGGGATCTGTTGTAGCCACTCCTCCAGTTTGGGGGTTACAGCCCCGAGTGCTCCGATCACCACGGGCACCACTGATGCCTTCACCTTCCAGGCCTTCTCCAGCTCTTCCTTGACCCCCTGGTATTTCTCTAGATTCTCGTGTTCCTTTTTCCTGATGTTACCATCGCTTGGTATTGCAATGTCCACCAGCTCTGTTCTGTTGCTTATCCACCACCACTATCCACCACCACTATATCTGGTTGGTTCGCCATCACCATTCTGTCAGTCTGTATCTGGAAGTCCCACAGGATCTTGGCTCGGTCATTCTCCGCAACCTTCGGAGGTGTTTCCCACCTTGACCTTGGGGTCTCCAGCCCGTACTCTGCACAGATGTTTCTGTACACTATGCCCGCCACTTGGTTGTGTCGCTCCATGTATGCTTTCCCTGCCAACATCTTACACCCTGCAGTTATGTGCTGGACTGTCTCAGGAGCCTCTATGCACAGCCTACACTTTGGGTCTTGTCTGGTGTGGTAGATCTGGGCCTTTATTGCTCAGGTGCTCAAGGCCTGCTCCTGTGCAGCCTGTGAGGGCCTCTGTGCTGTCCTTCAGACCAGCCCTCTCCAGCCATTGGTAGGATTTCTTGATATCAGCCACTTCAGTTATGTTTCGGTGGTACACCCCATGTAGGGGTTTGTCCTGCCATGATGTTCCCTCCAGCACCTCTTCCTCTGCACTCCACTGTCTGAGGCATTCCTTGAGCACATCATCTGTCGGGGCCTTGTCCTTGATGTACATATGGATTTTGGATGTTTCATCCTGGACAGTGGTTCCCACTCTCTCTAGTCCTCGGCCTCCTTCCTTCCGGCTCGTGTATAGTCTCAGGGTGCTGGATTTGGGATGGAACCCTCCATGCATGGTCAGGAGCTTTCGTGTCTTAACGTCTGTGGTCTGTATCTCCTCCTTTGGCCAGCTTATGATTCCTGCTGGGTATCTGATCACTGGCAGGGCATAGCTGTTTATTGCCTGGGCCTTGTTCTTGCCATTGAGCTGACTTCTTAGGACTTGCCTTACTCGTTGCAGGTATTTGGCTGTAGCCGCTTTCCTTGTTGCCTCTTCAAGGTTGCCATTTGCTTGTGGGATACCAAGGTACTTGTAACTGTCCTCAATGTCTGTTATTGTTCCCTCTGGGAGTGAGACCCCCTCTGTGTGGACTACCTTCCTTCTCTTTGTCACCATCCTACTACATTTCTCAAGCCCGAATGACATTCCAATGTCTGTGCTGTAGATCCTGGTGGTGTGGATCAGTGAGTCGATGTCTCACTCACTCTTAGCGTACAGCTTGATGTCATCCATGTAGAGGAGGTGACTGATGGTGGCCCCATTTCTGAGTCAGTATCCGTAGCCAGTGCTTTCAATGATTTGGCTGAGGGGGTTCAGACCTATGCAGAGCAGCAGTGGAGACAGTGCGTCTCCTTGGTATATGCCACATTTGATGGACACTTGCGCAAGTGGCTTGCCATTGGCTTCAAGGGTGGTTTTCCACAACCGCATTGAGTTTGCAATGAATGCCCTTAGAGTCTTATTGATATTGTACAGCTCCAAGCACGCAGTGATCCATGTGTGTGGCATTGAGTCATAGGCTTTCTTGTAATCAATCCAGGAAGTGCACAGGTTGGTCTGACGGGTTCTGCAATCACGGGCGACTGTTCAGTCAACCAGGAGTTGGTGTTTGGCTCCCCTGGAGTTTTTGCCAATG
Source organism: Paratrypauchen microcephalus (assembly GCA_036785185.1). Taxonomy (NCBI): domain Eukaryota; kingdom Metazoa; phylum Chordata; class Actinopteri; order Gobiiformes; family Gobiidae; genus Paratrypauchen; species Paratrypauchen microcephalus. Next base: position 423,280 of record JAVJIX010000026.1, on the reverse strand, counting down.
CCCTTCTGTGCTGCACTCATGTATTGATCCATGTGCCCACTTATCTTAGCCGCCATGATGCCTGACATGAGCTTCCATGTTGTGGAGAGACAGGTTATTGGCCGATAGTTGGATGGGACTGTACCCTTCGAGGGATCCTTCAGGATCAGGATCGTACGCCCTTGGGTTAGCCATTCAGGGTGAGTCCCATCCCTTAGCAGCTGGTTCATTTGTGCTGCCAGGCGCTCATGGAGAGCAGTGAGCTTCTTTAGCCAGTATGCGTGGATCATGTCAGGGGCCGGTGCTGTCCAACTTTTCATGCCTGAGACTCTTTCTTGAATGTCTGCCACTGTGATGGTGACTGGATCTTTTTCAGGGAGGTTGCTGTGGTCTTTCCTCAGAGCCACCAGCCACTGTGCATCGGTGTTATGTGATGCCTCCCTTTCCCATATGCCTTTCCAGTACCTTTCAGTCTCCAGCCTTGGTGGGTCTGCTCTGGTGTTATCCCCCTGCCATTGAGCGTACACTTTCGCAGGTTGTGTTGCGAACAACCGGTTTATTCGTCTGGCCTCATTATCTCGAGTGTACCTCTTTAGGCAGCTGGCCAAGGCTTGTAGCCTTTGCTTGGCAGTTTCAAGTGCTTCAGGTATGGGCATCTGGCTGTACCTCTTGGGTACTTACTTTTTCATTGCACCTTTCTGGGTCTCACTTCTCTCCGCACCTGCTTGATTTTAGCCTCTAACCGTCTTTTCCATGGTGGGTATTGTCTCTCATGGCTCCCATGGTTGCTCTTATAGCCCAGCACCTCTAGGATCACTGCTGCTGAAGTGTATATCAGCTCATTGGTTTCAGTGATGGCTGTGGTAGGGATCGCTCTCAGTGCTGCATTCACATGTTATAGGAGACTTTCAGATGGTACTTCACTTAGCCTCTGTAACTGGCATCGGGGTTGCCTTGTGTTCATTTGGGCCATAATTTGTGATCTCGAGAAAACAAAACTGTTATTTCGAGATCTCGAGAAAACAGGTTATTCCGTGATCTCGAGAAAACACTGTATCTCTGTCGGTAAAGACGAAGCCGGGCCAGTCTTCTGCGGAGGTGCCGCGGACTAATCTTGAAATGATCCCGGATTAAAAGACGTAATGCAATCTCCCCCTGTGTCAACCCCTGACCAATATATTGCCTTATCAGCTGATTGATTATTATTCCAGACATTCTAATGACCAAAAACGCGTCTATTCAGAATGAGAAATAGACCCGAAGTCAGCCTGTCACAACATGGAGGTAGACGTTTCAGTTGTTTTCTCGAGATTACGGAATAATTGTTTTGTTTTCTCGAGATCTCGAATTAATTATCTCGTTATCTCGGGAAAACAAGGAAGAAAAAATATTGCTTATGAATATGGCCTCTAGGGGGCGGTAGTAGCTCAGTTGGTAGAGTGTTTGTCTACTGATCCAGGGGTTGGCGGTTCGAATCCCGCTCTTGTGATCCCAGCTCCCACAGATGTGCGCTGCCATTGTGTCCTTGGGCAAGACACTTAACCCCACCTCGCCCCCGTGATAGCTGTGACGTGAGCCATCCTCCTGTGGACTCACCACCCACGGGAGGATTCATGGGGGCTGGCGCATTGTGTTCTGCTTGGAGTTCTGCCGCGACTCAGAAAATGGAAAAAAGATGAATGAATGAATATGGCCTCTGTCGACTTCTGTGAGCAGCAGCAGCAGCACTTAGCATACAGGTAATTCACAGAATTAGTGCTGACTGTGAGCGGGGTCGCCTCTCTACAGATCTGACCTGTAACTTGGTCTGGTTTGGTCTCCGTGAAGATACAAAGGTTTAATACTAATATCATACAGTGAAACATTCCAGACAAAACAATAACATCTCCACGGAGAAAAGCTTTTCCACAAAAAAAGTTACACGATGCACCTTTAAAGCGTAACTCCAAGTAAAAGTAAAAGTACGTAGTGTCAAAAGTACTCTTCAAAAGTACGTTTCCGTGGTGACGCGACTCTCCAGCAAATGTTCATCATCACTGCTGCGTATTTCACATGAGGGAGCTCACGGCCTGCATGACAAAGACCCCATTAAAATCCAAGATGGCGTCAGGAGCCCCGAGCGAAGCGGTGGAAGCAGGTGGATGCATTATCGTAATTATAGACGAACAGAGGAGGCAGAGAAAGAGAGATTGAGGGAGGAGAGGGAGGCAAGCAGAGATGCACCATGGGAAGTCATCGGCCTCCGACCTGCGCCAAAGCGAGCGGAGACAAATGAATGATTAGCGAGTCTGTGCATGAGGCGGGATGCGGCGGCTGCTGGGGCCCGAGTGCAGGATTACAGAGTGTTGCCACAAAGAGAGCGGCTCGTACAAATGAATTATTCAAAGTATCCGGTTAAAAAAATTGCACCTTTGGACTTAAAGGTGCATTGTGTAACTTTTCTGGCGGAGGGTCCATCAAACGCTTTTCTCCATGTTGTTGCTTTGTCTGGAATGTTTCACAGTATGGCATTAAAACTTTCTATCTTCATGGAGATATGAGGGGGAAAAGTCCCGCACCCCGTCTTACTTGCAAAATGTAAGATAATAGAACATAAGACTAAACCAGGACTAAACTATGACTAAACCAGGAGTAAACTATGGCTAAACCAGGACTAAACCCAGGCTAAACTGGGACAAAACTAGGGCTAAACCAGGACTAAACTAGGACTACACCAGGAGTAAACCAGGGGGAAACTAGGGATAAACCAGGACTAAACCCAGGCTAAACTGGGGCAAAACAAGGGCTAAACCAGGACTAAACCCAGGCTAAACTGGGACAAAACTAGGGCTAAACCAGGACTAAACTAGGACTACACCAGGAGTAAACCAGGGGGAAACTAGGGATAAACCAGGACTAAACCCAGGCTAAACTGGGGCAAAACAAGGGCTAAACTGGAGCAAAACTAGGGCTAAACCAGGACTAAACTAGGGCTAAACCAGGGCGAAACTAGGATTAAACCAGGACTAAACTAGGGCTAAACCAGGATTAAACCTAGGCTAAACTGGGGCAAAACTAGGGCTAAACTGGGACAAAACTAGTGCTAAACCAGGAATAAACCCAGGCTAAACTGGGCCAAAACTAGGGCTAAACCAGGACTAAATTGGGGCAAAACTAGGGCTAAACCAGGGCTAAACCAGGGCGAAACCAGGGCGAAACTAGGAAAAAACCAGGACTAAACTGGGGCAAAACCAGGAGTAAACTAGGGCTAAACCAGGAATAAACCAGGGCAAAAGTAGGGCTAAACCAGGGCTAAACCAGAGCTAAAATAGTGCTAAACCAGGGCTAAACAAGGGCCAAACCAGGACTAAACCAGGGTTAAACTAGGCCTAAATCAGGACTAAACTAGTTCTAGTTCCAAGGCCTGGTTCGGAAACGTTGTATATATATATAACGTTGTAATAAATCTTACATTTTGCAAGTAAGATGGGGTGCAGGATTTTTTTTTTTTTTTTTATATATATATGTTCTGGGGTTGCTCCCTCTCCTCCAATAGACCCATTTAAAAAAAAATGATGTTCAAAGTTCTCATTCTTTTCTGTTTTCATGGAGACCAAATCAGACCAAGTTACAGGTAAGATCTGTGGAGAGGCGACCTCACTCACAGTCAGAATGTCTGTTTTTTTTTTCTATTTTTGAGCTATAATACCACCTGTAATTTGAATAAACATAAGGTAAAGCTGTTGCACTGTGTAACTTTTGGTTGGGGGTCCGTCACCTACTTGTTTCTATAGATACGTCATTATCGGCGACTTTCTGACAGTTTAATGTCTGTGAAAACACGTATGTCCTGAGGCTCTAATAAAAACTCAGGCTTGATCGATTTTCCAAGTGCAGGGGGATTTATTGTGCCCGTGTTCAAAGTGCCAAAAAACCCAAAACACTGCAAAAATTATTCACTGTGTGCAAAAATGTCCAAAATGTATTTAGAGGAAAAGGAAATTTGAGCTCAACTTCAGCTCAGGTCCCCTTTAAGTTCAGCTTCACAGCGCACCGCCGTGACCCGCTCGGTACCAGGGACAGACTGACTCAGACAGAAAAGGCTCCCCGTTATTCACCAGGTGCATAAAAACTGGGTTACATAACACGAGTTACACAATCAGCACCTTGGCGCGAACAGCTCCTATTTCAGCCACCAGGAAACAGAGGCTCGGTTTGGCGGCGCCGCGGTGCCTCAGAGGAAAGAGGCGGCTTCAGTGACGAGGTAAGAGCTGCATGGGTGGAGTAAAGTTTTCCAACGCGCTCAAGTGTGTACCTTTGGCGAATTATCGGAGGAGCGAATCACTGCCAGGGCCTTTGAACAGCAAGAACAAAAGAACGAAGACGGGACGATCAACAAGAACGCCGTGATTTGGAGCTTTTGTCAAAAAGAATTTTCCGATCACTGAAGCTGCTCCAGCCTGACGGATCATTTGAACGGTAAACACGTCCAGTTCCATTGTTACCGGTGATAGTACGCACTTCACCAAACCACCAAACCACACTCACAGAATTTGGGAAATGATTGAGCAAAGCGACCACAGGAAAAACTGACAAACTCAATCGCAAAGTGGGTTCGCTCGCTCGTTCTATCACTCGCTCACTCACACTCTTAAAATGCAATTAATTAGATTAATTAATTACAAATTATGCAATTAATTAGATTATTTTTTTTAATCTCCTGACTGCACTAATTACAACTAATTCTCCTACGTGAGCAGCAGAGACGACTGAAAAACACAGATTAGTATTGTAATAAATGGCAAAAGGAGAAATTCTAATTGTCAACTGGACAAAAGTTTATTTGGTCGAATCTGTTTCTCCCACACTCACTGTCCTCAAAGGAGTGGCCCGTGGTTTTTAGGTGGAGATGTACGGCAGACTGAGGTCCACTCTGGTTCTCACGTCTGTGTTGGTACATCCTCTTGTGAAGTGGCTGTTTTGTTCCTGTTGTATTAAATGTAGAGTCTCTGAAGTTCTTCGCTCTGATACAGCTCACTTTGAAATGATTGACCTTAAAGGGACAGTGTGTAAGATTTTTACCCGTTAATTACTGAAATTGTTGCCTAGAAGAATCCATGACTCATCGCTGTACCAGCGAGTGAGTCTGGTAACGCGATCCAGAATGCACTGCCGTTGCGCGTAGACAGACAGCTAAGTGAACCAATCAGAGATTGCGCCATCTTGATTCAAAACTGAGGATGAACTTCCGCTGCCTAAGAGTGACTTTGCGGGCAAAGGCGGGTGCACTGACGTCACCATCTTTGAACGAATCAGAATCGCGGAGTCCGTTGTTAACCGGAGGAGCGAGCGTGGATGGAGGGTGTCCAAATGGTATCGCGCTGTATAGGAAATACAGAGAGATATCATTTGGCTGGCCAGGTAACTGAAATTGAAGATACCCATTCAAAAATACATTGTTTTCCAAGCCTTTTCACTCATGAAATCAAAGTATTCTTTTGGACTTAGATATAGTCACATAAAAGGGGGATCTTCCCCATGCAGAGGCAGCCATTTTGAATACGAGAGCCGCAGAAGGACATTTGGGCTCCGCCTTCGCCTTCAGCAAGGCTCGTGGTTTTGGGTAAACAACATAAGCATGTTGCCGGATCAGACGTCGTAATGGATCTAACACATGCTTTGGACTAAATTGTTTTACTGGATTTTATTTGCTGGATCCTTACGGACAAATTGAGAGCAAGTTTATGGTGAAATACAGAGTTTGACCTGTGCAAAGCATTCTAAGGTAAGCTAACCTCGTTTTGTGCTTTTCCGTATAAAAGCCCCATGTGCTCGGGGAGTGATTATTGTGCAGGGAAATGAATTGCATAGTCAAAAAGAGGAGACTGTAAGGTTTCATTTGATGTGTACAGTGTCATGGGAATGATCGGGAATGTGTGTTTTCATGAGAGAAAAAAAAAAAAAAAACGGGACCGCGTTTTATTTATACAGTAGCGGCGCGTGGCTCGTGCGCGCCCGGGTGACCCTCGAGGTCTGCCGTAGCTAAAACAGAAAGTGCAATAGCACCATCCACCTATGCGCCACGAATCCTACACACTGGGGCTTTAAAGCGACATTGGAACAACTGATACAAAGTCTAATGAAGTTGTTTTTTACAGAATGAACTCATGGAGACGGTGAGGGACATGATTGAGCTGTGTCCTGGTGGAACCTGCTGGGGTCACGTGCAGAGGTGGTAGAGGAGCCAAACATTTTACATAAGAGAAACATACTTCAAAATAGCAAAAAGGAGAAATTCAATTTGTCAACTGGACAAAGTTTATTTGATCGAATCCTACATAGATGTTACCCTGTTAATGCTGTAATTTCAAAATTCCGCTTACACATAGATCATCTCTGCTCATTTTGCACTGTTTTGGAAATGCTCATGCATTCAAATCCTTTGGAATGACATACAGTCATACCTCACCTTACGAAATTAATTTGTTCCAGAAGTCGTTTCGTAACGTGATTTTTTTGTAAGTAGAGTCGCAATGTAAAAGGCCTGATTCGTTCCAAGGCCCACAGTACCCCCCTAAACCCTGTTGGAGAGTGTATTTACAAGTGTATTTACGTTTTGGGGGATTCGGGCGGCTGAGAAGCCGAGCGCGCATTATTTGAATTTTTGAGATTTCGCGTTTCGTAACTTGAATTTTCTTTCGTATTCAGAGACAAAAATTTTACGTAAAGGCATTTCGTACCTTGGATTATTCGTTATTTGGGTCTTTCGTAAGGTGAGGTATGACTGTATTTCTGTTTGTGAATAGAAAGCTTGATGCAAACCTACAACTGAATATAAAACATGTACTTTTTGGTGTCTTTGAGAAAGGTATTCCTGAACTTGTTCCTCATTTTATCAAAATTTCATATCCAATGCTGCAAAATTTCTAGCCAGAAACCCAAATTTATTTATTGTCTTGTCCTTTTTATTGCACAGTATTGCACAAATCCAAAAGCCATGAAAACAAAAGCAATTTGTATGGAATTTCAAATATAAATTGTAAATGTTTTGATGATCTCTATATATTTGTATAATGCAGATTCGACCAAATAAACTTTTTTTTGCCGTGGATTCTACCTGGAAGACTGAGGGATTCTTCTCACATACTTCAAAATCACATTATTCCACTAGAAGTACAAACTAATGTTCTGAAAAATAATTGAGTAATAGTAAAAAAAAAAAGTATTTGTGAGAACTACTACTCAAGTAAGAGTAACTGTCAGAATAAACCGTAATAGTCTACTTCAAGAGGATTTTGTGTAATACAGGACCTTTAACAAGGAACAAAAATACAATGTGAGTTTTCCTTGTAAAGCAGTGTGTATTTTAGAGTAAAACCAGCTAACTTTTCTCTCTGACACAGCTTTAATTAGGGTGATGTGTGGCTCAGAGGCACAATGGAAATAACAGAGTACTATTAGACCAGGGACCACCGCAGTGCAGCTACTTTTGGTCCTTTAATGAGTTTACAGTGATCCCAAAGTGAAAAAGGAGACGCGGCCACAATTACTGTGAACAAAAAGTTCTGGAGCGAGAAGAAAAACACCCAAATGAGATTCAAATTACAAAAGATCCACCACAAATTGTGAAAAATATTGGAAATTCAAATAAAAATCTCTCTCAAGTTTCAAATTGGCCTGTATGTTGTACTTATATTTTATATATAATGCCATATATATTTCCTAATACTTACAGGTGTCCAGTTGGAAGTGCAAAAGTCAAGGTTCAAGACTTCTTTGATTAGTCCTGGTTAAGACCTAGTTTAGTCCCGGTTTAGTCCTTGGGAAGTCTTTATCTAGACACAATGTAGTTTCTGTTTAGTCCTGGTTTAATCCTTAAACAACAAACCAAATTCCGAATACTTGAAGGTGTCCAGTTGGAAGAGTAAAAGTTGAGGTTCAAGACTTGTTAGATTAGTCCTGGTTAAGATTTAGTTTAGTCCCAGTTTAGTCCTTGAGAAGTCCTCACGTAGACCCAATGTATTCCCAGTTTAGTCCTGGTTTAATCCTCCCTAAACAACAAACCAAATTCCGAATATTTGCAGGTGTCCAGTTGGAAGTGCAAAAATTAAGGTTCAAGACTTGTTTGATTAGTCCTCGTTAAGACCTATTTTAGTCCCGGTTTAGGCCTTTGGGAAGTCCTTATCTAGACCCAATATAGTCCCAGTTTAGTCCTGGTGTAAACCTTCATAAACAACAAACCAAATTCCGAATATTTGTGGGTGTCCAGTTGGAAGAGTAAAAGTCAAGGTTCAAGACTTGTTTGATTAGTCCTGGTTAAGACCTAGTTTAGTCCTGGTTTAGTCCTGGGAAAGTCCTCATGTAGACCCAATGTAGTCCCACTTTAGTCTTCAAGACTTGTTTGATTAGTCCTCGTTAAGACCTATTTTAGTCACGGTTTAGACCTTTGGGAAGTCCTTATCTAGACCCAATGTAGTCCCAGTTTAGTCCTGGTGTAAACCTTGATAAACAACAAACCAAATTCCGAATATTTGTGGGTGTCCAGTTGGAAGAGTAAAAGTCAAGGTTCAAGACTTGTTTGATTAGTCCTGGTTAAGACCTAGTTTAGTCCTGGTTTAGTCCTGGGAAAGTCCTCATGTAGACCCAATGTAGTCCCACTTTAGTCTTGGTTTAAACCTTCATAAACAACAAACCAAATTACTTGTGGGTGTCCAGTTGGAAGTGTAAAAGTTGAGGTTCAAGACTTGTTTGGTTAAGACCTAGTTTCGTCCTTGGAAAGTCCTCATCTAGACCCAATGTAGTCCTACTTTATTCTTGGTTTAAACCTTCATAAATATGCAAAAAATGAACCAGAATTTGACAATCTGCACCAAAGCAAAACCCGTGCGTGTACCGTCGGCGACCGTGCAGGTGTCTGGTCGTTTTATTCTTAGAGTCGTACTGTAGAACTGTGAGTTTACGGCTAATGGCGCTCTCTCTGCCAGATCCAAATCAGACCAAACTGCGAACAGCTGAAAGGATTTGGACTCCCACTTTAACCACAAAACCAAAACCGGCAAAATGGCCAACCGAATATCTCAGCCATATGTGAGTGTTTTAAATAGTACCATCTGAGTCGCTCCATTACTCTTAATTGTTAAATAAAACATGTAATGCTTTTGTCTGTTATAGTTTTAAATAATGGCACCATAACTATGTTTAAAGGGCCCATATTACACTAGTTTCTGTATGTCCTAATGTTGTTTCCTTGTCATAAACAGATCTGGAGTTGTGTTATATTTCATTCGCACATGTTTAACTCACAATTTCTTCTCTCAAACAGAAAACACCCTGTTCTAACTTGTGATCTCCACTAAACTAAAAGGTGAAAGAAGCTTGAAAACCACAGCTTCATAACATCACAAGGTGGAACAGAGCGTTTTGAGCTTTGGAGATGTACAGACTAATAATAAAGTGTTACTAAAACACGTGGAAATGAAACAAAACACAACTCCAGGTCTGTTTTTGAGGAGGAAACAACATTATAACATCACTTAAAGGTCACAAGAGTCAATTTGGAGAAATGTATGACCTTTAAGACATGTCATGAGTCAAAGGAGTGTATCTAGAATATATTCTTTTTTACAGACTCAAGATCACACTATGCAAGTTACCAAGCAGTGGGAAGATGCTCCAAAGTGAATTGGGGAACTGTGTGGCAAAATATACAGCTCTCATCTCGTAACCCCAATCAGCAAACCATTCATTTCAATATTGTTCATAGAACTTATTTCACTCCTTGTATATTGTTCAAAATAGGAGCCCTTTCTTCACCCAATTGCACACTCTGCGACTGTAATGCTGTAGGATCATTTATCCATTTAGTTTGGGAATGCACAAAATAATCCTCCTTTTGGGAGAATGTTGCGACAATTCTTTCTCAAATATTACAAAAAACAATACCATGCCTACCAGAAATACTTTTATTGAATGACAATGATAAGGGTAAAATGTATGAAAATTTGGTACAAATGTGCACATATATTCTTTGCTTTGTTGTTTACTCTTTCACCCATAAATATTAAAAATGTAATAAAACATTGATCACAAAAAAAGACATGTCATGCTTTTGTCTGTTACACTAAATATAATCAATGACACCATAATTAGCCTTAAGAAAGCATGCACTAAAACTTAAACCATAATGAATGAAAAGTTAATACAGTCATACCTCACCTTACGAAAGACCCAAATAACGAATAATCCAAGTTATGAAACGCCTTTATGTAAAATTTTCATCTCTGAATACAAAAGAAAATTCAAGTTACGAAACGCGAAATCTCAAAAATTTAAATGATGCGCGCTCGGCTTCTCAGCCGCCCAAATATCCCGAAACGTAAATACACTTGTAAATACACTCTCCAACAGGGTTTAGGGGGGTACTGTGGGCCTTCGAATGAATCAGGCCTTTTACATTGCGACTCTACTTACGAAAAAAATCACGTTACGAAACCACTTCTGGAAGGTGAGGTATGACTGTAGTAGAAGTAGTAGAATTAGTAGTAGAAGTAGCTAACAAGTCTTGAACCTTGACTTTTGCACTTCCAACTGAACACCTGCAAGTATTCGGAGTTTGGTTTGTTGTTTAGGGAGGATTAAACCAGGACTAAACGGGGACTACACTGGGTGTAGATAAGGGCTTGTCAAGGACTAAACCGGGACTAAATTTAACCCGGACTAATCAAACAAGTCTAATAAGTAATAGGCGCGCAGTGATACGACTCGAGAGAAAATAGCACCCTGCAAATTAGGCTGCCGAATCTTTCGCAGACAACTGTTTGTGATGCAAATATATCACTTTTTGGACAAATGTTGTTTTGAGAAGAAAAACAAGCTTTATTAAATGTCCCCGCTAACTTACTGGAACTACGTTCACGAGCTACAGAACCAGAGCAGAACTGGGCTCAGACGACGCTGTCATCAGTAAGTCAGTGTTAATGGATGACACTGTTGAAGGGGACGCCATACAGATTCACATTAAAAAAAAAAAAAAAAAAACACTATCCCTTTAAGTTTACTGGTCTCTTGCTCTTTTTTATTTTATTTTATTTTTTTGCTATTTCATCTATTTTTTGTTACCCTTTGTTATATTTTATAATTGATGTGTGAGCGACTGTATCTGAATAATTTCCCTTGTGGATCAATAAAGTTTATCTAAGGTCGTTTTCACACCAGGAAAGTCCGATAGTTCACTTGCTTTGGTCCGGACCAAATTTTATTTTATTTTTTATTTTATTTTTTTTGGTGCGGTTCGCTGTCACACTGCACTTTTTTTCCCAAGCGAACTAACATCTATAAACAAAACCACGTGTGCTGAGGTCGCTCAGCCATTGGACAGAAATGAGCCGTGTCCAAACACGGAAGGAGGAGAATAATAGTGTTATGTGCGGTTTTCAATCTAGCCTTAGCGATATGGTTTGCTCAGTTTTTACAGTTCACACAAATGTTTGAGCAGCATCGTGAGGTTTACACTATTTTACAATCAATTTCCAAACGACGAAGACACAGGGCAAGACGGGTACGGAGGACAGCGCTCATGTGCGCATCAAGTTCTGACTCTTGCTCTTCACGCAAAACGTAAGTAAGCCTCATAAGTTTTGTTTCGTTTCGTAAGCCTCGGTTTCCCATAATGCTCGACATACGACGGGAGCTCGTTAAGTACAAAAAGCCAACTTGTGTCGGATCGAGTCCGGTCTGCATTCTCACCTCAAACGAACTGCACCAGAGTTCGAATGGAACCGTGCCGAGACCGAGCTTTTTAGGTGGTCTCGGTTCGCTTGTTTGCTCCGGATCGAGATTTTTGGTTTTTATTCACACCAGCCCAAAAGGTCCGAATCAAAGGAGCAAACGAACTCTGGTTCGTTTTAAACGAACCAAACAAGGCAGGTGTGAAAACGACCTAAGTCTAATTATTCTATAAAGTATAATGAAACCAAGAGTCTGGTCCTGATCTGTAGGACCAGAGAAGATGAGCACATGAGGACTTCTGCCTGTCGAATGTTTAGTGGTTTAGTCTTGGTTCAGACCGTGTTTAGTCCTAGTTTAGACCTGGTTTAGTCCTGGTTCAGATCTGGTTTAGTCCTAGTTTAGACCTGGTTCAGTCCTAGTTTAGACCTGGCTCAGTGCAAGTTTAGGCCTGGTTTAATCCTAGTTTAGTCCTGGTTTAGTCCCCTTTTTAACATGGTTTAGTCTCGGTTCAGACCTGGTTTAGTCCTAGTTTAGACCTGGTTTAGTTTCGGTTCAGACCTGGTTTAGACCTGCTTTAGTCTTGGTTCAGACCTGGTTTAGTCTTGGTTCAGACCTGGTTTAGTCCCAGTCTTTCACATTGTTCTTGGGTGACTTTATTCCACTCCTGGTGCAAGAACTGAAGTAGCTCAACTTTGTGTTTGTGTTGGAATTCAACAGACGCTGGAATGGAATGGCTGTAATACATGTAGAGATGCTGAGTTCGGAAAAAAATGCAGTGCTCTCTTATTATTTTCCAGAGCTGTACGTAAGGGGGTTAGGGGTACGAGTCAGGGTTTGGGTATTAGCATAAAGCAGTTTTAGATATATAAGAGTATATAACTTTCTGGAGTCTTGGGCACTTCATCTGCCTGATTTCATGAAAACAGAAAGTTAAAACCATACTTTGGAACATTCCTCATGGATATAAATACGTTTTATGCCGTACTGTGGTAGATTATCTTCAAAAGGAACAACATTTCAATGGAAACAATCAGGAACGGGGCAAATAAGAGTCAGGTTTGTGGAAACGTAAGCGCGCACAGAGTAAAGATGCATGTTTTTCAGTGCAGTGGGAAACAAAAACAAAAACAAAAAAATATATTATGACGCCTTCTATTTCAGTCTGTTTTTTGGCTGAAAAGTTCTAAGGTGGGGCTTCAAAACAGACTTATATTTGCTCTTGTTATAACCACCCGTGGATTATTATCTGGTACGTTGGACAAGAAGAAGAAAAGAACAAAATACAAAGCATGAGCATGTCTGGGAGGATGAATCATGGATGAATCAAAAAAGGCTGCCTAAATTCTCAGTCAAAGCAAAACCACCAGCTGTGTGTCGTTTTTTCATGACGAGTGAGTTCATTTCATAATATATTATCATAAAATTAAGGTTCAGCCAGACAGTGTTTATTGTTATTCATTAAATACATTTATAGCACGGTCGGTGAGGATTCCGTGGCTAACCGCACGGGCATTTCCATCAGTTTTATCACTGCGTCGTGAGCGTCACCATAATAATGGGTAAACAAATGAACCACCGTTAGGAGGGCCGATCTTCCACTAAAACAGAAATGACTAATGCTTTGAACATTCAGGGGCAGTTAAAGACTGTCAGATTTAAAAGAACTATTTTCAGTTGGTGGGACCATCATATAAGAGATATATAATACCTAATACCTTTATTTTGTTTAAAAATTACAATTCAGTTTTGCCAAGACCTGGTTCGCAGACCAAACCAAAAAGCCTAAACTTACGTGTTCCTGAACCTAACCCTGACCTGACCAGATGTGAACAAAATGTACACTACAAAAAGCAATGTTTCAGTCAGTTAAAATGACTTAGGTCGTTTTCACACCTGCCTTGTTTGGTTCATTTAAAACGAACCAGAGTTCGTTTGCTCCTTTGATTTGGACCTTTTGGGCTGGTGTGAATAAAAACCAAAAATCCCGATCCGGAGCAAACAAGCGAAACGAGACCACCTAAAAAGCTCCTAAAAAGCTCGGTGTCAGCACGGTTCCATTCGAACTTTGGTGCGGTTCGTTTGAGGAGAGAATGCAGGACTCGATCCGACACAAGTTGGCTTTTTGTACTTAACGAGCTCCCGTCGTATGTCGAGCATTATGGGAAACCAAGGCTTACGAAACGAAATTAAACGAAACAAAACGAAACATACGAGGCTTACTTACGTTTTGCGTGAAGAGCAAGAGTCAGAATAGATGCACACATGAGCGCTGTCCTCCATAGTCGTCTTGCCCTGTGTCTTCGTCGTTTGGAAATTGATTGTAAAATAGTGTAAACCTCACGATGCTGCGCAAACATTTGTGCGAACTGTAAAAACTGTGCCAACCATATCGCTAAGGCTAGACTGAAAGCAGCACGTAACACCATGATTCTCCTCCTTCCGTGTTTGGACACGGCGCTTTGACATGGCTCATTTCTGTCCAATGTCTGAGCGACCTCAGCACACGTGGTTTTGTTTACAGATGTTGGTCCGCTTGGGGAAAAACTGCAGTGTGAAAGCAAACCGCACCAAATTTTTTTTTTTTTTTTTTTTGATCCGGACCAAAGCAAGTGAACTATCGGACTTTTCTGGTGTGAAAACGACCTTAAATTAAGGCTACGCTCAGACTGCAGCCTGAAGTGACTCAAATCCGATTTTTTCGCCCCTATGTGACCTGTATCTGATCTTCTAATGACAGTGTGAACGACACAGATCCGATTTTTTCAAATGCGATCCAGGCCACTTGGATATGTGGTCCTAAAACTGATACATATCCGATCTTTTGACAAGTGACTTCAGTCTGAACGGCCAGGTCGCGTTCATCCGACCTACACGTCATCAACAAGTGACAGTGGTACAAGTAGGCGCTCACAAATGTACACAAACGTTCTTCTCGTCATGCGAAAATTGTGTATGAAGTCCATGTCAGTGAAGCGGCGAAGCACAAAGCAATCCCACCACTCTCAGCACCAACACGTTCCTTTCTACGGACGTTGCTGCCACTGCCCCACAAAACGCCGAGGTCAAAAACCTTCTCCTTCTCAATCTAGTCCTTATAACAAATAAGTTGTACATGTTCTGGCCCTGGTACGACATCAACGTTAAAATCTCCAGACGCTCAATGCTCGTGTCCATGTTTAGGCGACTTCCGTAAACACGTGACGTCATCGTGTCCTCCAAGGTACATGCGGGACATTTTTGGGGCGTTTAAAGTTCACACTGGAGATCACATACAAGTCGCATTTAATTGGAAATGTGAACGACCTCGCAAAAAAAAAAAGTAGCTTCAACTTGATGAATGTGGCAGTATGGGGTGCACTCATCGTAGCCAGCAGAGGGCACACCGTTGCTAAAAAAAATACCAGGCGCTCTTTTTCTGCTCTCTTGAACTTCTGTTTACTGTTGGCTGGGCTGTGTTCAGGTTGTGGTCAGTTGTGTGTCCATCTCTGCAGGGACAGGTAAACTGTTGTTCTTTCCAATTCATATAATCTATAATTTTCTAGTTGCTAATGTAAATTATTCTTCATGCCGCAGGGTGGCAAGAATCCCCACGCCACACCACATCACCTCCATGGTTCCCCATGTGTTGTGTTGGGCTGTGGGCAGCGCTGGGGTCCCTAGTGTAGCCGGCGGTGAGACAGTCATGTCCCCCGGTGGGGTCCTCCATGTAGCTGGTGCTGGACAGTTGGCTCGACATTTCTCTCCAGGCAAAGGGTCCAACGTCACTGGCTCTTTTTGGGGTGCTGCTGTCCTTCAGTTTAGTCCACTGTTTTGATCACTTTGAATATGAAAGTGAAGTGTAACTTTTTCTTAAAAACATTAGAATGGACTGAACAATAATTAAGTGAACTGAACTGTTAACTGTGCAACAAAGTGAGTGAAGTAAAGTACCTCCATCCATCCACAATGTTTTAATGTTGCTGTTATTGTCTGTTTATTGTTTTTTCTGTGGTTTCACCTGCCCAGGGACGACAGATGGAAATGAGCATTTTTGCAATAATCTGGTGTATTTACACTGCGATGTTGTAGATGTTCATGTTTTTTTTGTTTGTTTATTTTTTATTTATTTATTTATTTATTTTTCCTCCTCTGGCTAGCACTCATGCTTCACAGCAAGAAGGTTCGGGTCGCCCGGGCTTTTCTGTGTGGAGTTTGCATGTTCTCCCCGTGTCTGGGAGGGTTTCTCCAGGTAAAATCCTCCAGCTTAGGGCCTGACCAAGCCTAAATAACAAAATTATGGGGATGGTCCCCGGGTCAAATGTAGAAACAATTTCTCCTGTGTGAGATCAATAAAAGTCAATCTTCTAATTCTTAATCACTGTAAGGCGCTTTGTGTAACATTTTGTATGGAAATTGCTTTATAAATATTGTTTGATTGATTGAGTAATTGATTAATATGCTCTGTCCCTATTAAATAATTATTTTTTTATTTTTTTATTATTTTTTTCAAAAGGAACAACCATAAAACAGTTTCAAAAACAAGATCTTAAGAAGCATGAGCCATGAGCGAGTTACCGGTGTGGTAAAACTGACAAACTGGCAGAGAGTGGAGGAAGATCCGGGCTGATATGGGCAGGAGGAGATCGGGGATGGATCTCAGGAGCGGATCTCACCAGGAGGATCTTAGGTGTTACGATCACCAGGAGGATCTCAGGTGTGACGATCGCCAGGAGGATCTCAGGTGTGTGATGATCACTAGGAGGACCTCAGGTGTGACGATCGCCAGGAGGATCTCAGGCGTGACGATCACCAGGAGGATCTCAGGTGTGTGACAATCACCAGGAGGATCTCAGGCGTGACGATCGCCAGGAGGACCTCAGGTGTGAGGATCACCAGGAGGATCCCAGGTGTGAGGATCACCAGGAGGATCTCAGGTGTTACGATCAACAGGAGGACCTCAGGTGTGACGATCACCAGGAGGATCTCAGGTGTGTGACGATCACCAGGAGGACCTCAGGTGTGATGATCGCCAGGAGGATCTCAGGCGTGACGATCACCAGGAGGATCTCAGGTGTGTGACGATCACCAGGAGGATCTCAGGTGTGACGATCGTCAGGAGGACCTCAGGTGTGAGGATCACCAGGAGGATCTCAGGTGTGTGACGATCACCAGGAGGATCTCAGGTGTGACGATCGTCAGGAGGATCTCAGGTGTGACGATCACCAGGAGGATCTCAGGTGTGACGATCAACAGGAGGATCTCAGGTGTGACGATCACCAGGAGGAGGATCTCAGGTGTGATGATCGCCAGGAGGATCTCAGGTGTGACGATCACCAGGAGGAGGATCTCAGGTGTGATGATTGCCAGGAGGACCTCAGGCGTGACGATCGCCAGGAGGACCTCAGGCGTGACCATCGCCAGGAGGAGGATCTCAGGTGTGACGATCACCAGGAGGAGGATCTCAGGTGTGATGATCGCCAGGAGGAGGATCTCAGGTGTGACGATCGCCAGGAGGATCTCAGGTGTGACGATCGCCAGGAGGACCTCAGGCGTGACGATCGCCAGGAGGACCTCAGGCGTGACGATCGCCAGGAGGAGGATCTCAGGCGTGACGATCGCCAGGAGGATCTCAGGTGTGACGATCGCCAGGAGGATCTCAGGTGTGACGATCGCCAGGAGCTGCAGCTGGTGAAAGGTGACTCCTCCCAAGGCGAAGGGAGAGACTCGAGGATCATGACAGCAGTTTCCTCATCCCAAACAGACCTGGAGTTGTGTTTTGTTTCATTCACACGTTTAACACACAAACACACCTGCATATTTAGGCTTTGTTCTTCCCCCAAACTGAAAACGCTCTGTTCCACCTTGTGATGTCATGCGGAAATACTAGAAGTGCCTCACTGTGTTTTTAAACTTCATACACCTTCACCAGAATCATTTGGATCATTTCAGCCCTGGAATTGCCGATCTCCACTGAAGTAAAGATAAAACGAAACTTGGAAACTCCCACTTCATGGCATCACAAGGTGGAACACAGCGTTTTGAGCTTTGGAAATGTAGACAGACTGATGTGAATGAAACAAAACGCAACTCCAGGTCTGTTTTCGAGGAGGAAACAACATTATAACACGTCTTAAAGCTCTCAAGAGTTCATTTTGTGTAATATTGGACTTTAAACTCATTCTGAATTGTTTTTTCTTAAAACACAAGACACCAAGGACGCGCTGTTTGCATCTCCCCGTCTTGTCTCTCTAGGCATTTTATATTCATCTATTCTGAGCGTATTCTGAGCTTATAGATATAGATTGTTTTTAGTAAAGAAAGTCTTTGTCACCTCACGTCAACTCGTCTCGTTCAGAATCCCGCAGACTAATATTGTGCAGACGAGGAAATGACAGAGATGGAGATGTACGATAAGCATCATAACATCTGTTTATGTATGGCTCCATCTCTGTCTGTGGTCTCTCAGTGCGCCGTTTTGTTATTGCATCTGCGCTCTGGAGAGTTACAGTCATCACTCTATAAATACAATGTTCTGTGCTTAGGAATGTACAGAAATGTTAAGCAGCAAGGGCCCATGTTTCACAAACGTGACTCTTGTGAGCTTTAAAGGTACAGTGTGTAGGATTCGTGGCGCATAGGTGGATGGTGGCTATTGCGCTTCCTGTTTTAGCTACGGCAGACCTCGAGGGTCACCCGGGCGCGCCGTAACGCGGACAGCTCGCGTACCCGCGCACAACGCGTGAAGCGCACCCGGCGCTACTGTATAAATAAAACGCGGCCCCGTTCACTGTTTTTTTTTTTCTTTTCGCATGAGAGCACACATTCCCGATCGTGTACCATGACAATCTACACATCAAATGAAACCTTACAGTCTCCTCTTTTTGACTATGCAATTCATTTCCCGGCACAACAATCACTCCCCGAGCACATGGGGCTTTTATACGGAAAAGCACAAAACGAGGTTTGTTACTTTGCTTACCTTTGAAGGCTCTGGACAGGTCAAACTCAGTATTTCACCATAAGCTTGGTCTCTATCTGTCCGTAAGGATCCAGCAAATAAAATCCAGTAAAACAATTTAGTCCAAAACACGTGTTAGATCCATTACGACGTGTGATACAGCAGCATGCTTGTTGTTGTTTATCCAAACGCGTACTATCTCCACGAGCCTTGCCGAAGGCGAAGGCGGAGCCCAAATGTCCTTCTGTGGCTCTCGTATTCAAAATGGCTGCCTCTATATGGGGTCAATCCCCCTTTTATGTGACTATATCTAAGTCCAAAAGAATACTTTGATTTCATGATGGAAGTGAAAAGGCTTGAAAAACACTGTATTTTTGAATGGGTATCTTCAATTTCGGTAATTAACGGGTAAAAATCTTACACACTGTCCCTTTAAGGCTGCATCCCATTACTCTGTCTTACCCCTTCCCCTTTATCTACGTCTTTGTCTTGCCCCTCGATAACGAGCTGAGAGGGCTCGGGGTACGAACGTTCCCCTAAGACAGCGTTTTCAAACTTCAGGTCGCAGCCCCACGTGGGGTCGCCTAGAACAGTGTTTCCCAACCTTTTTTGTCTTGTGTACCCCCTGAGCCTTTTTGTCATACCTCGAGTACCCCCTCACTCATACGTGTTGATAATTCTCCAAAATAGAACGTGACACAACAGATTATTAAATGAAAATTTTATTTCATCTCCTTAATTTGAAAATTTAATTCTCAGGCATTTTCTCTCTTTTCTTTAACTCAAATTTACTCAAATTAGAATTTAAAAATTCCAAAAAATCTCCCAGCGACACTGCCGAGTACCCCCTGCAGTGTGCTCGCGTACCCCTAGGGGCACTTGTACCCCTGGCTGGGAAACACTGGCCTAGAATTCAAACGGGGTCGCCTGAAATGTACGGAGCAGTGCAGTCAGAATAACTAGTGACGGGCAAATGAGACGGAGCTCCGGAGCACGTCTCGTTCTTTCTGAAACTGTCTCACAGCAGCCGCTCATGTGACCAAAGCGTCGGTCCCTCCCTCCGCTACTTCGCTCTGCGTGTCGATCGCTTCAGCGTTTCGAAGTGTTTCATTGGCTCAGCGAATGTTCCGCTCTGCAACTGGTTCAGAGTGCTTCAGAGTGTTCAACGCGCTTCCTCGGTTTGACAAGCGCTAAACTGCTACAGTATAAAAGATGCACCAATATTTCTTTAAAATGTTTGGTAGTGAGGAGTATTGTATGACGTTAGTGGTGATTTTGGTGACTTCTGGCGACCTTTGGCATTTGTTTCATTTTCGATGGCATCTGCAAGTGGAAAAAAGCGATCCATTCCCATCCATCCATTTGGGAACTTCCCAAATCATGGGTTGTGTGTTGGTTTGCAATGGTTAAATCTGTCCACTAGAGGTCAGTGTTTCTCCGAGGCCTCAGACACGTCGAACCGTTTGACACAATATTGTGACTGAGGCTGAGACTGAAACATATTAAAAAAAATTTAAAGTCTATGGGGTCGCCAGAAATGTGTGACATCAAAATGGGGTCACAAAAAAGGTTGGAAACCACTGCCCTAAGAAATGGGACGCCACTCGATTACCGTTTGCGTCATCGTCCCTCGCCTCTACCTGAGCTGCTATGTCTACAGAGGCGACAACAACTGACGCAAACAAACGTAAACAAATGTCAAGGATTATCGGGTACCTCAGCTCAACGAAAAAACTAGCTCGTTTATACATGAAAGTTCGATGAAAACGATAACGTCGGCTAAACAGACACCGCGACAACAGTTCACTAAAAGTAACGTAGAACAGAAGCGTCATAATTGTAAACCTGCTGAACTGTTAATCGATAATTACAACTGCTGAAAATACATTTATGAGACTCCTTGGCTGCTCGATGTGACGCTGCCATCCTGATCCCAAAAGTCTTGGTTTAGTCCTGGTTTAGTTCTGGTTTAGTCCTGGTTTAGTTCTTGTTTAGTCCTGGTTTAGTCCTGGTTTAGTTCTGGTTTAGTCCTGGTTTAGTCCTGGTTTAGTTCTGGTCTAGTTCTGGTTTAGTTCTGGTTTAGTCCTGGTTTAGTCCTTGGTTTAGTCCTCGTTTTGTTCTGGTTTAGTCCTGGTTTAGTCCTGGTTTAATCCTGGTTTAGTCCTCGTTATGTCCTGGTTTAGTCCTGGTTTAGTCCTCGTTATGTTCTGGTTTAGTCCTGGTTTTGTTCTGGTTTAGTCCTGGTTTAGTCCTTGTTATGTTCTGGTTTAGTTCTGGTTTAGTCCTTGGTTTAGTCCTTGTTATGTTCTGATTTTGTTCTGGTTTAGTCCTGGCTTGGTCCTGGTTTAGTCCTCGTTTAGTTCTCGTTATGTCCTGGTTTAGTCCTTGTTCAGTCCTCGTTATATTCTGGTTTAGTCTGGGTTTTGTTCTGGTTTAGTCCTGGTTTAGTTCTGGTTTAGTCCTGGTTTAGTCCTCATTATGTTCTGGTTTAGTCCTGTTTTTGTTCTGGTTTAGTCCTGGTTTTGTTCTGGTTTAGTCCTGGTTTAGTTCCTAGTTCAATTATAATTAATCCTGGTTTAGTTCTCGTTGTCCTGATCCCAAAACCTGCCTGAGCTTGTAGTCGTACCCCTTTATTTCAAGTCTGGTCGAGAGCTTACTTCGTTTCAAGGAGTATGTAGCCCGAGGTCGTGGCCCGAGCTCTTGATCAAAATTAGAATCGGGACACCCCTTGCCCTCACATGAACGCGCAAAACCAAGGGGTAGGGGTAAGACGGAGGGGTAAGACAGAGAAAACGGGACACAGCCTAAGTCATGTTCTAATGTTGTTACCACGTCAAAAACAGACCTGGCGTGTTTTGTTTCATTCATGTTTGAGAAAGCCTTTATTGTTAGTCTGTCTGCATCTCCAAACCTCATAAAGCTCTGTTCCACCGTGTGACAGTGCCTTTTACCTTTAGTTCAGTAAAGATTGGCAATTCCAGGGCTGAAATGATCCAGATGATTCTAGTGAAGCTGTGTGGAGTTTCATTCCATTTGTTTTCCATTTGAGAGAAGAACTCGGCCTACATAAATGTAAATTTGCTAACAAGAAACCTGCATTTAGTGCACTTTACAAAGAAATTGAATTGTACATTAAAACTATTTAACCTTCTAAACAAAAACTGTGGAATGGTGGTCATTGTATGCACATTAATTTAGTATGTTTGTATATGTATTTATCCCCCCTGATTTTAACAATGTGTTTTTTTAACAATACTAAACATAAAAACAAAACAAAAATATAGGACAATACCTACAACAAGTGTAAAACAAGAAAAACTGTAAAAATAAAGTGTAAAAAAAAGAAAAAAGAAAAAAGTGAAAAAGCGCCCCTTCCCCCAAACACACCCTCAAATTTAATGAAACAAAACAAATTAATGTGGAAGTGCAGCTCAGCCCTCTTATACGTATATAATATTTGGTCAGTTTAATTTCCCTTTCTCTCTCTCTCTTTTATTTTTAATAAACACCTTTAATCACTTTATTTATCTATTATTATTTTCACCTTCATAATTTCCTTTCATCATCTTTAACTAACTTTAACTTTAACATCTTTAACATCTTTAACCTCAAGCTGCATTAGACTGAGCACAGGAGTCCCCCAGGGCTGTGTGCTCAGTCCGATGCTCTTCACTCTGCTGACCCACGACTGCTCACCAGCGTTCAGCACCAATCACATAGTGAAGTTTGCGGACGATACGACTGTGGTGGGTCTCATCTCTAATAACGATGAGACAAACTACAGGAGTGAGGTGAGCCTTCTGACCCAGTGGTGCAGCAATAACAATCTCCTTCTTAATGTTGAAAAGACCAAGGAGATTGTTATTGACTTCCGGAGAGGCCCCACCCAGCACCCCCCACTGTCCATCAATGGTGCTGCTGTAGAGAGGGTGAGCAGCACCAAATTCCTGGGGGTGCACATCAGTGAGGACCTCTCCTGGACAGTGAATACTGTATCACTGGCAAAGAGGGCTCAGAAGCGCCTCTATTTCCTCCGCAAACTGAGGAGAGCTGGAGCCCCTCCACCCATTATGACCACCTTCTACCGAGGCACCATTGAGAGCGTCCTGACCAGCTGCATCACTGTGTGGTACGGGAGCTGCACTGAACAGAACAGAAAAGCCCTGCAGCGCATAGTGAATGCAGCTGGGAGGATCGCTGGTGTCTCTCTCCCCTCCCTCCTAGACATTTTTAACACCCGGCTCACCCGCAGAGCGTCCAGCATTGTGGGTGACCCGAGCCACCCCGCACATAGCCTGTTCAGCCTCCTGCCCTCGGGGAGAAGGTACCGGAGTCTCCGGGCCCACTCCACCAGGCTTTCAAACAGCTTCATCCACCAGGCTGTCAGGAGGCTGAACTCACACCCGAACTCCCACCTTACCCATCTCCCACCCCCACCCCCCATATTGGCATAACCTGTATTCCATAAAAAGACACATCACTCTAGACACTTAAAAAAAAAAAAAAAAAAAACTGCTGCTAAGGACGACCGTTGCACTGTTGCACATTTACATTTACTACTGGATTTTACTCCTGTTGCACTGTTGTTTACTACTGTTATTGCACACTTACATTTACTACTGGAATTTTTAGTACTGTTGTTTACTCCTGTTACTGATTTTTACCCCCGTTGCACTGTTGTTTACTACTGTTATTGCACATTTACTACTGGAATTTTTAGTACTGTTGTTTACTCCTGTTGCACTAGAATTACTACTGTTGCACACTTATTTTTATTTATCTTAACTCCAATGCACATTCTACTGCACATGACCAATTCACTGCTGTATCTTCCATTGCACATTTTGATGCACACTGCACACTTTGGAAATCTGTATATAGTATAGGTTATTTATTATGTTGCACTGTTTTAAGATTTTAGATCTTAGACTTTAGTTTAACTTTAGATCTCTGTCTTAGATAGTTTTTGTTGTGTTTTGTCTTTATATTTTATTTTGTACACTGTCTTTTTTGCACTACCTGGCCAGAGAGAAACGGAATTTCGATTCACTGTATGTTGAACACATATGGCAGAATTGACAATAAAGCTGACTTTGAACTTTGAACTTGAACTTAACTACAATCTTAAAGCATAATTTTAAAGGATTGTTTTGTTCCCCCCTTATTCCCTCCATATTATTATTATTATTATTATTATTATTATTATTATTATTATTAATAATAATAATAATAATAATAATACAAGTTATTTTATTTTAATAACCCATATGTTATGTTTCACTATAAATTATTAATTGTCTTTGTTTTAAGGATTACCTATATTTCCATTTCCATTATTAACTATATTTTTGGTTGCAACTTCAGATCCTTACGATTAAGTAAGTTTGAATTTCTGACTTATTTTATACATTCATATTATATAATATATATGGATATATATTATATCCATATTTTATATGGATAAATTGTATTTTCATTTTATTTATTTGAAATGTAAATGTATGTATGAAGCACAATATTTAATTAATTAAAAAATATACAGTATATATAATAAATTCAATGTAAATATACAGGGTTTCTGTATTAAACTTGTGTGAATGAAACACAAGACCAAGTCTGTTTGTGATGAGAAAACGACATTAGAACATAGCCCTCACACACACACCACATTTATACTCTGCGAGGTGGGGGAAGTGTCTTGCCTAAGGAATTAAATTAACATTATTATTATTTATTACCAAGTAGAAATCGATCTCCGGGTTTGGGGACCACTGCTGGAACCACTGAGCCACTGTCACCCAGTTACAAACGTATATTTGTTTAAAACCTTTTATTATTGGGATTGCAATTATTGCAACACCGTGCATTCCACCATTCAAGCTAAATGTAGGCGTTACCATGGTGACACAATGAACTCATTAGTAAACACTGACAAAAAAGTTTGAAAATTCAAGAAACTCAAAATGGATTTAAACTAGAGCTGTCAGATTAACGTGTTAATTAGATTAATTAATTACACTGCAAATAAAGATGTTATAAAAATTAACGCAATTAATTATGAGAGGCAATTCAATGCGCATTTTTAATTTGGTGTGCGGCGAGCGAATCGCTGCCAGGGCCTTTGAACGGCAAGTTTATTTATAAAAAGAACGAAGACGGGACGATCAACAAGAACGCCGTGATTTGGAGCTTTTGTAAAAAAGAATTTTCCGATCACCGAAGCTGCTCCAGCCTGACAGATCATTTGAACGATAAACACGTCCGGACTAGTTCCATCATTACCGGTGATAGAGCGCACTTCACCAAACCACCAAACCAACAAAACACGCTCGCAGAATTTGGGAAACAACTGAGCAAAGCGACTGCAGAAAAACTGACAAATTCAATCGCAAAGTGGGTCCGCTCGTTCGATCGCTCGCTCACAATCTCTCCCTCTCTTAAAATGCGATTAATTAGATTAATTAATTACAAATCCTGTAATTAATGAGATTAATTTTTTTAATCGCCTGACAGCACTAATTTAAAAAACACATTTTCAGGAGCCTGTGATCACGACGAGGGTTCATGGACCTGTTTAGGAGTTTGATTTACAACAAAAAGGTGAGAGTGGCTACCTGAAAAACTGTTGTCTGATGCTAGTTAGCTTATATCTGTTTTAGGTGAAAGGGACAAATCATCTCATCTATTAATTCCAACTAAACCAGTTGAGTCCAGTGTGGTGACCAGGCTCAGGGCTGCGACAGTGGCCCATATGAAGAGCACTGGGGCTGGGACAGACTGAGGCTCACTGCAGCCTGGAGAAAGTCAGCTACATGCTCTATAAAACGCCACATAAATGTTATTGGATCACATACACTGTGTGCACATGGACGAGTGTAATCCGACTGCAAACGGATTGGGATTGTATCGAATTCATGTGCACAGGCTAAGGATTGTATAGGGATTGGTTTCCCGAATCCGATTGGAACCCCTGGCTTAGGCCGATAGTAATTCGCTCGGTGCCGCCTTGTGCACGATATCGGATCAGATCGGCGTACTGCGCATGCGTGGGAATTTTCGCCAGGGATTTCACCCGGCAGTGGCAGGAGGCGCCGACGCCGTCGCGATTGTTGCCGGAAAAGTCAGACAAAACCATGGCTGCGAAGAAAGAATGCACAACACGTACACCAATGCTGCTCCGTCAAACTCCTTGAGCCCCATCTTTGTGTACCGCCACATAGTTTGTTGCGTTTTTATTGAGTATCCATCACCCGGAAGTAGTTGGACTACAGCACCACATAGCGTAGCGGAGCCAGCCAGGTCGCTGACCATTATCCGATTACACGAGTTTCATGTGCACTGGGATTATAGGACAGACCATCCGCCGAGTAACGGGATCGGATTAGGAGAAATCCAATCTGATCCTACCATATGCATGCAATGAGTGATACATGTTTATAGGAAATAATTTAAGACTATATAACTTACAAGCATGGAGGAATTAGAATTTTTTGTTGCATTATCAGAATAATAATATTCTAAAGCAGTAGAATTTTTGTTCTTACGAGTGCTGCTGACTGTTCATAGGATTTGTACTTCCAGAAGAACATTTTCAGTTAAGAAAAAGTTTTGTGAATGCCAAAAATGTAAGAAGGCCTTAAGTACAAAATTGTTTTCATTTCATGAATGAGGCCCAACGATAGGAGGAAAGAGGAGAAGTGGTGAAGTGGATCACCAGTACATGCACACTGCCTGTACTTACCCCGTTCTACAATTTATTTTATTAATAGATAATACATTTCGGCAGCGTCGCGTAGTCATTTTGGTACAACTACAAAAAAAAAATCTGCTCTTCACTAGTGCGATGTGAGGTTATTCATGGGAAGGCTCTTTGTTGTGATGACGTTTATAGCGGCGTCAGCTTCATTTTTGATGAATATTGTGAGTTTAAATGTCCAAATTAACATAAGAATTGAACACAAGGCCCGGGCACAATGTCTTCTTTAAGACCATATTAACCATATAAACCATATTTTTAACTATAAACTATTAATTCTTCTTCTGTTTTAAGGATTACATATATTTCCATTTCCATTATTAACTATATTTTTGGTTGCTACTAGATCCTTATGATTATGTAAGTTCGAATTTCTGACTTATTTTAATTGTTTTATACCAGGCTCAAGGACAATGTCTACTTTAAGAATACACTTATTTTTAAATAAATTCAGAATAGATATGTTTTAGATATTCACAAAGAACAAAACCATCTAGTTTGTCTTTTTTGATCCGATCCTAACTAACCTGACTAACTCGATGTGTTGACGGTTTGATCCCCAGTTCCTTATTCGCACAGGTAGGTGAAGTGTCTTTCCCAATGACAAAGTGGGAGTTTGAACTGCCAAATGTATGGTTATGACAAATATTTAACACCGGCCTCTTGCTCTTTTTTTGCTATTCCATCTATTTTTTGTTACCCTCTGTTATATTTCATATTTGATGTGTGAGCGACGGTACCCAAATAATTTCCCTTGTGGATCAATAAAGTTTGTGTAAGCTTAAGTTTTATACAGAGGGATTTCAGTGTGGCAGTCCGCCTCAAGCCAGAACCAAACAAAATCGTCCAGTCAGATTTGTTTATTTTAGTAACGCATGTACTCGAGCTATAGCGCTTCAGACAGAGCAGTGCTTTCAGTTAGCATCACACCCCCAGAGAATATTGAGCACATCAGCAGCAAAGTATCATTACAGATCGATACACGGCAGCTCATTCAAAGTGCTTTTATCATACCTGGAATCGAGCTACCAACTTCCAACTTCCAACTCCCGACCTTTTATAAGAAACTCTCAAACCTTTATGTTTTTCATGGGGAGAATGCAACTCTAACTGATTTTATTTTTAGTTGGACAGTTTCACATAACGCGCACTCTGCACCATATTGAGTCATCTTCACCTCGCGGCGGCTCGGAGCTCAGCAGGAAAATAATGGGATGTTTGTGCAGCTTAAGCGAGGCACCGTGGCCGGAGAAGACGTGACCTTTGACCGCAGGCCCTCCGCTGAGTCGCCATGTCAACGCCAGCTCACTCAGAGGTCGGGGGTCATGTGTGGAACAACGAGAAATCTGCAACTCGGTAAGAAAAAGCAGCTAATGTACACGGCGCTTATTGTGAGTTTACCTCATGCAGTGGATCGATAATGAAAACTTTCAGACATTAGTAAAAGAGAGGATGAGGAGAGTGAAAGAGGATTTTTAAAAAATTATTATTATCCTTTATTTATACCTGTAGGGAATTTATTTCTCTGCATTTAACCAATCCTCCTGGAGCAGTGGGCAGCACATCTTTGCTGCACATCTCTGGAGGAAACTGAAATGAGTTTCCTCCACAGAGTGGCTGGGTACTCCCTTAGAGATAGGGTAAGGAGCTCAGTCACATGGGAGGAGCTCAGAGTAGAGCCACTGCTCCTCCACGTTGAGAGGAGCAGCTGAGGTGGCTCGGATGCCTCCTGGACGCCTCCCATCGGGAGGAGGCCCCAGGGAAGACCCAGGACACGTTGGAGGGACTATTCTCCCGGCTGGCCTGGGAACACCTTGGGGTCCCCCGGAGGAGCTGGAGGAAGTGTCCGGGGTGAAGGAAGTCTGGGAGTCCCTGCTTAGGCTGTTGCCCCCGCGACCCGACCCCGGATAAGAGGAAGAAAATGGATGGATGACCGCACTGATGTCAATATGTCATGTTCCATTGTAAAAGAACATAAAATTGCTGTTTTTCAGTCCCCTGTGTTTTATTTTCTTGCCTTTTTCTCCAGCCATATTTGTTTTGATATGGACGAATCATGCGTGTCCCTGATTGGCTAATCCACCTGTCAATTACAACCATCTGAACTCACCGGAGACCAGACGCACTTCATAAAGTTTTGGAGAACTGAATATTCTGAATCCCACGCGCAAATGTTGAGCACCTGTCTCGAGAAAAGAACATGTTTTTATCTTGTCGCGATGCCCAGTTTGGGGGATGAATCACTGATTTCACAAGTCCTGGTTTAGTCCAGGTTTTATCCTGGTTTTGTCCTTGTTTAGTCCTGGTTTAGTTTTGGTTTAGTACTGGTTTTGTCCTTGTTTAGTTCTGGTTTTGTCCTGGTTTAGTCCTGGTTTTGTCCTGGTTTAGTTCTGGTTTAGTCCTGGTTTATTCTTGGTTTTGTCCTGGTTTTGTTCTTGTTTAGTCCTGGCTTATTCTTGGTTTTGTCCTGGTTTTGTCCTGGTTTAGTCCTGGTTTAGTCCTGGTTTAGTCCTGCTTTAGTCCTGGTTTTTAGTCTTGGTTTTGTCCTGGTTTTGTCCTGGTTTTGTCCTGGTTTTGTCCTTGTTTAGTCCTGGTTTAGCCCCGCTCGGTTTAGTACCGCTGGTTTAGTACTGGTTTAGTACCGCTCGGATGAGCGGCGAAACGTTTTCAACCAAACAAACTTTGTCCTGGTTTTGTCCTGGTTTTGTCCTTGTTTTGTCCTGGTTTAGTCCTGGTTTAGTCTTGGTTTTGTCCTGGTTTTGTCCTTGTTTAGTCCTGGTTTAGTCCTGGTTTTGTCCTGGTTTAGTCCTGGTTTTGTCCTGGTTTTGTTCTGGTTTTGTTCTGGTTTTGTCCTTGTTTATTCCTGGTTTTGTACTGGTTTAGTCCTGGTTTTGTCCTGGTTTAGTTTTGGTTTAGTCCTGGTTTAGACCTGGTTTAGTCCCGGTAGTCCATGAATTACATATGAAAGCTCCTCTTGTTGAACTTTCATCCGCTTTAGAATGTTGTTGCATCATTAGAAACATACCTGGAGTTGTGTGTTGTTTTTTTTCATTCACACATGTTTGAGTAATCCTGTATTCTCTGTTCCACCTTGTGATGTCATGAAGCTGCAGTTTTCAAGTTAACAGCTCCTTTTACCTTTTGTTAGGCAATTCCAGGACTGAAATAATCCAGATGATTCTTATTGAGGTGTATGCAGTTTAAAAACCCATTGGAGTTACCACATTAAACATATGTGAATGAAACAAAACAACTCCAGGTCCGTTTGTGATCAGAAAATAGCGTAATAACGTCCTTTTTACCTTTGTATATGTCTTAAGTTGGCTAACTTTGTGCTCCAATAAATGAAGAATGGCTTATGTTGTATAGGTATCCATCTGTACCCCATTTAAGTATATCGCCATGGACACTATTTCTTGCAGTCACTAACAAGTGAAGCTCTCGAATATTTCTCTTTTGTAAAAGGCGCTCTCTGGGTAAATGAGGTTGGCGGCCCCCAGTGTACACTATCGCCCTCACAATACAGTTCTGCTGGAAAACAGAATTCACTTTTGCAAAACCAGAGTGAACCTGGTAACAAGACTGTTTAACTACATCGATTGAGTTTGGAGTATTGTGAACCTCTGACCCCCAAGTGTACCTCACAAAATAAATGGGATTTACAAAGTTACATAAGCTTTATTCAGCAAAAACAAGTAAACTTAAAAGGATAGTGCGTTTTTTTATGTGAATCTGTATGGTTTCCCCTTCAAACAGTGTCGTGAGATTAAGGTCGTTTTCACACCTGCCTTGTTTGGTTCGTTTAAAATGAACCAGAGTTCGTTTGCTCCTTTGATTCGGACCTTTTGGGCTGGTGTGAATAAAAACCAAAAGTCTCGATCCGGAGCAAACAAGCGAACCGAGACCACCTAAAAAGCTCGGTCTCAGCACGGTTCCATTTGAACTCTGGTGCGGTTCGTTTGAGGTGAGAATGCAGACCGGACTCGATCCGACACAAGTTGGCTTTTTGTACTTAACGAGCTCCCGTCATATGTCAAGCATTATGGGAAACCGAGGCTGACGAAACAAAACTAAACTAAACTAAACTTACGAGGCTTGCTTACGTTTTGCGTGAAGAGCAAGAGTCAGAACTTGATGCGCACATGAGCACTGTCCTCCGTAGTCGTCTTGTCCTGTGTCTTCGTCGTTTGGAAATTGATTGTAAAATAGTGTAAACCTCACGATGCTGCTCAAACATTTGTGCGAACTGTAAAAACTGAGCAAACCATATCGCTATGACGATGTTGAAAACCACACGTAACACCATGATTCTCCTCCTTCCGTGTTTGGACACGGCGTTTGGACACAGCTCATTTCTGTCCAGTGGCTGAGCGACCTCAGCACACGTGGTTTTGTTTATAGATGTTGGTTCACTTACAAAAAAAGTACAGTGTGAAAGCGAACCGCACCAAAATTAAAAAAATAAAATAAAAAATTTGGTCCAGCAAGTGAACTATGGGACTTTCCTGGTGTGAAAACGACCTAACACTGACTTACCCATGACGGCGTGATCTGGTCCCGGTTCACCTCCGGTAACGTAGCTCGTAAACGTAGTTCCAGTAAGTTTGCGGGAACATTTAATAAAGCTTGTTTTTCTTCTCAAAACAAAACATTTGTCCGAAAGGTGTTATATTTGCGTCACAAACAGTTGTCCGCTAAAAATCCAGCAGCGTATTTCACATTCGCATATTTCGTCTCGATTCGTATCAATGTGCCCACGCTAGCTCTATTAGCCTGTTCACTTGTAAACATCCGCTTACGGGGGATGTCGCCGTACCGCATCCGCCGTACACATCCGCTAAAAGTTAACAGGCTAATAAAATAAAAATATACACCAAAACTTTGACATTTACCAACTCCAAAAAAGACCAAAACGAAGAGCGATTTATCGATAATTTCAGTTAGTTTTAGTTTTGTAAACACACAATACAGTTTCAGTTATTGTTTTTTTTTTTTTTTTATTGTCCTAGTTTAGTTTAGTCCTAGTTTAGTCCTGGTTTAGTTCTTGTTTAGTCCTGCTTTAGTCCTATTTAGTCCTTGTTTAGTCCTAGTTTAGTCCTGGTTTAGTTCTAGTTCAGTCCTGCTTTAGTCCTGGTTTAGTTCTGCTTTAGTACTGCTTTAGTCCTACTTTAGTCCTTATTTAGTCTTAGTTTAGTCATGATAAAAGGAGAAGTTCAATTTGGATCATGAATTCTACCTGGACGACTGAGGGACTTTTCACGCATCTTAGTTTAGTCCTGATTCAGTTCTAGTTTAGTCCTGGTTTAGTTCTAGTTCAGTCCTGCTTTAGTTCTTGTTTAGTCCTGCTTTACTCCCACTTTAATTCTTGTTTAGTCCTAGTTTAGTCCTGACTCAGTTCTAGTTTAGTTCTTGTTTAATCCAGTTTAGTCCTGTTTTAGTTTATCTATAATTTCTCCATTTGGCAATATGATGGACGAGTCTGGGTTTGGCGGTTGCCAGGAGAACGGTACGTGTCTGTCATTGTGCCAAGTGTAAAGTTTGGTGGAGGGGGGATTATGGTGTGGGTTGTTCTTCAGGAGATTCTGGACAATTCCATGCTCCCAACTTTGTGGGAACAGTTTGGAGATTTGCCCCTTCCTCTTCAGCATGACTGTGCACCAGCGCACAAAGCGAGGTCCATACAGACCTTGGTGAGAGACTTTGGTGTGGATGAACTTGACTGGCCTGCACAGAGTCCGATAGAACACCTTTGGGATGAATTAGAGCAGAGACTGAGAGCCAGGCCTCATCCAACATCAGTGTGTGACCTCACAAATGCACTTCTGGAAGAGTCAAAAATTCCCATAAACACACTCCTAAACCTTGTGGACAGCCTTCCCAGAAGAGGTGAAGCTGTTATAGCTGCAGTGTGGACCGACGTCATATTAAACCCCGTGGATTAAGAATGGGATGTCACTTAAGTTCATATTTGAGTCCAGGTAGGTGAGCGAAAACTTTTGGCAATGTACATGGAAAAAATACAGGCCCTTTAAACAGTGAAATAGTACTGGAACTCTTTTTTTGTAGTCTCTAAAAGTTGTACAAAGCCCGTTTGATTTGCCAGAGTAGTTTCTTGTTTAGCTGACGTTAGCGTTAGCCGCTGTGGTGCTGGCTCTGATCGCACACAGATGCTAGCAGTCTGTGGAGCGTAGCCGCCGTTAGCTCAAACCTGTTCCAGCCTTTTACATCTGCTTGTTCTGATCAGGGAGCACGTTTTGGCCCCTTCTTCTCTCATCTGTTTGAGCTTCTCCCGCCGCCACCTGACGCTCGCTGGCTACACGCAAACATGCTAGCTTTTCATTTTGTACTTTTTGTCTTTGCGGAGGATATATATTTAAAGGGCCCATAATACGCTATATTCTGATCTATGTTATAATGTTTTTAATTTGCAAACTACCACTTCATGACATCACAAGGTCCAACAGAGCATTTTGAGCTTTAGAAATGTATAAAGATAAATAATGCAGGATTATACAAATGTGAATGAAACAAAACACAACTCCAGGTGTGTTTTTGATGAGGAAACAACATTCGAACATGACATAAAGCTCACAATTTGCACAATTTAGGACCTTTAACGACTCACTGTGCAAATTCACATGGGACTGTTATTGTTTTCATGCTCTATATCAGGGGTGCTCAATGCGTCAATCGCGACCGACCGGTACCTCGGGGGCCAAGTGTCAGTCAATCGTC
This sequence comes from Paratrypauchen microcephalus, assembly GCA_036785185.1. Lineage (NCBI taxonomy): Eukaryota > Metazoa > Chordata > Actinopteri > Gobiiformes > Gobiidae > Paratrypauchen > Paratrypauchen microcephalus. The sequence goes on along the minus strand of JAVJIX010000026.1, from coordinate 390,167 downwards.
AGGGCTTAATGCTCAATTCCAATTTTTTGTGAAATCCGATTTTTTGCGCATGCACCCCGGAGGACACAACGAAATCACACGCAGGGAGCATACTCAATGTTTACGGAAGTCACCGCAAGTCACCGCCGATACATTCGGGATATGTCCCTTTCTCCGGAGCTCCGGATAATTAAAGTCTGTGGATATACTCAAAACTCAAAACATGCTCCAGGTAAAATCCTCCAGCTTAGGTCCTGACCAAGCCGAGCAATAAGATCATGGAAGATGGGTCCCCGATGGGCGCCTGAAAGATGAGCTGCCCACTGCTCCTGAAGGATGGGTCAAATGCAGAGAAATAATTTCCCTACGGGGATGAATAAAGTCTGTCTTCTTCTTCTTCTTCTTCTTCTTCTTCTTCTTCTTCTTCTTCTTCTTCTTTATACAGCGCGATACACGTGGATACGCGAACTATCGACAACACGGCAAAATGTTACTACGGAACTGACGCGTTCTTATGGAGTGAGTCATATTATTGTGTTATCAAAGGGACAGATTATCTGACAGCAGGGGCCCGGGACTAAACCGGGACTAAACCAGGACTAAACCAGTTCTAAACCAGGTCTAAACCAGGTCTAAACTGTGACTGATCCGGGACTAAACCAGGACTAAACCAGGTCTAAACCAGGGCTGAACCAGGACTAAACCAAGACTAAACCAGGTCTAAACCAGGACTAAACCAGGTCTAAACCAGGTCTGAACCAGGACTAACCCAAGACTAAACCAGGACTAAACCAGGTCTAAACCAGGTCTGAACCAGGACTAAACCAGGACTAAACCAAGACTAAATCAGGTCTAAACCAGGACTAAACCAGGTCTAAACCAGGACTAAACCAGGACTAAACCAAGACTAAACCAGGTCAAAACCAGGACTAAACCAGGTCTAAGCCAGGTCTAAACCAGGTATGAACCGGGACTAAACCAAGATTAAACCAGGTCTGAACCAGGACTAAACCAGGTCTAAACCAGGACTAAGGTGTGTGTGTGTGTTAGGGTTAGTCCTCCCCTGTAGATCTCGGCACACCATCAACCTCAAAATTAGATCCCGGTCAAACAATGTTTGAGCACCCCTGCTCCATAGTATGCATTTTAAATTATTTATATCCATGGAGACGAGCAGTTGCAGGTCAGATCTGCGGAGAGGTGGCCTCACTTACAATATGAATGAGAATGAGTTTTTTTCTTCTTTTTCTTCTTCAATATCCCTGAGCTACACACTAACACCTGTAGACAAATAAACACAAGAAATACCATTCTAATGCCGTAACATGTAACATTTCCTACAAAGCAATAACATCTCCATGGAGACAAGTAGACAGTTCACCAGAAAAATTCATAAATATAAAAAGGCTTTTCAAAAACAAAAATGTAAGCAAGGTTATAATAGTTGTGGATTTTTCATTATAGTTTTGTTTTAGTTAGTTTTGACTTTTTTCCTCTAATTCAGTTTTAATTATTTTTTTAGAGCGGCTCTGATAGTTTTAGTTCAGTTTTAGTTTAGTTTTTATTAGTTTTAGTTTTAGTTTTTGGGTTATACTTCGGGTTATTTGTCAAGTGCAGGATTCAAAAAGGAAATATTGTGTTCTCAAACTTACAACAAACAAATACAATTTTAAAACATTTCTTCAGGTTTACACCCACAACAACCAAAGCTGTCCACAAGCTGCAGCCTTAAAGGAAAAGTAACGTTTTTTTTACAATCTGAGCCTTCTTTCGGCAATAAAACAAGTAGTTTTACTCACCTATAGCAGTTTGGTGTCATTTTGAGCAGTTTCGTGGAAGTTGTAGTGTATCCGTTAACTTGAGTGCTCGGGGCATTACTTTGTGGTCTCCAAATAACACAAACTTTAGCACTTTTCAAATCATAGAAGCCCGATATCTTAATCTACGATTTCGTTTGAAGCAAAAGTGGCCTGTAATCCGAGATTTAGCCATAGTTTCGAGTAGATGAGGAGGCCAGTGCGCATGTGCGGAGTGTGCTCTCAGCTCCCGGGACTCAAACATGAAACGCAAAGCTGTAAACTATGGATAAATCTTGGATTACAGGCCACTTTTGCTTCAAACGAAATCGTAGACTAAGACATCGAGCTTCTATGATTTGAAAAGTGCTAAAGTTTGTGCTATTTGGAGCCCGCACGGGGCATATTACATGCTTGGGGAATATATTATATGCCCCGAGCTATGGCTAGAAGTTGCGCTAGGCTAACTGCAAATCTAAGGCCCTGTCCCCACGACAACGTTCCTGGGTTTTTTTTTACCCGGGGTGAAAAAAAGTCTCGTCCACACACGTGTTGGATCAGAAAACCTTCGCGTCAAGATGAGCACGGAGCGCTGAGTGAAAGCGATGTAGTACATATGTCACACCGATAAGTGGCCCTGTAAACCGGAAAGAGCCAGAGCCACCGGTAACGCAAGACTACAAAGAGCACATGCGCAGAAAGTCCTTCTCTTTCATAAACAAGCAAACACGTGTACTTTAGGGACCGTCAACACAAGCAGCGACTCACTCCGGTAATGTGAAAATGCTGACCGTCCCTAACATAGACAGATGCCACAGAACAAAGATTTGCTCTGCGTGAGCAGAGTTTTTGCCTATAAATCGATAGTTAGCATTACTTGCTATCATTTTATTAGATAGACATTAACAAGTAGAACTCTCGTTAACCTTGGTCGTGTTATTTAGGTAAAATGCTTGTGTGGATCTTACTACGGGAATGTTAAACATACTCGGACATTATGTTGGCTTTTCGGCGAGAATATACAACCGGGGACCATCACCAACGGGCAGCTATATATTTTTGTGTGATACTGCATGTGCCTGTTTGTAAAAGGTAAATTTTCATTTAATAAAAAAGACAAGAAATGGTTGCTCTTTTTCTTTATTTACAGCACACAACACACTCAAATTGGTATGTGCTCCTCATTGTCCACTATCTGCCTTTCCAGCGATGGGATCTTTCCAGTTTTAAAATACGTGTTTAGCTTTGAATTGGCAAACACCCGTGCGTCGTGCGTACTGCCAGGCCACTTCACAGTAACGTCCATAAACCGTTTCCTCCAAAAAACGTTGTCGTGGGGACAGGGCCTAAAACATCTCTGGAAGTGCTCCATATGACACCAAAGTGCTATGGGTGAGTAAAACAACTGGTTTTATTACCGAAAGAAGGCTCAGATTGTAAAAAAAAAAACGTTACTTTTCCTTTAAGTGCAAAAACAAAACAAAAATACACACCAAAACTTCCACATTTACCAACTGCAAAAAAGGCCAAAACCAAGAGCGATTTATCGATTATTTCAGTTAGTTTTAGTTTTGTAAACACAATACAGTTTCAGTTATCGTTTTTTTCTTTTCAAGATCCCATGACATGGTACTTCTTGATGCTTTTATATGGTGCCTTAATGTTCCCTAATACTGTAAATGAATCCTTCTCCAAAATCAAGACTCAGTGCATGAGAGAGCCTCATGAACACAATCAGAGTCATAAATATGTCTCTGGAACACTTTATTCTGGGCGTTGTTGCTTGAATGCAAATGAGGAGGACAGAGACAGGCCAGTGCAGCGGGTGGGGGTGTGGCCAAATACGCAAATACGTAGCTCATTTGCGGCCCAATTTCTCTGGGTGTGATTTACAGAGACGGTGGGTAGACATCCAGACGGGCGGTGGAACTGCATTTGCATTTTTCCCCGAGTGTGACGTCAGAAAGTTCCCTTGTTCAGAATCGCCCGTTTGGGCTGTCTTTTTTTTCCAAACGCGGAAAAGGATCGCAAATTCTCAGTTTACACATTTCACAACTTTTAGCCATGGGAGGGGGGCCCTAAACAGGGTAGGGGAGCTCACATTAACGTTCAAAAACCTCAGAAAGTGAAAATTTCATGCCATGGGACCTTTAATTGTCCTAGTCTAGTTTAGTCCTGGTTTAGTTCTAGTTTAGTCCTAGTTTAGTCATGGTTTAGGTCTAGTTTAGTCCTGGTTTAGTTCTAATTTAGTCCTGCTTTAGTCCTTGTTTAGTCCTAGTGTAGTCCCGATTTAGTTCGAGTTTAGTCCTGGTTTAGTCCTGGTTTAGTCCTAGTTCAGTCCTGCTTTAGTCCTGATTTAGTTCGAGTTTAGTCCTAGTTCAGTCCTGGTTTAGTCCTGCTTTGACCTTTACTTTGCACATGAGTCATTTGCACTATTATTGACCAACTGTTAAAATAATCTAATAATAATAATAATAGTCAGATTACAGCTGCACATGTAACTGCTTGAAAGTTTACACTTCCTGTTTGCACTATAACAACCATGTTTACACTTCCTGTTTGCCAATATCAACCATGTTTACACCCCGTTTTTACTACTGACAGTTGCACATAAAACTAATGCTGCACATTATCTGTAAATATGTATATAGCACCCAGCCTATATTTTTCATAGTGTATATTCGGTAAAGATTGTTTCTATTTGATTAAACTTTTTTACATGCTTTATCTTATTTATCTATTTTAATTTTTTTGCTCTTGGCATCCAGGGTAGGCAGCAAAGTAAGAATTTCATTGTACAGGGAAATGTGTTTCTTTACTGTGCATATGACAATAAAAGCTTTGAATCTTGAATCTTTAGTCCTACTTTAGTCCTTGTTTACTCTTAGTTTAGTCCTGATTTAGTTCTAGTTTAGTCCTTGTTTAGTCCCTGTTAAGTCCTGATTTAGTCCTACTTTAGTTCTTGTTTAGTCCTAGTTTAATCCTGATTCAGTTCTAGTTTAGTTCTAGTTTAGTCCTGCTTTAGTTTATCTTTCATTTCAGTTAGTTTTAGTTTGTTTGTTAAACACACAGTACAGTTTCAGTTATCTTTTTTTTCTTCTTTTAATTGTCGTTTTTATTTATTTCAGTTAAAGATCCCATGACATGGTACTTCTTGATGCTTTTATATGGCGCCTTAATGGTTCCCTAATACTGTAAATGAATCCTTCTCCAAAATCAAGCCTCAGTGCATGAGAAAGCCTCATGAACACAGTCAGAGTCAAAAATATCTCTCTCAAACGCTTTATTCTGGGCGTTGTTGCTTGAATGCAAATGAGGAGGACAGAGACAGGCCAGTGCAGCGGGTGGGGGTGTGGCCAAACTCTCCGCTGTTTCCTCTTTAGCGGTGCGATGTGCGCTGGCCCCACTTCTGCGTTTAAGCGCAGAGGAAGATATGAGACGCTTTCCATTGAAAAATAAACACATTTCCACAGAAAATAAAATTAAACCACTGCTGTTTCAGAGGTTCGGAGGCTCGGATAAAGGACATCCGAGCCTGGAAACACTATCACGTGCCTCCAGGCAAATAAAAAAACGCATCTCGCATTGCGTAGCTCGTTTGCGGTCCAAACTCTCTGGGCGTGAGTTCCAGTGATGGTGGGTAGACATCCAGACGGGGGGTGGAAACCTTTCCGCGAGTGTGATGTCAGAAAGTTCCCTTGTTCAGAATCGCCCGTTTGGGCTGTCTTTTTTTCAAACGCGGAAAAGGATCACAAATGCTCAGTTTACACATTTCACAACTTTTAGCCATGGGGGGGGGGCTAAACAGGGTAGGGGAGCTCACATTAACGTTCAAAAACCTCAGAAAGTGAAAATTTCCTGCCATGGGACCTTTAACGAAAATATTTTTTCAATTTTAGTTTTCGTTTTTTTGTTCGTTTTCATTAACAATAATAACCTTGATGTATAGTTGCATAAGTTGTATAAACTGCATCTTGTGAGCACTGAGCCACGTTAGAATATTATTACCTCCTCAAAAACAAACCTGGAGATTTGTCATGTTCGAATAACCTTTTATTATTCATGTGTCTACATCTCCAAAGCTCAAAAAACCTCAGAAAACCTTTACCTTTCGTTCAGTGGAGATCAGCAATTCCAGGGCTGAAATGATCCAAATGTTTCTGGTGAAAGTGTGTGGAGTTTAAAAACACAGTGGAGCACTTTCTGTATCACCACATGACATCACAAATTGGAACAGAGTGTTTGAGAGAAGCACAGTAAGAGGAAACAACATTATAACATAGATCAGAATATTAACATCGCACGAGCACAAGTATCCCTGCCGACGAACAAGATCGGAATTATAATAACCTGGAAGCGTGACTGTTCCATGATCTCTGAGGAATTAGAAAGATGAAAATGAAAAGAGAAACATTTTTGATCACGGCGTTGTATTTATTTCTGTATTTCCTTATTTACCGAAAAGAGACAAGCAGAGCGAGTCCGTCCCGACGACTTTCAAAGCCTCGCGCTCACTTTGATCCAGAGTCATATTTAGGCTTTTGGTTCGAGGTTTCTTTGGCCGAGTTCTGCTGTGGTTTTACAGCTATACAAAAACATTCAGCGGACCGGTGCGATAGTGACTCATGCGAAGTTATAAGATTCTAACGCAAAACACATCTGAGTGATCTTTATTCTCCTGTATTTCAGACGTAGTTGCTTTCAAAAACATGCCTGAAGAGGATTTAGATCTAGCGATTTACCGTCAATCTACGGTCCTCCCCTCACCTATGGTCATGAGCTCTGGGTAATGACCGAAAGGACGAGATCGCGGATACAAGCGGCCGAAATGAGTTTCCTCCGCAGAGTGGTGAAGTGGTGAAGAGCTCAGTCACACGGGGGGAGCTCGGGGTAGAGTCGCTGCTCCTCCATGTCGAGAGGAGCAGCTGAGGTGGCTCGGGCGTCTGTTCTGGATGCCTCCTGGACGCCTTCCTCGGGAGGTGTTCCGGGATTAAACCAGGACTAAACCAGGACTAAAGCAGGACTAAACCAGAACTAGACCAGGACTAAACAAGGACTAAACCAGGACTAAACCAAGACTAAACCAGGACTAGACCAGGACTAAACCAGAATTAGACCAGGACTAAACCAGAAGTAAACCAGGACTAAACCAGAACTAGACCAGGACTAAACCAGGACTAAACCAGGACTAGACCAGGACTAAACCAGGACTAAACCAGTACTAAACCAGAACTAGACCAGGACTAAACCAGAACTAGACCAGGACCAAACCAGGACTAAACCAGGACTAAACCAGGACTAGACCAGGACTAAACCAGGACTAAACCAGGACTAAACTAGGACTAGACCAGGACTAGACCAGTACTAAACCAGAACTAGACCAGGACTAAACCAGAACTAGACCAGGACTAAACCAGGACTAAACCAGAACTAAAGCAGGACGAAACCAGGACTAAACCAGGACCAAACCAGGATTAAACCAGGACCAAACCAAAACTAAACAAGGACTAGACCAGGACTAAGTTAATGTCCCACTGGGGAAGACCCAGGACACTGGAGGGACTATGTCTCCCGACTGGCCTGGGAACACCTTGGGGTCCTCCTGAAGGAGCTGGAGGAAGTGTCCGGGGTGAAGAAGAAGAAGAAGAAGAAGAAGAAGAAGAAGAAGAAGAAGAAGAAGAAGAAGAAGAAGAAGAAGAAGAAGAAGAAGAAGTGAAGAGAAGTGTCTTTATTGATCTCACACAGGAAAAAGTCTTCTCTGCATTTAACCCATCCTGTTATTAGGAGCAGTGGGCAGCACATTACTGCACCCGGGGACCATCTCCATAATCTTCTTTCTTCGGTTTGGTCAGGACCTCAGCTGGAGGATTTTACCTATGGTGCATGTTTTGGGTTGGAAGTCTGGGAGTCCCTGCTTAGACTGTTGCCCCCGCGACTCGGCCCCGGATAAGTGAAAGAAAATGGACGGATGGATGTTTTGGACATTTGCAGACAGGAAGCAGGTTTTTCACATTCACAAGTGACACATTTCAGTTTGTAGCACATTTTACAACTTGCAGCCGTGTGTTGTGCAGTTTTAAAGCACTGCTCCTTGTTGTTTTAACATTTTTACACATCACTGCTCTGCTGCCATCGCCACGACGTCACCGCAACGGGTAAACACATCCCAATCTGACAATGTAGGGATGAGCTTCACTTAGAACACTGAAAAAACAAGGCTACGTTCAGACTGCAGCCTGAAGTGACCCAAATCAGATTTTTTTGCCCCTATGTGACCTGTATCTGATCTTTTAATGACTGAACGACACAGATCCGATTTTTTCAAATGCAACCCAGATCACTTGGATATGTGGTCCTAAAACTGATACATATCCGATCTTTTGACATACGACTTCAGTCTGAACAGCCAGGTTGCATCATCCGACCTACACGTCATCAACAAGTGACAGTGGTACAAGTAGGCGCTCACAAATGTACACAAACGTTCTTCTCGTCATGAGAAAATTGTGTATGAAGTCCATGTCAGTGAAGCGGCACCTCTCAGCACCAACACGTTCCTTTCTACGGACTTTGCTGCCACTGCCCCATAAAACGCCAGGGCCAAAAACCTTCTCCTTCTCAATCTCTTCCTTTAAACAAATAAGTTGTACATGTTCTGGCTCCGGTACGACAGCAACGTTAAAATCTCCAGGCGCTCAATGCTAGCGTCCATGTTTAGGCGACTTCATTCATTTCATTTTCATTTATTTATTTATAAGAAGAAGAAGAAGTGACTTTATTGATCTCACACTGGAGAAATTCTTCTCTGCATTTTAACCCATCCTATATATATATATATACAGTGGTACCTCACCTTACGAAAGACCCAACAAACGAAAATTTCAAGTTACGAAACGCCTTCACGTTAAATTTTGGTCTCTAGATACGAAAGAGTGAAGTTACGAAGTTACGAAACGCGAAATCTCAAAAATTCTAATAATGCGCGCTCAGCCACACACATTATACGCTTTTCTCAGACTGGATTTAAACTTTTCTCACATTTGTCTCTCGTTTAAACACTCAAACTTTCATAGATTTTCAACAAAATGTATTAATAATGAAGTGTGGGGGGAAGGGGGAGGGGGGAGAAAACTGCGCGCGGACACGTGTGATAGAGCAGCATGACCCGGCGCGGGGCTGCCAGCAGGTCTAGACCTGGACTAAACCAGGACTGGACCAGGACTAAACCTGGACTAAACCAGGACTAAACCAGGACTAAACCAGGACTAGACCAGGTGGATTAAAGCGCCGCGCGCGGGTCTATTTCCTGGTTTCGCTTCGAGTCACGGCTGAGGCGAGCAGCGAGGGGGACCGCACGCAGTCTGAGCGCATGAACGAACGCATGCAAGAGCTGGTCTAGACCAGGTCTAGACCAGGTCTAGAGGAGGCACGGTTTGAGCACGGGTCTCGTTCATGCGCTCAGACTGCGTGCGGTCCCCCTCGCTGCTCGCCTCAGCCGTGACTCAAAACGAAACCAGGAAATAGACCCGCGCGCGGCACTTTAATCCACCTGGTCTAGTCCTGGTTTAGTCCAGGTTTAGTCCAGGTTTAGACCTTGGTCTAGACCTGGTATAGTCCACGTTTAGTCCTGGGTCTACAGTCTCTATGCAGAACACAATGTTACACTATAAAAAAAAAACTTGGATCGGGGCCTTGGAACGAATCAGGCTTTTTCCATTGAAATAGCTACTCAACTTATGAAAAATTCACGTTACGAAACCACTTCTGGAACGAATTAATTTCGTAAGGTGAGGTACCACTGTATATATATATCAGGAGCAGTGGGCAGCACATTACTGCGCCCGGGGACCATCTCCATGATCTTCTTGCTTCGGTTTGGTCAGGACCTAAGCTGGATGTACCTATGGTGCATGTTTTGGGTTGACGGGTTGATTGGGTTATCAAAGTTAAAGGTACACTGTGTAGGATGGTGGCGCATTGGTGGATGGTGGGTATTGCAATTCCGGTTCTAGCTACGGCAGACTTCGAGGGTCAGAAACAACAGTAATAAGTAGCAGAATCTCCCAGGAACCAGTAGGTGGCGGTATGCGCAAGCAATAGCATTTTAGAATTCAGACTGATATACAAATCATGTAAACCTACTTGTCCAGAAGCAGCACGGCAAATTTGGCATGCCCCTCTGTTGCATCAGGTATTTCCACCTTTTGAAAGAAGTCCCAATATTAACTCTGTTTTTATTACTATGTCGACTTCTCTCCGTGTTGAGAGTCCTTCTTCCTTTCCTCTTAGATGAAGGTGCTGGCTCTTGCGATGTATGTGCAGAGTACGTGTGTTCCGGCAACATGCTTGTTGTTGTTTATCCAAACGCGTTGTGTGAAATCCACGGGCCAGTGCCGACAGCTATAGAGAAAACAGCGAAGGCGGAGCCCAAAATACAGTATGTCCTTCTGCGGCTCTCGTAATTAAAATGGATGCCTCTACATGGGGAAGATCCCCCTTTTATGCAGGTGAAATCGACTATATCTAAGTCCAACAGAACTTTGATTTCATGATGTAAGTGAAAATGCTTGGAAAACACTGTATTTTTGAATGGGTATCTTCAATTTCAGTAATTAACGGGTAAAAATCTTACACAGTGTACCTTTTTTATTGTAGGTATCAAGTATGTTACAGTGATGTTATTGCTGGCTTTTTTTATCCAGTATTTTCAGAGCATGCTTGTATACATTGAGCATGCTCGCTGCAGGTGACCTCGTCGTGTCCTCCAAGGCGCATGCGGGACACTTTTGGGGCGTTTAAAGTTCACACTGGAGGTCACATACAAGTCGCATTTAATTGGAAATGTGAACGACGTCGCAAAAAAATCAGATTTCACAATAAAATCCGAATTGAGCATTAAGCCCTGCAGTCTGAATGTAGCCTATGTTAAGTGTTAGCAGTTAAAACCCCACAGTGTAACACGCCCTGCTTTAAAAACACAGAGTAGCTGCGTGGATGAGAGTGAACTAGTGGCATAGGCAGCCTTTATCGCTCTGCAAAAAGTGTGTGAAAGAAACAACTCCAGATAGGATTTTAATGAGAAAACGGCATTATAACGAACATTTAAAAGCGTTAATTTTGTTTTGTGCCTTTAAGCAGCAGCGCGGTGGAAGTCGATACAGAGTTTAATGGATTGTTCTATACACTCTGTAACTGCGACACTCCCCTCCACGAGAAGGTTTCCTGGAAAATACTCCAGATACACGGACCAACACAGCCCCCTGGTGGTCACTAACGCAATTACAATGTGTAGTTTCCTGTTCGTGCGGTTTTCTCTTTCACTTAGACTTACACAAACTTTATTGATCCACAAGGGAAATTATTTGGGTACAGTCGCTCACACATCAAATATAATCTATAACAGACAGTAAGAAAAAATAGATGAAATAGCAAAAAAACAGCAAGAGACCGGTGTTAAATGAGACATAATTATAAAAATTAAAAATAATAATAAGTGTACATGTACAAATCAGAATAACATAACAAAATAAGTAATAAAATATCAAATAAAATATCCCAGCACAGATATTTACCGTCTGTTACATAAGGGTGAGTTGGGTCATTCCAGAATTGGAGGACATTTTGGTTTTAAAATTCTTGAAAAATAAACCTTCACTTTTCTGATTTTCTGCTACATATTCATCAATAATAGGTACTATCAAATGCTTGATTAGCTCAGCTTACGGATCAATGGTAAATTATTATTATTACATGATTCATTTGGTTTATTTATTTCCTCTAATCACAGTAACAGGGTTGCAGGTAACAGGGTTGCAGATCCGCACTAATGTTCGCTTTATCTCAGGAGAAGAAGCTGTTTAGCTGTTACTGCTAATCAAGAGGAAAAACTTATTTATGCAAATAAGTTAAAAAAAAAAAAAAAAGTCTAATTCTGATCATTTGTATAACAGGGTTGCATGAGGCAGAGTGAGACATTCAATCAAGGCTAACGATGTTATAAAAATATGAAAAATAGAAGAGAAGACAAACCTTTCCTCTGCCAATTCTTTTGGAAAACTGTTTGATGATGTCAAGTCCAGGGGATCATGTGGTTCACTGTTGGTTGGTTGATTGATTGATTGATTGATTGATTGATTGATCATGTGGTTCTGCTTTCTTCTTCTTCTACCAGGCTAAAAATGTTCTGGTAACAGGGTTGCGTGCATGTTGTGGGACACATGTTCCATGAATAATAATTATTATTTGAAATATTATGTCTATTAAAACAAATGTTCCACAGTTACAAGAAATGGAAATGAAACAAATTATACAAAAAACAAGAAACTGTTTTATTTGAGATTCAGTTTGGTCATTAGAGGAGGTGGGACAAGAGGAAAATGGCATTTTGGGGAGTACTCCAGATTTATTTGGTATTTAAAAAAAATATTTTCAAGCATTTTTTTCTCTTATTTTTTTTAGATTTGGTCTCAGGACAGGTAAATTCACTCAGAAACTGTATGTTTTAGTATTTTGTATGTGGATTATTTAATATTTGATGGGTGGGACGTAAAATGTCCTCCAATTCTGGAATGGCCCAGTTGTCATACAGTTGTAGGGAGTATTATCTGCCCCTCTATGGTCTGGTGCAGTGGGTGAGCAGGAGTGTCCATGATGGAGAGCAGTTTGTCCAGTGTCCTCCTGTCCCTCACTGTGACAAATGTCTCCAGCTCACAGCCGATCACGTGATCAGCTTTACGGATCAATCATTGTCGATCCGTCCAATTCTCTTTCGCTCAGTCAAAAGGTTCTGGGTTAGACTCCTGATCGCTCTGATTTTTAGCATTCCCCAGCTTTTCTGCTTGTCTCCATGGAGATGGTATTGCTTTGAATGTTCCACAGTAGAGATTAAACCCGTCTGTCTCTAGGCAACCAGCTATAGGCCCCATTACAGGTCAGATCTGTGGAGAGGCGTCCATGTTCGCCGACAGAATTATTGTATTTTTGAGCAATAACGACGCCCATTAATTAATAAATGCAATATAAATGTGTTTAAAGTCATACTATGGAACATTTCAAGCAAAGTAATAACATCTCCATGGAGACAAACAGGCGACAGAGACTCCACCAGAAAATTTGTGTAATGCGGCTTTAAAATGTAAGCGTTTAAAGGTGCACTGTGGAACTTTTCTGGTAGAGGGTCCACCACTTGCTTGACTCCATATTATTGGGGGGTTTTTTTTGTTTGTTTTTTTCTGTTCCACATTTAATTTATCTCTAATCTCCATGGAGACGAGCAGCCCGCATCGCCAGGCCAAGGTACAGGTCAGATCTGTGGAGAAGTGTGCCCACTCACGGTTATAATTCATGTTTTTGCTGTAGTTTTGAGAAATAAAAAGAAAAAAAATCATCTGTAATTGATTTGTTTAGCGCAGAACATCACAGGCAAAGCAATAACGGTCGCCATGGAGACCGGCAGACGACACGACACTGCACCAGCGAAGTTACACAGTGTGGCTTTTAAGAATTTAAGAAAGAATTTGCCAGATAAAATATGAAAACACTGCAAAACTGTGGCCTACGGCAAGCCCCTGGGCCCAAAAGCACTGTTCTGTTTGATTTTTAAAATATCTAATACAGAAAATGAAAACGTGCGTGCAAATTTGTCTTTTTAAAAAACAAACTAATATCTTTAACCTGGATTTAACAGCTCAGAATCCAAATAGAAGTCTGTTAAAGCCACAATATGGAACTTTTTAGCCACTAAATAGACAAAAAGAGAGAAGAGAGGAAGAAAGAGAGAGAAGAGAGGAAGAAGAGAGAGAGAAGAAGAGAGAGAGAAGAGAGGAAGAGAGAGAGAGAAGAGAGAGGAAGAAAGAGAGAGAATCCAAATAGAAGTCTGTTAAAGCCACAATATGGAACTTTTTAGCGAGTAAATAAACAAGGAGAGAGAAGAGAGGAAGAAAGAGAGAGAAGAGAGGAAGAGGAGAGAGAGAAGAAGAAGAGCGAGAGAAGAGAGGAAGAGAGAGAGAGAGGAAGAAAGAGAAGAGACGAAGAAAGAGAGAGAAGAGAGGAAGAAAGAGAGAGAGAAGAAGAAGAGAGAGAGAGAGGAGAGGAAGAGAGAGAGAAGAGAGGAAGAGAGAAGAGACGATGAAAGAGAGAGAGAAGAAGAAAGAGATAGAGAAGAAGAAGAGAGAGAGAGAGAAGAGAGGAAAAGAGAGAGAGAAGAAGAAGAAGAGAGAGAGAAGAGAGGAAGAGAGAGAGAGAAGAGAGAGGAAGAAAGAGAGAGAATCCAAATAGAAGTCTGTTAAAGCCACAATATGGAACTTTTTAGCCAGTAAATAGACAAAAAATCATGTAAACGCGTAGGAAGAAAGAGAGAGAAGAGAGGAAGAAAGAGAGAAGAGGAAGAAAGAGAGAAGAGGAAGAAAGAGAGAGAGAAGAGAGGAAGAAAGAGAGAGAGAAGAGAGGAAGAAGAGAGAGAAGAGAGGAAGAAGAGAGAGAAGAGAGGAAGAAAGAGAGAGGAGAGGAAGAAAGAGAGAAGAGGAAGAATGAGAGAGAGAGAAGAGAGGAAGAGAGAATCCAAATAGAAGTCTGTTAAAGCCACAATATGGAACTTTTTAGCCAGTAAATAGACAAAAAAATCATGTAAAACGTGTATAAAAACACATGAGAAGGCTTGCGTTTCCACAACCCTGACTCGTGTTTGGCCTGGACTCCTGCTCGTTTCCATGGAGATGTTGTTCCTTTGACTCTAACATTCCTTAGCAGCACATAAAATACATCTGTCTCCGAGAATGTTCCACAGTATGGCATTAAACGTGTCTATTTTCAGAGAGGAGGAGCAGGTAACACGTCCGGGCCAGGTTACACATAAGATCTGCAGAAGAATGCGTGGTTTTCTGTTTTGTTTTGAGGACTAATAATAAAAAATAATTAAAAAACCCACTTGTAATTGGATGAATGCGAGGTAGTTTAATGCCATACTCTGGAACATTCGATTCGATTCCTGTAGTCCTGAAAATGGAGGCGTACGTGTGTTTATTCATGGTCCTGTGGCGCCATCTGGGGGCGAGACACTGCAACTCCAAACACAAGAGAAATAGTGGATAGTTTATTTTTTATTTTCACTATTTTTTATAATTTATGATCAATAATTACAAATGGAAACGGCAATATACAGGATTAAAGACACTGCAGCAAACAAGCAGCAAAATATAAATAGTAAATGCGTAAAGTAAACTTGGACAAACTTTATTGATCCACAAGGGAAATTACTTGGACACAGAGGCTCACTCATCACAATATAATAAAATAACAGAGTAAAAAAATATAAAAATGGTAATAAAGTCATTTACAAGCAAGTAAAAAAACTGAAATATAGTCATATAAATACAGTATATCACAGTTGTACAAGAGGACGCTGATTGACAGTTGTTGTACAGTTGTAGGGAGTATTATCTGTTACATACGAATAAATAAACACGTCTAAATAAATACTTCTGTCTTCTCCTTTTGAGCACTAATATCCTCCTGAGACCCGCCCATTCGTGTCCTTTATAGTGGACATCTTTTAAGTTTTGAGATAGACTCTATTTTGTGGCTGCACTATGATAAAAAAAAAAAAGAATAATAATAATAAAATAAATTAATAAATTAATAATAATAATAATAATATAATAATGCATAAAAAATCAAAAAATTAAAAATATGTAAATAAAATACATAAATAAGTAAATAAATAAATAAATAAGGAGTCTAAAAACTTTTTGAGGCGACTGTAAAACCGACCGAAAAAATGTTTTTGTTAGGTTTAGGTTAACTTGACATGGATTTAACACTATTACAGTCCATTACAGAGGACATGTTACAAAAATATGAATAAAAATAAAATTAACAAAATGTAAATGCTAAGGTGTTCATTTACCTCCAAATAGAAAATTAAAAATAATAATAATAATAATTTAGATACACGTTTTTTCTTCGGGTCCCAGGAGGGTATACAGACTCTTTTCATTATATTTGAACAATTATATCTTATTAGGACAGACATGTTCCAAGAAAAACCAAAAACATACACACTAAATACATGTAGAGCTGATTTACACACAAATGTAATGTTTTGATTCTGGTGAAGGTGTGTGGGGTTTAAAAACACAGTAAAAATGTTCAAAATCGAAATTTTAATTTAAAAAAAAAAGTCAAAAGAGGTTTAATAGAATCCAAAAGTGACTAAATCAGCAAAATGCCAAAAGTACTATTTGTATTATTCCAAAATCTGATTCAATAAAATGGCAAAATCCATCCAAATCTATCCATTCTTCTGCTTTTTCCATTTTCTGGTTCGCGGGAGCAGCAGTCCAAACAGATCTGCTGGCCAGAACACAACACACCAGCCCCCATGGATCCATGGTCCTCCCGCAGGAGGACGGCCCACGTCACAACTGGCCTTGATGCACTTCTGTCATGGGGGCTACCAGTGTGCGCAGACACTGGGGGCGAGGTGGGGTTAAGTGTCTTGCCCAAGGACACAACGGCAGCGCTCGTCTGTGGGAGCTGGGATCACATGGTCAACCCGTCAAGAGCGGGATTCGATCCGCCAACCCCTGGATCACTAGACAAATGCTCTACCAACTGAGCTACTGGCAAAAAAGGCAAAATCTTTATTAACATTTGTGTGAAGAATCCCTCAGTCGTCCAGGTAGAATCCATGGTAAAGGGAGAAATTCAATTTGTCAACTGGACAAAGTTTATTTGGTCGAAGCTCATCCAAGCTGCTTCTTCAGTTCTGGTCAGACGCTGGTGGACACTGCCTGTATCTGCCTGAAGGGGGCGCTAACTACAATGAAACTACTATGAAACTATCACACCTCTTTGTTTTCAGTTTCTGTCTGGCGTCTTGTTTAGCATACAAGTATGGTATTGGTATGGTAGAAGAAGAAGAAAAAGAAGAAGAAGAAGTGATTTTATTGATCTCACACAGGAGAAATGGGGGAAACCGGAGTGCCCAGAGAAAACCCACCCAGACACGGGGAGAACATGCACAGAAAAAAGATGTGTGATAGTTTCATAGTAATTTCATTGTATGATAAAAGGAGAAGTTCATCCGAGAGGAGCTAACTAAGTTAGCTAACTAAGTTAGCTCCTCTCTGCAGCAAGATATAAGCAAGTGTCTTACCAGTATTCTTATTAGAGCTGGCGAAGCCTCTCGGATGAGCGGCGAAACGTTTTCAACCAAACATACTTTGTCCAATTGACAAATTGAACTTCTCCTTTTATCATGGATTTTACCTGGTGCATGCACAGAAAAAAGATGTGTGATAGTTTCATAGTAATTTCATTGTAGTTAACTCCTCCCTTCAAGCAGATATAAGCAGTGTCCATCAGCACTCTAACCAGAACTGACGAAGTAGCTTGGATGTACGAACGAAGTAGCTTCGACCAAATAAACTTTGTCCAGTTGACAAATTGAATTTCTCCTTTTACCTCAATTAAAATTATTCAGAAATATTAAACTTTATAGGCTAAACAAGGTTGCTTCTCAAGAATATTTTTGCATTTATTCACCAGAATAATGGACTGTTGGACTGTGTTATTCTCAAAGAAATAAAACGCACAAACCGTGGAGTAAAAACAGTTCTCAGTATTTAATCTCTGTAAATACTCGTTACCTGGAGTAAGATTTTTTTTTTTTTGGACACTTCGCACTCGATGTGTATTTAAGCGTTAACATCTCAAACGCACACACTGTCAGGTTTATTAATTGGCCCTTTACTTTTGCTTCAGTATAATTTGGAACAACTCAGTTTAATCTCTGTAAATACTCGTTTCCTTGGTACTTTATTCTCTACAGGCCTGTTTCTCTTTAGCGCCATATCACAACTTCAACTTTTACAACTTTAAGCAAACAATAGAGCAAAGCAAAGACATAAAATCTGACACACACAAAGTTCAATTTGGGAAAAAAGAAAAATAGCCAAAATGCAGAATTCCGTATTTTATACAAGAGGTTTCTGCTCACGTTTTATTTGGGTCGTGCATGACTTTGGGGTACGTCAGTCGATGTGGAGACTCTGCATGGTTACAGTTTAGTTTAGTATCTTGCTTTAGATGCCGAACGGAGCGTGTTGACAACGGTAACGGCGTTGTAACGAGAAAGTAACGAAAAAGTAATTACCGTATTTTCCGCCCTATAAGGCGCACCTGAAAGCCTTCAATTTTCTCAAAAGTCGACAGTGCGCCTTATAATCCGATGCGCCTTATACTGTATATAGATCAATATTGGTTAATCATGGCTACCGTAGTCAGCCGCTACTGTAGCTTCTATTAGAGGTAAGATCTTAAGCCCGAGCCCGAGCCCGAGCTGACCCGACCCGAAATTTGGGTCGGGTTCGGGCCTAAAATGTCAATCATTGCTTCGGGTCGGGCTCGGGCTGGGCTTCTCTCTCGCTGACTTTAAAAAAATATATATATATGTTTATAAAAATGTATAATAAAACGATGTGTGGATACTAAACTAAGGAATACTTGTTTTAAAATAAATAATTTGGATAAAACAGAGAAGGCGCTGTAAGGTATTTAACTATTAAACAGGAGCCGCTCTTAATAATCTTCCCCTCCGCAAGTCCGCATCTATTTTGACCTGGTATCCCCAATATGGAGGAGCAAGAAGTTAAGGATAAACTAAAGACCGGAGAACTGAAAAGACAAACACGCACCGGTAAGAGTGAGGTGTGGAAAAGCTTCAAATTGATTGTTGAAAATGCTACAGAAACTTGCGTTGGCTTCGCTGAATGTAGTCAATGTGGCGCTTTGCTTTCATACGAGAGCAAAAAGACTGGCACCTCGACGTTCCCTCTAAGCTGCGTGCCTGTGCAGTTGCGCACTGCTCACACATTCTCAGCGCACAAGAAAACCTATGCAGCGCAGGGATGAAAGAGTTCCGCTTTTTTTTCAGCCGCGGGGTCATCTGAATACGGGGGAATCGTCCAGTATTCAGAAACAAAAGTATGTGTCTCGTATTAAACTTCTACCGGTGTAAGCCACGAGCACGCGCAAGCCGCGAGCATGCGCAGCTCTTTCCGCGTGTAGCGGGGGGGCGTGTAGCGGGGGTGCATGTCGGATGTCGCGCACAGGAGTCCAAGGAGCGCTCAGGGAGTTAGTGTGTTTGCTCAGACACATAAAACATTAGGGGGAACATTGACCTCGACGCTGAGCAGGCATTTAAACAGCTGTACTAGCAAAATTGATGATCGTCAAACATCTATATTATCATTTGTTTCAAAAAAACGCCCCTCACAAATAAAATATGAAATTTCGGGTTTGCTTCGGGCTCGGGCCTGCAAATCAAGTTAATTGGTCGGGCTCGGGCCGGGTCGGGCTTTAATACCTGCGGGCCGAGTCGGGTCGGGCTGGATTTTTTAGGCCCGATCTTACCTCTAGCTTCTATTCTATGCGCCTTATAATCCGATGCGCCTTATAGTGCGGAAAATACGGTAGTTAGATTACCTGTTACTTAGTTCGTTTTCACTACTGCCTTGTTTGGTTCGTTTAAAACGAACCAGAGTTCGTTTGCTTCTTTGATTCGGACCTTTTGGGCTGGTGTGAATAAAAAACAAAAATCTCGATCCGGAGCAAACAAGTGAACCGAGACAACTTAAAAACCTCGGTCTCAGCACGGTTCCATTCGAACCCTGGTGCGGTTCGTTTGAGGTGAGAATGCAGACCGGACTCGAGCCGACACAAGTTGCCTTTTTGTACTTAACGAGCTCCCGTCATATGTCGAGCATTATGGGAAACCGAAGCTGATGAAATGAAACTAAACTAAACTAAACTAAACTTACGAGGCTTACTTACGTTTTGCGTGAAGAGCAAGAGTCAGAACTTGATGCGCACATGAGCGCTGTCCTCCGTAGCCGTCTTGTCCTGTGTCTTCGTTGTTTGTAAATTGATTGTAAAATAGTGTAAACCTCACGATGCTGCTCAAACATTTGTGCGAACTGTAAAAACTGTGCAAACCATATCGCTATGACGACATTGAAAACCACACGTAACACCGTTATTCTCCTCCTTCACATGTTTGGACACGGCGTTTTGACACGGCTCATTTCTGTCCAATGGCTGAACGACCTCACCACACGTGGTTTTGTTTATAGATGTTGGTCCACTTACAAAAAAGTACAGAGTGAAAACGAAAAATTTGGTCCGGCCCAAAGCGAAGTGAACTATCGGGCTTTCCTGGTGTGAATTTGCCTGCATGAAAAAAGCCATCACTGGCAATATGGTACCTGTAAAGCAACACCGTGTAACTTTCAGAGGTAGTTACATTTTCTGCCGCATTGTGGAATATTATGGCCAAAGGAACAACAGGGACAAGCAGGAGGAGACGAAAGAGTCAGGTTTGTGGAGATGCAAGTCCGTTTGAGGTGAGCACACGGGTTTTTCGTTGCTGTTTAGTGCCACAAAAACAGACGTGCTTTTACTGTAGTTTGTTTCTTGGGCAAAAATATTACACAGTGGGGCATTATTTATTTATTTCTACGCAGTCTTGTTCTGTTTTGTCCCTCTAATCCTCCCTCCAGCGCCTCCGAGTCTCACGGGACATATTCACAACAAAAACCTCAAAATACTAAACTCCAAAAACGCATTTTCGGTCGTTCCTGTTATTACGTTCACAAACACAATCCGGTCCCAGCTTATATTGGACTTTGCTGTGCAGTGTCTCAGGAGGAAAGCCACAATGAGGAACTTTATAAATATGTATCGAGAGAAAAGCCTGGAGGAGATGGGGGATAAGGGACTAAATGAGACACTAAATCACGAACAAATTCAGCTAGAGTCAAAGCAACTCCACGGAGAGTTAAAGCTGGAGATGGTTTTCAAATAAACTGGTTATGAAAAAGTTGTTCAGGTTTTTTTTTTTTAAACATTAAAACACGCGACGCCTTCATCTGTCATCTGTTATAAGTACAAGGTCATAAATCCACACACTGAAGGCGATCTGACGCCATTTTGATATCTGCGTGGTTCACGTGTAATTAACACGTTAAAATACATGTAAACATCACAATGCTGGACTTTAAAATGATTATGACTACGGCTGTCAGTTAACGCATTAATTATAATAATTAATTACACTGCAAATTAACGCGTTATAAAAATTATCGCAATTAATTATGGGCGGCAGTTCAATGCGCCTTATAAATTTGTCCCATTGAAGGACCTGTAGGCGACTTGGCAGTGGCATCACTTCCACCTGCGCCGCTCAAACAAATAAATCCTGGAGGAAACTGACATGGACTCGAGTCAGGGGGCGAGGAGCGAATTGCCGCCAGGGCCGAAGAACGGCAACTTAATTTCTAAAAAGAAGGAAGACAGGACGATCAACAAGAACGCCGTGATTTGGAGCTTTTGTCAAAAAGAATTTTCCGATCACTGAAGCTGCTCCAGCCTGACGGATCATTTGAACGATAAACACGTCCGGACAAGTTCCATCGTTACCGGTGATAAAGCGAGCTTGAGCGCACTTCAACAAACCACCAAACCACCAAACCAACAAACCACCAAACCAACAAATCACCAAACCACCAAAACACCAAACCAACAAACTACCAAACCAACAAACAACCAAACCACCAAACCAACAAATACCAAACCAACAAACCAACAAACCAACAAATACCAAACCAACAAACCAACAAACCACCAAACCAACAAACCACCAAATCACCAAACCAACAAACCACAGAACCAACAAACTACCAAACCACCAAACCAACAAACTACCAAACCAACAAATCACCAAACCAATAAATCACCAAACCACCAAACCAACAAATCACCAAACCACCAAACAAACAAACCAACAAACCAACAAACTACCAAACCACCAAACCAACAAATCACCAAACCAACAAACCAACAAATCACCAAACCACCAAACCAACAAACCACCAAACCAACAAACCACCAAACCAACAAATCACCAAACCAACAAACCAACAAACCACCAAACAACCAAACCACCAAACCAACAAACCAACAAACCAAACCAACAAACCAACAAATCACCAAACCAACAAACCACCAAACCAACAAACCACAGAACCAACAAACCACCAAACCAACAAACCAACAAACTAACAAACCACAGAACCAACAAATTACCAAACCACCAAACCAACAAATCACCAAACCACCAAACCAACAAACTACCAAACCAACAAACAACCAAACAACCAAACCACCAAACCAACAAACCAACAAACTACCAAACCAACAAACCAACAAACCAACAAACTAACAAACCACAGAACCAACAAACTACCAAACCACCAAACCAACAAACTACAAACCACCAAACCAACAAATCACCAAACCACCAAAACACCAAACCAACAAACTACCAAACCAACAAACAACCAAACTACCAAACCAACAAACCACCAAACCAACAAATACCAAACCACCAAACCAACAAACCACCAAACCAACAAATACCAAACCAACAAATACCAAACCACCAAACCACCAAATCAACAAACCAACAAACCACCAAACCAACAAATAACAAACCACCAAACCAACAAATACCAATCCACCAAACCACCAAACCAACAAACCAACAAACCAACAAACCACACAGGGCTCTCAAGTCTCACGCATTGAGAGTGTGACACACGCATTTCGACGTGTTCACACGCAACACATGGTATTTCTCACGCTGAAATTTAGTTATGCAATTCAAGCGCAGCGCCATTCGCCCACCACCCTCCCACCTCCCGCTCCCCGCGGAAAAAAAAAAAGGCACGCGCAACCTCTCCCCCCGGAAATTACGCA
Organism: Paratrypauchen microcephalus; assembly: GCA_036785185.1. NCBI lineage: Eukaryota > Metazoa > Chordata > Actinopteri > Gobiiformes > Gobiidae > Paratrypauchen > Paratrypauchen microcephalus. Next base: position 367,578 of record JAVJIX010000026.1, on the reverse strand, counting down.
GTCTCACGCACGACCCCGCTCAAAACTTGAGAGCCCTGAAACCACAGAACCAACAAACTACCAAACCACCAAACCACCAAACTACCAAACCAACAAATCACCAAACCAACAAACCAACAAATCACCAAACCACCGATCCAACAAACCAACAAACCAACAAATCACCAAACCACCAAACAAACAAACCAACAAACCACCAAACCAACAAATCACCAAACTACCAAACCACCAAACAAACAAACCAACAAACCAACAAACCACGTTGCAGAATTTGGGAAACGAACAAGCAAAGAGACCACAGAAAAACTGACAAACTCAATCGCATAGTGGGTTCGTTCGCTCGCTCACTCAATGTCTCTCACGAGATTAAAATGTGATTAATTAGATTAATTAATTACAAATCCTGTAATTAATTAGATTAATTTTTTTAGTCACCTGACATCACTAGTTATGACTAAAGATGTTGAACATGAGTACAAAATACATACCGGCGACAAACGTGCCGTGTGCTGCCACGTCTCAGTCTGTTACTACTGTTCAATAAAGTTCTGCTCAAAACATGTGCTCTGCAAATCAGCTAGAGTCAAAGCAACTCCACGGAGAGTTAAAGCTGGAGATGGTTTTCAAATGAACTGGTTATGGTTTAAAAAAAAAACATTAAAACACGCAACCGCCTTCATCTGTCATCTGTTTCCATGGAGATGAGATGTTATTGCTTTGCTTACAACGTTCCCTTTAATGCAAATTAAAGGGAACTGTGCCGTAATGGGAACTACGGCGATAAAGTCCTCTCGAACAGCATCGACTCTGCAGACGTGGTTGTGTTTAAGCAGTTTTAATGATGCTCGAAAAGGTCAAACTGTGGAATAAACGAATGTAAAATTACAATATGCTTATTACAAAGTACACAGTAAAGAAAATTATAAGTACAAGGTCATAAATCCACACACTGAAGGCGATCTGATGCCATTTTGAGATCTGCGTGGTTCACGTGTAATTAACACGTTATAATACAGGTAAACATCACAATGCTGGACTTTAAAATGATTATGACTACGGCTGTCAGTTACATTAATTATAATAATTAATAACACTGCAAATTAAATTAAATTAAATTTACTCAATTAATTATAAGCATCAATTCAGTGCGCATTTTAAATTTGTCCCATGATTCAAAATTTGTTATGATTTAAATTTAATGTTATTTTATATAATATTTTCATGAATTACCAAATCACTTTTAATTGCTTTTAATTACTTTTTAAATTAGTGCTCCTTTAACTTGGTTAGACTAATACATTTTACACCATTTACAATCAACTGGAAAATATATAAACAATCAATTGCCAAATAGAATAAATTATTAATTTTTCATAACTTAAATTCAGAAAATTGTAATTTAATTTATCAATTTACATGTTTTGAGCAATTTATCTACATTTGGACATTTCATAAAGTAAATGAGCCAATTGCATTTACGATCTAACGAAGGCTTCTCGTTATGCTGTTAATTATACTTAAATTAAACAGAAAGTTAATTTGAATGAATCAGGACAGATTATTTTTACACTATTGTGTCCTTAGGGGCTTAACTACTTTTAAAAACTCATTTTGCAGCTGAATTTCCTCAGCGGTGTCTCTGTAGCCGTGTCTCAATTCTCAGTTTGCACTGTTCGGAGTGTGGTTTTAAGGGCATGTACGTCACTTCCGGCGCGACGACTTCTGTCCCATTTCGTTTTTGTCACATGCACAGGTCTGAAAACATTTCCATGGAAACGACTGCGTTTCCATCGGAGCATGGACCAACTGCATGAAAAAGCACACTTCGCGCACTCATATATCTCAGCATGCACCGCGCGCTACTTCTTCTACGGGAGAAAATGGAGTCGGCGGCTGCATCTGGTAGTTCATCATCTTGAACACCCATAGACCGCGGAACGCATTTGAACTAGGGAGGGCCACAATTGCAAGAGGGTGTCACCGAAATGTTGTGAAGATCCTGTCCCTTGTACCCTCTTGGTTCTTTTTAACACGTCGGGATTGCTCGGTTGATGAGGTGTTGTAAGATCCCTGCAGCACTCATTTGAACAGCTCCCGTGGGTCTCATGGCTAAGCTGAGGTGGTGCACCGTTAGCCTCAGAGAGGTTTGGTCGAGTTACCTCAGTTGAAGTAGTTGAACATTCTTCTCTGTTGCTTTGGTCCAGGGTTGAAGGTTGGGGCACAGCTGTCCCATCGGATGGTGCTGCGGTTTTAATTTGCTTTCCTTTAAAATATTCAAAAATCGGTTTGTGTCTTTTCATTTTGGTTGTTCCGTCCATCTATTCCACTCTGACAATGATGTCTACACACTGCCACAATCACAACTTCCACGCGTTTTTTCAGGGATGCGCTGTTCTATACATTTTGCAACATTTTGGCACGGTAGCAGAGTGGTTAGCGCTCTTGCTTCACAGCAAGAAGGTTCCGGGTTCGATCCCCGGGTCGCCCAGACCTTTCCGTGTGTGTTCTGTGTGGAGTTTGCATGCATGGTCTGGGTTCGATCCCCGGGTCGCCTGAGCCTTTCTGTGTGGAGTTTGCATGTTCTCCCCGTGTCTGGGTGGGTTTCCTCTGGCCACTCCGGTTTCCCCCACCAACCCAAAACATGCACCATAGGTACTCCAACTTAGGTCCTGACCAAGCCGAAGCAAGAAGATCATGGAGATGGTCCCCGGGCGCCCTAATGTGTGTGCTGCCCACTGCTCCTAATATATGTGTATATATATGTATATATATATAGGATGGGTTAAAATGCAGAGAAGAATTTCTCCAGTGTGAGATCAATAAAGTCACTTCTTCTTCTTCTTCTTCTTCTTCTTCATTTCACGCACGACATATGTGACGTCAAAAATATTGGTTTAGGAAATGTTTAAGCAAAGCACTTGATTAAATTACAGCATGGATTGGGGTTTAAGTTTGATTTAAGTTGAGTTAGGGTTTAAGTTGATGATAAAAAAAACTCGCAGGCCAACATTTGTTTGTTTGTTTGTTTTTTTTATAATAATTTTCAAAAAGTTACCCGGGCCACGGCCCCCATGGCCCGGGCGGTTCCGCGGTCTATGTGAACACCAGCAAGAGGTGATAGTGGATTACAGGAGGTCCAGGAGAACTGAACACGCTCCTCTCTGCATACAGGGGAAGCCAGTGGAGCGTGTCGACAGCGTAAAGTTCCTGGGCATCCACATCTCCTCTGACCTCTCATGGACTGTTAATACTTCACACCTGGTGAAGAAGGCCCAACAGCGTCTCTTCTTCCTCAGGAAGCTGAAGTGCTCTGGACTCTCCTCCCAACTTCTGCTGAACTTTTACAGAGCCACTTTTGAGAGCATCCTGTCTGTCAGTATGACGGTGTGGTATGGCAGCTGCACCGCACAGAACAGAAAGGACTTAGCCCGGGTGGTGAGGACTGCACAGGGGATCGTGGGCTGTCGTCTGCCAGACCTGGACTCGGTCTACAGCTCCCAGGTTCAGCAGAAGGCCAAACGCATAGCGGCTGACCCCACCCACCCCGGAAATAGACTGTTTGTACCTCTCCCATCAGGGAAGCGGTACAGGACTATTAAAACAACCACTTCACGGCTCAGAGACAGTTTTTTCCCCAGAGCTGTGAAGGCCATCACCCCACTGCATCCCATCCCCCCGAGCGCACCCACAGAACTGCCCCCACCCCCCATCATCTCACAGAACTGCCCCCCATCATCTCACAGACACAGGGCATAAGCTAAGATGGACATTAGGTTTACCAAACTGACTGGCACTAAGTGCACTTTACTGCAACACCCACTTTACACTGCAGACACTTTACACTACTGGAACTGTATTTATGATGCTTTTTTTATCTGTTTATGATAGTTTTTATCTTTATGCTTGTTGTGTTGTATTTTTATACTTCAGTAGCCGGGAGTCCGTCAAAATTTCATTATGCTTGCATAATGACAATAAAAAATCTTGAATCTTGAATCTAGTTGCGAGACCTGTCGCATTTCGCCGATGCCCATGCGGTCCATGGAGTGTGCAAGTATGCACAATCCTGAGCAGTCTGAGTACCTTTAAAACCACGCTCCGAACTGTGCACACTGAGAATTGAGACACGGCTCTTGTTTTTCTTTCCAGTCCTGGTTTGGTTTGCGCACCTGGACCTGATTAAACGAGTGCAGCGACACGACTGGATTACCTGTATATTTAGCGCCCTCTACTGGCCAGACGAGGAATAAGAGGGAAGGAGAGGAGAAGACGAAGAGCAGAGGGGCTGGGCTTTTTTGACTTGACGATGTCACACAGTTAACAGACTTTTCCTTTTTCCCTTAGTTCATTTGGCATTTCCAGGGCTGAAATGATCCAAATGATTCTAGTGAAGGTGTGTGAAGTTTAAAAACACAGTATACACACTGTATTACCACATGACATCACAAGGTGGAACAGAGTGTTTTCTCTTTTAATTTTCCAGCAGAATTGGCATAATGAGTTCAGTAATAACAAACCCTGTGTTGTTGTTGGACAAACAGCAGAGGGCGCTGTTGTCTGTGTCTGAGAGGAGATGAACTCTCCAAATAACAGGAAGTTCACATGTGGCCTGTCCTTGCGCCTTCTGCTGGCTGAAATAATACATAAGACCTTAAGTTATAGACGTAGTAACAGTAGTAGCAGTAATATTAGCACTAGTAGTAGCAGCAGCAGGAGTAGTAGTAATAGTAGTAGTAGTAACAGTAGTAGTAGTAGTAGTAACAGCAGTAGCAGTAGTAGTAGCAGTAGCAGTAGCAGTAGTAGTAGCAGTAGCAGTAGCAGTAGTAGTAGCAGTAGTAGTAGCAGTAGTAGTAGCAGTAGTAGTAGTAGCAGCAGTAGCACTACTAGTAATAGCAGTAGTAGTAGTAGTAACAGCAGTAGTAGTAGCAGTAGTAGTAGTAGTAGCAGTAGTAGTAGTAGTAGCAGTAGCAGTAGCAGCAGTAGTAGCAGTAAAAGAGTACAGGACTGCAATGAATATTCAAAATAACAGTGACTAGTCGACATTAGATTAAAATGTATTTTTTAAAATCAATTTATAGAAATAATACTAAAGTAGAAGTACAAAAAAATTAAACTGATGCATTTTTATTTACAAAAAAATCTTTATTTAAAAAAGTCTCGATACAAAAACAGTTTTACACAATATTATTTACAAAGTGCTTCACAACATTCAGTCAGAGATAACACGTCGGTAACACATTCACGTTTTCACCTTCAAAAACATAAACAGGAAGTAGTCTTTGGTAAACGAGCGTCTTCTTCTCCCGTTCGGAGCGTTCACGTCTTTGGAGGAAAAACAAAAGGAAAAGTGGGTTTCCTGCAGCCGCCATTTTGTGCCACTTCCTGAGTCGGACAATAGAGACAGATTTGAAGGAAAAGTTACGGAAAAAACACGCTAATGTAAAGTAGAGCGAGCGGGCGGTTTGAGCGTTTTATCGTAGTTATTAAAAGGAACACTGCGTAACTTTTCTCTTAGTGGGTTCGTCACCATGGAGACCCACAGCATGGTACTGGATTTACTTAGAATTTACCTCGCATGCATTTATTTATTCTTACTGTCAAGTCAGTTTCCTCTCCACAGAGCTGACCTGTAACTTGGCCTGGCAACATTTCCTGCTTGTTACCATGGAGATGTTATTGCTTTGTCTAAAATATTCCACAGTATGACTTTAAAATATATTATTTAGCCAGATTTCCTGATGGGTGTTTTTACTTTTTACTGCTTTATATATAAAAAAAAAATCCTTTGAAAAACATACATACTTACCGTTTGCAAGCTCGCCTCTCCACAGATCTGGCTTGTAACTTTGCTTGTCTCTATATGGCGACTGATCGATTTAATGCCATACTGCGGGCCATTTCTAGTTTGTGAATTTTGGACAATGAAAACGGCAATAATGTTTGTTTGTTTTTTTTTACTGATTTCCGATTCAGAGGCAAACCACTAACATCTCCATGGCAACAAGCACGTGGCATTCCTTCAGAAAAGTTACGCGGTGTACCTTTTTTTTGTGTGGCCATTTTGTATCTGTAAATATTTCCTCTTAGTTCAGAAGCTCAGTCCACAACGTTTGAACATCTTTTACATAAACATCTGTACATTCTCGGTCTGATAATGCCTTTAACATCCCCACCGTGTCTGGACATGGCTAACCCAAACAGGAAGTGAACACGGGCCCCCTTCCGGCTCCATCGGCTCTGGCTCCGATCGACTTTACACTGACAAATTGTCGTCCCTTTCGTCATTTTGGTCTCAACGATTTTATAGCTAAAAAAAAAAACAGCTAGAAAAAAAGGCATCCACAGATCTGACCTGTAACTTGGTCCGGTTTGGTCTCCATGAAGATAGAAAGGTTTAATGCCATACTGTGAAATATTCCAGACAAAACAAGAACATCTCCATGGAGAAGTTATTGCAGATACACAAAGCACCTTTTACAGTGTTCGTATTAACCCACTCTACATGATTCTGGTGTTTTTCTTTCACTATTTTGGTCCATAAAATACATTTCTATTACTACCGTATTTTTCTGACTATAAGTCGCACTTTTTTTTCATGGTTTGGGTGGTCCTGTGACTTATACTCCCGAGCAACTTATTTATTAAAATTTTCACAAGCCTTGAGCGCCCTCTCGTGGCTTGACTTGAAAACTACCGCTATATATTAAAATTGCACCCTCTCATGACAGCCAGGAGAGGGCGCTCAAGGCTTGTGTGCCAGTATCTGCTACTATTATTACTTCTGTACCACTGAAAATGTTTACCTCCGGAGTTGGTGACACCGAGGATGAAGAATTCAGTGGATTTAGTGATTTGGAGTGAGATGGAGAGTTTGGTTTGTTACGGTATGTTTTTTTATTGTTACGGTATGTTTTTTATTTTATATTTATCTGATGGAACGTTAACAGGCTGTTGTTCTCTATTCTGTTATTATTACTATTGCTTTTCAAGATGAAATCCTGGTTCCTGGTCTCTGATTTTATACAGTCATACCTCACCTTACGAAATTAATTCGTTCCAGAAGTGGTTTCGTAATGTGATTTTTTCGTAAGTAGAGTCGCAATGTAAAAGGCCTGATTTGTTCCAAGGCCCCCAATACCCCCCTAAACCCTGTTGGAGAGTGTATTTACAAGTGTATTTACGTTTCGGGGGATTCGGGCAGCTGCAAAACCGAGCGCGCATTATTTGAATTTTTGAGATTTCGCGTTTCGTAACTTGAATTTTCTTTCGTATTCAGAGACGAAAATTTTGCATAAAGGCGTTTCGTAACTTGGATTATTCGTTATTTGGGTCCTTCGTAAGGTGAGGTATGACTGTAAAATAAATTTCACCCCAAAAGTGTGACTTATATATGTTTTTTCTTCTTCATCACGCATTTTTGGCAATTTATAGTCTGAAAAATGCTGTAATTTGTCTCCAAATCTGCTCCTATATTCTATTTGCCAGCCTCGATGAGCTTCATTTGACTGGAGCCGAACTCTGTAGCCGTGTCTAAATTCTCAGTGTGCACAGTTCGGAGGGTGGTTTTAAGGGCATGTGCGTCACATCCGGCGTGACGACTGCTGTCCCATTTCTTTTTTGTCCCATGCGCAGTTAACATGTGGTCTGAAGACCGCAGTCGTTTCCATGGAAATCGGGGAAATCCCAGCATGCACCGCGCTCTACTTCTTCTACGGGAGAAAATGGAGTCGGCGGCTGCATCTGGCAGTTGCGAGACCTGTCGCATTTTGCTGACGCCCATGCGGTCCGCGGAGTGCACTCAGGGCTGAGCAAGTATGCAAAGTCTTGACTGCAGTCTGAGCCCCCTTAAAACCACACTCCGAACTGTGCACTCTGAGAACTGAGACACGGCTTCCGGGTGATGTCACACTCCCGTAGTCCACTTCTTCATCTTCTGTTCCAGTGTTGCGCTCATGGGTGCGGTGCCGCCCTCTTGTGGCTGCTCTGGCGGTACGCGTTGGACAGGCGGTACAGCACGTCCGGAGGGGGGCCCAGCCTGGAGCCTCCCTTCTGGGTCAGGAGCATCTCAAACAGGGAGCTGACCTCTGAGAGCAGGGCCCCGTTCACCGGCTCCTCCCTGTCCGGAGATTTACCTGCAGGAGGGGAAAGGTCCAGGGTTCAAGGGCTCATATTAAACTGTTTTTTTATGTTCTAATGTCGTTTCCTCATCACAAACACACCTGGAGTTGTGTTTTGTTTCATTCACACGTTTAATACACAAACCCTGCAGATTTAGGCTGAGTTCTTCTCTCAAACGGGAAACATGTGGTAATACAGGAACGGCTCCATTGGTTTTTTTTGTTTGTTTTTCTTTTGGTTTGTTTTTTTAAGATAAGATAAGACTATTAATCTCACACAGGAGAAATTCACTTGCCACATTAGCTCCAGGCAGCTTAGGGCTCGTCCACACGACAACATTTTTTGGTGGAAATGTTTTTATTCGTTTTGGCCTTTCATCCACACGGCGCTGGCGTTTTGGTGGTTGAAAACGGTGCTTTTTGAAAACGGGTTCCAGAGTGGAGAAACCAGGACTTAACCAGGACTAAAGCAGGTCTAAACTAGGACTTAACCAGGACTAAAGAAGGGCTAAACCAGGACTAAAGCAGGTCTAAACCAGGACTTAACCAGGACTAAAGAAGGTCTAAACCGGGACTAGATCAAGTCTAAACCAGGGACTAAACCAGGACTAAACCAGGGACTGAACCAGGCACCAAACCAGGACTAAAGAAGGTCTAAACCAGGACTAAACCAGGGACTGAACCAGGGACTAAACCAGGACTAAAGAAGGTCTAAACCAGGGACTGAACCAGGGACTGAACCAGGACTAAAGAAGGTCTAAACCAGGACTAAAGAAGGTCTAAACCAGGGACTGAACCAGGGACTGAACCAGGACTAAAGAAGGTCTAAACCAGGACTAAAGAAGGTCTAAACCAGGGACTGAACCAGTGACTGAACCAGGGACTGAACCAGGGACTAAACCAGGACTAAATCAGGGACTAAAGAAGGTCTAAACCAGGACTAAACCAGGACTAAAGTAGGTCTTGTTCATACCAGGTAAACAGAGAAGTTTGTATTCCTTTTGGCCTTTCGTCCACACGGCGCCGGTGTTTTGGGCGAACAGTGTTCCAGAGTGGAGAAATCTGAGAACGCCGGCGTTGCGTTGTCGTGTGGACGAGGAAAACGCAGCTTTTGGAAAACAATGACGTGATGCTTGTTTGCGGAAGTGAAAGGACTTTATGCGCATGCGCTCTTTGTAGTGCTGCGTTTCCGGTGGCTCTGGCTGTTTCCTGTTTACAGCGCCACATATCGGTGTGGCGTATGTATTACATCGTTTTCACTCAGCGCTCCGTTTTTGTCTGTACGTGAATATTTACTGATCCGACATGTGTGTGGACGCACATTTTTTTCTAAGCCCATAAAAACAAATCCAGGAGCGCTGTCGTGTGGACGTAGCCTTAGTGCAAAAGAAAATTTGAACAAAAAAAGTGCATGCAGACAAGATAAGTAATAATAATAAAATAAGTAAATAAAATGTAGAAAAAATTGCACGTTTGGACTATATAGTGAAGTTATACAGTGTGATAGCGGTGGGGATGAAGATTTGCGGTATAACTCCACACACCTTTTCTAGAATCATTTGAATCATTTCAGCCCTGGAATTTTCAATCTCTACTAAACATATGGCAAAATTTAGCTGTTAACTTGAAATCTACAACTTCATGACATCACAAGGTGGAACAGAACAATATGTAAACAGCCCAATAACGCAGGATTACTCAAACAAAACACAACTCCAGGTACGTTTTTGATGAGGCTTGAAGCTCATATGAGTAAATTTCGACTAATATAGCACCTTTAAATCTTGGACTTAACCAGGACTAAACTAGAATTAAACCAGACTAAGCAAAGACTTCAGTAGGACTGGCCAAATAAAGGTCTAAGCCAGGACTAAATGAAGAACTAAACCAGCCTTGTCCAGTGTTTCTATTCTTTATTTAGAACCAAGTCTCATTAGTCTCATTTTAGACCATGTTCAGATCTAATTTAGACCTGATATAGTCCAGGTTTAGATCTGATAGTACTTGGAAAGCCTTGCAGTATCTGAGGATTGTTGTGAAGAGTGTGAGAACCACTGATTTAGTCCAACCCAAAGACCTTGAGTGAAATCACGGCATTTGAACCGGACTTACCAAAAGTGGAGAAGGAGGAGGAGGAGTCCAGTCTGTCCGGTGGGAGGAGCTCGCTGTCTGTGGATGGCGGCCCGTTGGGGACAAAAACGTTTTCATGGTAATCACTGGAGAGAGGGAGGGAGAGTCGGGCCATCCAGGCAGGATCTGGGACCTCAGAGAAGACCTCATCTGAAAACACAGCACGGAAAATGGTAGATCTTGCCTGAGTCCCTGATGGACCATAGGACGGACCATAGAGTGGACCAAGTTTGGACAGAGGTTTGGACCAAGTTTGGACAGAAGTTTGGACCAAGTTTGGACAGAGGTTTAGACCAAGTTTGGACAGAGTTGGACCATGTTTGGACAGAAGTTTGGACCAAGTTTGGACAGAGGTTTAGACCAAGTTTGGACAGAGTTAGACCAAGTTTGGACAGAGTTGGACCAAGTTTGGACCGAGGTTTAGACCAAGTTTGGACAGAGTTGGACAATGTTTGGACAGAGGTTTGGCCCAAATTTGAACAGAGGTTTAGACCAAGATTGGACAGAGTTGGACCAAGTTTGGACAGAGTTGGACCAAGTTTGGACCGAGGTTTAGACCAAGTTTGGACAGAGTTGGACAATGTTTGGACAAAGGTTTGGCCCAAATTTGAACAGAGGTTTAGACCAAGATTGGACAGAGTTGGACCAAGTTTGGACAGAGTTGGACCAAGTTTGGACCGAGGTTTAGACCAAGTTTGGACAGAGTTGGACCAAGTTTGGACAGAGGTTTGAACCAAGTTTGGACAGAGGTTTAGACCAAGTTTGGACAGAAGTTTAGACCAAGTTTGGACAGAGGTTTGGACCAAGTTTGAACAGAGGTTTAGACCAGGTTTGGACAGAGGTTTGGACCAAGTTTGGACAGATTTGGACCAGGTTTGGACAGAGGTTTGGACCAAGTTTGGACAGACGTTTAGACCAAGTTTGGACAGAGGTGTAGACCAAGTTTGGACAAAAGTTTGGACCAAGTTTGGACAGAAATTTAGACCAAGTTTGAACAGAAGTTTGGACCAAGTTTGGACAGAGGTTTAGACCAAGTTTGGACAGAAGTTTGGACCAAGTTTGGACAGAGGTTTAGACCAAGTTTGGACAGAAGTTTAGACCAAGTTTGAACAGAGGTTTAGACCAAGTTTGGACAGAAGTTTTGGACCAAGTTTGGACAGAGGTTTAGATCAAGTTTGGACAGAGGTTGGACCATGTTTGGACAGAAGTTTGAACCAAGTTTGAACAGAGGTTTGGACCAAGTTTGGACAGAAGTTTGGACCAAGTTTGGACAGAGGTTTAGACCAAGTTTGGACAGAGTTGGACCATGTTTGGACAGAAGTTTGGACCAAGTTTGGACAGAGGCTTAGACCAAGTTTGGACAGAGTTAGACCAAGTTTGGACAGAGTTGGACCAAGTTTGGACCGAGGTTTAGACCAAGTTTGGACAGAGTTGGACAATGTTTGGACAGAGGTTTGGCCCAAATTTGAACAGAGGTTTAGACCAAGATTGGACAGAGTTGGACCAAGTTTGGACAGAGTTGGACCAAGTTTGGACCGAGGTTTAGACCAAGTTTGGACAGAGTTGGACAATGTTTGGACAAAGGTTTGGCCCAAATTTGAACAGAGGTTTAGACCAAGATTGGACAGAGTTGGACCAAGTTTGGACAGAGTTGGACCAAGTTTGGACCGAGGTTTAGACCAAGTTTGGACAGAGTTGGACCAAGTTTGGACAGAGGTTTGAACCAAGTTTGGACAGAGGTTTAGACCAAGTTTGGACAGAAGTTTAGACCAAGTTTGGACAGAGGTTTGGACCAAGTTTGAACAGAGGTTTAGACCAGGTTTGGACAGAGGTTTGGACCAAGTTTGGACAGATTTGGACCAGGTTTGGACAGAGGTTTGGACCAAGTTTGGACAGACGTTTAGACCAAGTTTGGACAGAGGTGTAGACCAAGTTTGGACAAAAGTTTGGACCAAGTTTGGACAGAAATTTAGACCAAGTTTGAACAGAAGTTTGGACCAAGTTTGGACAGAGGTTTAGACCAAGTTTGGACAGAAGTTTGGACCAAGTTTGGACAGAGGTTTAGACCAAGTTTGGACAGAAGTTTAGACCAAGTTTGAACAGAGGTTTAGACCAAGTTTGGACAGAAGTTTTGGACCAAGTTTGGACAGAGGTTTAGATCAAGTTTGGACAGAGTTGGACCATGTTTGGACAGAAGTTTGAACCAAGTTTGAACAGAGGTTTGGACCAAGTTTGGACAGACGTTTGGACCAAGTATGGACAGAAGTTTAGACCAAGTTTGAACAGAGGTTTGGACCAAGTTTGGACAGAAGTTTGGACCAAGTTTGAACAGAGGTTTGGACCAAGTTTGGACAGAGGTTTTTCCCACCATAGAGTGTGAAAAACCTCTATCCAAACTTGAGAAGATCCGACCACAGCCTCTAATTTGTATGTGTAATTGCGGAAGACAACTCCTTTTACCTGAAATAAGTAACAGTTTTGTCTTTCGATTGCTGATTCTGTAAAAATCTGCATTGTTTCTTAGTTGTTATGTTATTGGAAAACTTCCCCTACAACTTTAGGACATCAATTAATCTGACACATTTGACTGACAGCTGAAAAATGGAGGATCGAGGAGACAAATCAAGCAGAAGAATGCAAGGAAAGAGATTTGAGATCCTTGTAAAGTTTGGTCAAAGCGTGAAGTTCTGGCTGGAGGAGGTAACACGGGACGGGTGTTACCTCCAGGACTTTAAATCGGCAAAATTCCTCTACGGTGTTTAGTTTCATTTGGTCTTATTTTTTAGTCGTTGCTTCCAGATTTGCAAACAAACTCAGGGGTCTCATTTCTCTTTCCTCGCTTCTTCTCTTCGATTCCTCTCCTCGATTCTGCAGGAAATGGGTGAGGAAGTCCCGCCCACAGAGGAGAGAGGATCTAAACTCCTCACTGAGACCAAAAAAGTTTGATTCTTTTCTCTGATGTCTGCTCCTGAAGCCTCCCTCAGGTTTCGTTTTCCCTTCATTCCGTGGGTTTTCTTGGGACACCGCCTAACACGACTCGTTTGATTCAAAATCAAGGAGAAGGAAGCGAGGAAAGAGAATTGAGACACGGCCATTGTAAAGTTTTGTCAACGCAGATGCAGTCCTTGAATTGGCGGTCTTTCCCTTCCGCTTTTAGTTTTGTTTGGTCTTATTTTGTTTAGCAGTTACATCCAGATCTCCACACAAACTCCACCCATGTGTTCAACCGTTTGCCCGAGTGACCATTGACCTATTTTGATAAACCCTTCCTCTATATCGCCCTCTTCAGGAAGCTGCCGTCATCAGCTCCTGGTCATCCGCCCTGTAGAGCTAATCTTTTTGGAGTTCTGATTTAGTTCAGAAATCGTCTACAGGAAGTAACACTTGGGGACAGGAAATTATGTCGTGCTTTTTATCGAGAGGTGTTTCCCGCCTTCACACTCGGTCCAGAGGAGATGCTGAAGCTCACGTATACAAAATCTCTGAAAAATGGGTTTGTTTTTTTCTTTTTACCGTTTTAAAATGTCTTGTTTCAACTCAAAATGGTCCCCAGATGTTCATAAAGCAGAAATAAATGTCCTTTAGTACCATTATTTAAAGGTGCACTGCGTAACATTTCTAGTGGAGGGTCCGACACCTGCTTATCTCCATGGAAAAGTTACAGCTTTGTCTAGAATGTTCCACAGTATACAGTAGATAGACAAGCAGTTTACAGCACTACGAAACATTACAGCTCGGATCTGTGGAGAGATTTCATTTTGGTAAACACATTTCTTCATAATCTTGCTCCATCTCCTCTAAAGAAGTTCGTGAAAAGAAGTTAAAATCGGACAACAAGAGCAGGTTCTAGAGATGGAAAAGCATTTTTGGACAGATACAAGAGCTTTCAAAACTGGCAGAATTTTCTAAAGCTTTATAACAACGACTGTTCAATCTTCAAATATGTGACTGGCAAAAGAGGACACAAGTCATCCCGGGGGCATTTTGAGTTATTCACAGATTCTGAAAGTGTAGATTCTAAGCTTTCCAACAATGCCTTACACATGGAAATCTGAGAACATTTGAAGAAGTTGTGGCCATTTGAAAGCAGCACATGGGATTTTGCTAAGGGCTGAAAATAGCTCGTAAACTTTCCTCACTCTAGCCCTTCTTGCCTCATTTGCATGACATTAAGCTAAACCCTCCCCCATCAGTGAGGTATTAGAAGGTACTTTGTTAAAATAGAAATGCTTCAGTAGCAAAAAGTCCATATAATCATTCAATAATCAATAATACACATATGTTAAGGGGGGCCGGGGTCATCGGGAAAATATTAATTGACTGAGCAAAATCCCCGCATGTTCGAAGGGCCGAACTGCGCTCCAGCTTCCAATCATGTTGCAGCATGATTACCCACCGATTGCGTTCCCGCCAATCATGACGATTAGCGCTGTTGTGTTTGCGCCTGTTCGGCGATCAGCTGTGAGTGAGCCTTGTGAATATACGCGGCATTTCATGAAACTGGACAAAATCCTTAACATGTTACGTTAATGCTACATAAGAAGGAACTCTCGCCTCGGGACACGTTCAGCATACGTCTGTTTCTCCGGAGCTCCGGATAATTAAAGTCCATGGATATACGCGACACGCACATACACGTGGATACGCAAATTAACACGACAAACTGTTACAACGGAGTGACCGCGTTCTTATGGATGAGTCAGATTATCTTATTATTTCTGCATCAAAAGGACAGATTATCTGACAGCAGGGGCCTAAACCAGGACTAAACCAGAACTAAACCAGGACTAAACCAGGACTAAACCAAGACTAAACCAAGTCTAAACCAGGACTAAACCAGGACTAAACCAAGACTAAACCAGGTCTAAACCAGGACTAAACCAGGACTAAACCAGGACTAAACCAAGACTAAACCAGGTCTAAACCAGGACTAAACCAGGACTAAACCAGGACTAAACCAAGACTAAACCAGGTCTAAACCAGGACTAAACCGGGTCTAAACCGGGTCTAAACCAAGACTAAACCAGGTCTAAACCAGGACTAAACTAGGACTACACCCAGACTAAACCAGGTCTAAACCAGGACTAAACCAGGTCTAAACTGGGACTAAACCAGGACTAAACCGGGTCAAAACCAGGTCTAAACCAAGACTAAACCAGGTCTAAACCAAGACTAAACCAGGTCTAAACCAGGACTAAACCAAGACTAAACCAGGACTAAACCAGGAGTAAACCAAGATTAAACCAGGTCTAAACCAGGACTAAACCGGGTCTAAACCAGGACTACACCCAGACTAAACCAGGTCTAAACCAGGTCTAAGCCAGGACTAAACGGGGTCTAAACCAGGACTAAACCAAGACTAAACCAGGTCTAAACCAGGACTAAACCAAGACTAAACCAGGTCTAAACAGGTCTAAACCAGGACTAAACCGGGTCTAAACCAGGACTAAACCAGGTCTAAACCAGGTCTAAACCAGGACTAAACTAGGACTAAACCCAGACTAAACCAAACCGGGATTAAACCACAACTAAACCGGGTCTAAACCAGGACTAAACCAAGACTAAACCAGGTCTAATCCAGGACCAGGGGGATAGGGTTAGGGTTAGTAGAAAGGTTTAATGCCGTACTCTGAAACTGTGCCATTCCAGACGAAGCAAGAACATCTCCATTTGACGGAACCTCCCCAAGAAAAGTTACACAATGCACCTTTAACTTTACGGCTTCTCTACCCAGCTCTGCTTTCGTGACGTTGTATACAAAGCAATAAGATAAATAAAACGAAATAAAAACCAAAATGTGTCCTCAAATCCAAACCAAGGTCTCAAAACAGCTCATCCCTTCCACATGATTACACACCTTTTCCCATAATTCCCTGCAGGAATGTTAAATACAGACTGTCTCCTCATCTCAGTGAGGAGGTTGTGGGTTAGACTCCTGATCCGAGCACAGCTTTAAAGGTCCCGTACTACGCAAAATTCACTCTTGTAAGCTTTTTAGCCATGTAATAATAATACAATTCACACATGTTTGAATAAATCTGCATTATTAGTCTGTGTACATCTCCAAAGCTCAAAATTCCACCTTGTGATGTCATGAAGAGGTAGTTTTCAAGTTAACAGCTCCTTTTACTTTAAGTTCAGTAAAAATAGGCATTCCAAACATCACAACGGGGAGAATTCTATCTATTTTTCTGGATATTTTAAACATGATTTCAGCCAAATTAAATTGTTTTCTTTTTGGGTTTGCCAGGACATAATTTCTGTGAATGTTAGAGGAGTTTTGCGAGGTAACAGTTTGGGAATTCCCTGGTGCGATGTCGGATTTCCAAACAGGAAGTAAAAATTTAAACCTAAAAAAAAAAAAAAAAAATTGGGAAAACTAGTGTGAATGTTTTTGCAAAAATCTTAAATATAATCTTAACTGTGTTAGTAAATCTTTAAACCTTGATGTATGCACTACCGCTCTGTTGTACTGTCTCATAAAAATAAAATAAAATAATTAAATTAAATTTAAAAATTGAGAATATTTTTTCGCAGAATTGTGTTTTAGTAAACCTTTAAACCTTGATGCATGCACTCCCTCACTGTTGTACTGTCTCTCATAAAATAAAATAAAATAAAACTAAATTAAATTAAATTAATTAAATTAAATTAAATTAAATTAAATTAAATTAAATTAAATTAAATTAAATTAAATTAAATTAAATTAAATTAAATTAAATTAAATTAAATTAAATTAAATTAATACATTAGGGTAACTGCGAGGTAACTGTTAGGGAATTTCCTGGTGTGATGTCTAATTTCCAACCAAGAAGTAAGAATTTAAACTAAAAAAAAATATATATTTTTTTTTTTTGCTAAATTCTTGAATATAATATACATCAAGGTAAACCTTTAAACCTTGATGTATGCACTCCCTCAGTGTTGTATTGTCTCTCATATCGCAATAAAATAAAATAAAATATAAATATAATAAATTTATAATGAATAAAAAATATAAAATCAAATAAAAACACAGTGGAGCACTTCCTGTATTACCACATGACATCACAAGGTGGAAGCGTTTTCAGTTTGAGAGAAGAACTCAGCCTAAATATGCAAGTGTGTTTGTGCGTTAAACATGTGTGAATCAAACACAAAAACACAAAAACTCCAGGTGTGTTTGTGATGAGGAAACAACATCATAACACGGATCAGAAAACAGCGTGATCCGGGCCCTTTAAAGTGCCGTGTAGCTCTGGTATGGTCTGGTATTGTCTCTGTGGCCCTCAGGCTCACACAGGGCAGCACAGCAGATGACAGGGAGCCCATGTCTTTGTATTCACCGACACTGAGAAGGGAGCTGATGATTCACCCGCCGCAGGCCCCAAGTACGCACAGCTCGAGTTACTTCTTTTCACCCAGCGATGAATCCGACTCAGAGATATTCAGGCAGAGAGAAGGAAGGGGAAGTCTACACGTTTGGACCTTATGAGCTCAAAATGCCAATGTGTCTGGACCACAGATTGTATAAAGAAGTGGACTACGGGAGTGTGACATCACCCACAGCGTTCAGCAACAGTCAAATGAAGCTCATCAGGCTAGGCGCAAATTGAATTGGGAGCCAGGTTCATATTAGTTATTCCAAATTCTACTTCCTTTGTGAAGGAACTGAAACAAAAGAATAGGAATATATATATAGAGAGAGACTTTATTCCTCCTGAGGTAAACTCATGTTTTGCTGCGGAGACATTTCCGCTGCTCTTCTCAGTGGCCTTTGTGTCTCCGTCAAAGGTCTCAGGTCAGGGAGGGTCAGCAGATCTGTGTCAGGGCAGTTTCAGTGCTTCAGTGATGAAATGGACCATTCGCACTAAGTGTTTCCTCTGGAAGGTCACATTTGCTGCCACATACAGTATGATGTAAAAAGCCGGTAGCATCTCAAATGTCCTTTGCTACCTCCTTAGCGAGCCTCGTGCATGGTCTCCATAAAGCGTCTTGTCAATGCAACATTTTTATCTGTGTTGGATTATGGAGATCTTTTGTACATGAATGCTGCTGCTCAGTGTCTTCGAATGATTGATACTGTTTATCATACTTCTTTGAGGTTCAGTACAAACTGTAAGATGTCCACTCACCACTGTGAATTATACTCTCGAGTGGGATGGCCTGCTCTGGCCACTCGGAGGACTAGTCACTGGTACATTTTCATTTATAAGGCAATATTGGGACTACTGCCTTCGTACATTTGCACCATAATTACTCTGAGAAATGCATTTCGTTCATTCACATTTGTTGCTTTCTGTTCCTTTTGCTCGTACAGAACTGGGTAAAAAGGCATTTGTTTACTCTGCACCTTTTGCATGGAATATGCTACAGAAAGACTGGAAACTGATTTAATTTCCTTGAGCACTTTTAAATCCAAACTGAGAGGTTTTGACACCAATTCCACAATATGCACTTGTTTTTTATAATGTTTTTAAACTTTTATGTCTTATCTGTGTAAATATGTAACTGTGTTTTGTGTTTGCTGCTGCCTCTTGGCCAGGACTCCCTTGAAAAAGAGGTTCTTAATCTCAATGGGACATTTCCTGGTTAAATAAAGGTCAATAAATAAATAATGGATACAGGAAAACAAGCAGTTCAGCGACAGAAGCTCAGTTGGTACAGCGTTTGTCCACTGAACCGAAGGTTGGCAGTTTGAATCCCGCTCTCGACGTCAACATCACTGGTTGAACAGTCAGATCCACTGACCCACAGGTTGGCAGTGTGATTCCACCTCCCACAGATGAATAGATGAATGTCCTTGGGCAAGACACTTAATCCACCTCACCCCCAGTGTCTGCGCACACCGGTGTGTGAATGTGTGTGTGTGAATGGGTGAGTGGTTCCATGATGTAAAGCACTTTCAAGGTTCAAGGTTTCTTTATTAGTCTGCACAAGGGAAGCTGCGAAACGTCAAATAAACTTTGTCCAGTTGACAAATTGAATTTCTCCTTTTACCATGGATTCTACTTGCCTGGTTTACACCAGACCATATCACAGTGATATATGGTCTGGGAGCACCTTTGAAATATCTCGTAGTGGAGGTGTGGTTTACGATCACCAACGGCCGTTTATTGGGCGTTACGAATGTCTATCATTTGGCGTATACGTAGCCCATAGCCCAGGCATGGGCAAACTACGACCCGGGGGCCATATGTGGCCCGTTAAGCCTTTTAATCCGGCCCGCCGAACTTGAAGAAATTATATTAATACACCTTGTTAATGTTTTAATGTTTTTAATTTCCCTGCAATTCTGGTGTTTTCCAGTAGCTGGCGCACTAGATACGTTGACCTTTGTTGAGGGGTTTTGCTCCATGTTTGTGCTTTACTCTTTGACCCCTCAGCCCTCCTGTAAAGATGAGCGGTGCTAAGAAAAGAAAAGTGTTTAATAAGGAGTGGACAAGTAAATATTTTTTCACCGAATACTTATCAGCTGCTGTATGCCTGATATGCCAAGAGACTGTAGAGGTTTTTAGAGACAAAACAGTCAACGAAAGAACAAAAGAACCTGAAGGAGAACAGAACTTTCAGTGCTTTAAAATAGTAACTGTTAGTAATTTTTAAAAACGCTGTATTTTATTAAATTTTCTGTGTTTTAAAGGCCCCATGGCATGAAATTTTCACTTTCTGAGGTTTTTGAACGTTAATGTGAGCTCCCCTACCCTGTTTAGCCCCCCCCCCCCCCCCCCCATGGTTAAAAGTTGCGAAATGTCTAAACTGAGCATTTGCGATCCTTTTCTGCATTACAAAAAATCGGAGCTCAAACGGGCGATTTTGAACAAGGCACCTTATTGACGTCAGATCGAAAAAAGAAATGCAAATGCAGTTCCACCCCCCTCTGTCTGTACTCAGCGTCTCTGTAAATCACGCCCAGAGAGTTTGGACTGCGAATGCGCTAGGCAATGCGAAATGTGTTTTTTTATTTGCCTGGAGGCACGTCCGAGTGTTTCTAGGCTCGGAAGTCCTTTATCTGAGCCTCTGGACCTTTGAACAGCAGTGGTTTAATTGTATTTTCTGTGGAAATGTGTTTATTTTTCAATGGAACGCTTCAAATCTCTCCCCCCGTGCAAAAACAACTAAATGGATCAGCTGAGGGCTGACAGCGGAGAGCGGAGAGTTTGGCCACGCCCCCACCCTCTACTATAGGCCAGCTCTTTTCTCCTCATTTGCATTCAAGCAACAACGCCCAGAATAAAGAGTTTGAGAGAGATATTTATGACTCTTTCTCATCTTATCTCTGTTTCTCATGCACTGAGTGTTGATTTTGAAGAAGGATTCATTTACAGTATTAGGGAACCATTAAGGAGCCATATAAAAACATCAAGAAGTACCATGTCATGGGATCTTTAAGTCATTTCAATAAATACAGTAGCTAAATACCGTGGAACTTGAAAGATGGACATTTTGTTGTAATGCTTTTGTTCATTTTTAATTGAAATAAAGCACATGTTTTCTACATATCCCATGTTATTTTTTGCTCTTATGAGGTGGATTACCAAAACACTAACTCCACCTGCCCCTGGTCCGGCCCTTCTGTCAAATTTTAGAACCCTTTGTGGCCCACGAGTCAAAAAGTTTGCCCACCCCTGCCATAGCCAGTCAGGTCAGTTGTCAGTTCAAACTACAAGGTTCTGTTTGTCACGTAGTACGCGTCACCGTCTTGCCACCCCTCCCCGCTCTCTGATTGGCTCCCAGAATCGGGAGAGCTCACTTGCTATAGTTGCCAGGCTGTCTTTCAGATCGGAACAAACGAAAGCAGCCTGGGATTTCCCAGGTTAGGATTCTACCTGGACGACTGAGGGATTTTACACACATCTCTCAACAAGGGAGTAATTGGAGTAAGATGGAAGAATGCTGTATTAATATGTGACAATTTGTGACCATTTCACACAATCGAGCAGTCTCTTACTTGTCTTTTGAACTGCACATGCTGCACTTCTTAGTTGGTTAAAATCCCATGACATGATGTTAAGAACTGCGCTCAAAAGAGAAGAAGCTTCAAAAACTGCTCGGTGTGTGAGCCAAGTAGCCACAAGAGCAGCCGACCTCTCCGTTGCCATGAAAGAGAACGTGTGAACGAAATCACATTTCAGTTTCATCCCCACATCGCCCAGCCCCTCTCCTACAAAACCAGGCCATTTATTTCCACTTTTAATTCATCTGGAGTAGTTGGCTCCCAAAGCTAAGAACAAGCTGTCACTATGTTTGCTGACTCAACCTGGCAGCCTTGGTTGTCATAACAACGCCGCCTTCATCTCCCCGTACACTCGCGTCACATTAATCATCTTCACACAGTGTGCGGCGGCCCAGCTGAGGCACAGATGGGCCGCTAGCATACGCCTTAGCATCCGTCAATAACTGATCAAACAGCGAGCAGCGTGAATGCCCACACCGCTGGAGCCTGTTAGCGACGTGCTAATGTTGATCCAGGTAAATATGGGAAAAGAAAAGCCTACAGGCACTTTGACTCGACGGCGCCCCCCCGGAGAGCCGCAGGAATACATTATCGGTTACAAAGACCCACTCATGTCGCCGCAGCGGGAGGAGGGGCTTAGAGATACGATGAAGAGCGATGAGAAATTAGCACTGTTGGCATGGCGATTAACAATTTAAAACTAAATATTAGGCTACGTCTTTCGAATGAGAAAACATCCTCAGTGTTTTCATACTTTTTAAATGTTGACGATGTAAAACCATCATTTCTTTATTATTTTATTTTGTCTTATTTAAAGTTGCACTGTGTAACTTTTCTGGTGGAGGGTCTCCCATTTGCTTTTCTCCATAGAGATGCTATCGCTTTACCTCAATTGGCTAAAATATTCCACAGTATGGCATAAAACTCATCCATCGCAATCAGCGTAGTTTGCGTTCGCATATTGTGTCTTTCAACTCGTATCACTGCCGCATATTAGCTGTATTAGCCTGTTAGCCTTTAGCGGAAGTGTACGGCAGATGCGATCCGCCGTAAGGGGAAGTTTACAAGTGAACAGGCTAATACAGCTAATATACGCGCAGTGATATGAATCGACAGACACAATACGCGAACGCTAAGTACGTTGCTGGATGTTTCGTGGACAACTGTTTGGGACGCAAATATATCACCTTTTGGACAAATGTTTTGTTTTGAGAAGAAAAACAAGCTTTATTTCATGTTCCAGGGAAGTTACCGGACCTACTTACGTGGGCTCCGGAAAGCGAGCCGAACCGGGATCAGCTGAGAGTGTCAGAGGTAAGCCGGTGTCAACACACGTAACTTTTAGAAGGAAACCCACACAGATTAACATTTAAAAAAAACGCACTGTCCCTTTAAATGGCACTGACACTGCTGCTTAAACGACACTGATACTGCTGCTTAAAAAGACACTTAAATGGCACTGACGCTGCTGCTTAAATTACGCCATTTGAGCAAGTTATGCATATCTGATATACAGGTTTACTGTACTTTTGCTTCAGGTATATGTGATGTTTTAGTCATGGTGTTTATTGTCTTGTTTATCACATGTTTTATGTTCACTGTGGGCCTAGGGGGCGCTGCAATTTCAAATCCTATGTGTACAACCTGTATGGTTTCTGACAATTAATCTGACTTTGAACTTTGAACTTTAACATCTCCAGAGCGATAAGTAGCGGACCTCACACCAGACAGTTGCGTAGTGCCCTTTGTCCCAACAGCTCTTCAAAATAAATTATAAAGTGCTTTATTGTCCGAGAATCAAGTAGTGCACTGGTAGCATGCTAGTGCTTATTTGCATTACTGTGAGGCAAAACTCCTGCTCTGGCCTCTGAAAGTTGGTGCAGTGAATAATTAGGATGCTCTGAGTATTGGCATCGAAAAAAAAGCATTTGAACAAGCAATGATGTTTATATCGAGAGCGGGATTCGAACCGCAAACCTTCAGATTAAAGGGCAAACACCAACTGAGCTACCTACAAACTTTGATTGAGTAAACGGTGAGGAAACCCATCTACAAAATGGCTGAAAGCTCTGAAAAGTCTTCCAAAAATCACAGTTCACTCAGAGTAGGAGTTCCGTACCGGTGTTGTTCATGAGGTTGGTGAGTCCCTCCTCCAGCTGAGGGTCCAGGGGACAGTCTGGTCCTGTGTCCCAGCCCATGTCCCCGTCCCCGGGCTCGCTCTCCCCGTGTCCACTGTCCTTCGTGCTCTGCCAGTCTCCACAGTCCTGCCCCCCACACCTGCAAACACAACACAACACGTTTGGACAAGGTTTCGAACCAATAAATACCAAAAAAACTCCCTAGTTTCCATGAAGTCCTTTCTGTTGGGACACAGAGAAGGAAGAGAGATTTACCGGCTGTGTTATTAAAATATTTTGTTATTGTTGAAGGTGCAGTATGTAACTTTCTGGAGGCAAGCCTGTTCACAGTAAAAATGTAGCTTTACATTCAACTTTAAATCAAAGAGGTCCCAAACCTCTGTCTGTAAAATCAGTTAAACATGATTTACTGGATGAATGATTCCACAATACATTGTCATCTGACGCTAATCTAATAAACCTTGAACAAAGCCACTGTCCCAGATCTGTCCCAGCTCCTGCTCTTCATTTATCAAAATAATTTAGACTTGAATTACCCCAGGGTCAGGAAGATTATATACAGACTTTAACGAAGGCCCCAGTAAAAAATACACAAAAAAAATACTATTACTACTACAGCAAATGACCCACAATTTTATTTTATTTTTTATTGCTAACAGGAGAATCTTCCCAATGTGAGAATTTGGAAAAACTAAAAACACAAACAGTGATTAAAACATGAGGAGACTGAAGACTTTGTTGTGTCTCTGTATCTGCCGCATTCTTCTCATTTCTGTGGTGAAAACTGAAAACTGAAAGTCAAGGTTGAATCGAGTCTGCACCAACGAAGCAAATAAGAAAATCTCTGAAGTTTTCTCAAATAAGTTCTTACATATCTATTCAAAATGTTGATGATATACTACGTATTTTTCTGATGACCACTCACCATTCACACACGCACAAGGACACAACAACAGATGTGGGAGCTGGAGCTAAACCAACAACCTGTGCTAAGAAAAAATACAGTCTGCTCTCCCTGATGTAAAGGTTCTAAATCTAAAATCCCAACAGAGAGAGGAAAGAGTGAAGTGAAGCAGTCAGAACTAGACATAGATAAACCTTACAGGTGTTCAGACACAGTGTTCTGCTCTGATAGACCTGTTTGTCCAGACACAGAGGTGCTGACCTGCAGTGGTAGACCTTACAGGTGTTCAGACAGGCCAACTTCCTTTGACCTACACTGATGACCTTACAGGTGTTCAGATACAGGTGTACTGACCTGCGATGGTAGAACTTGCAGGTGTTCAGACATATAGGCCTACTGACCTGCTATAATAGACTGGTTTAGTCCTGGTTTAGTCCTGATTTAGCCCTGGTTTAGTCCTTGTTTAGTCCTGGTTTAGTCCTGGGTTAGTCCTGATTTAGTCCTAGTTTAGTCCTGGTTTAGTCCTGAGTTAGTCCTGGTTTAGCCCTGGTTTAGCCCTGGTTTAGTCCTTGTTTAGTCCTGGTTTAGTCCTGGGTTAGTCCTGATTTAGTCCTGGTTTAGTCCTGATTTAGTCCTGGTTTAGTCCTGATTTAGTCCTGGCTTAGTCCTGGTTTAGTCCTGATTCAGTCCTGGTTTAGTCCTGGTTTAGCCCTGGTTTAGTCCTGATTTAGTCCTGGTTTAGTCCTGATTTATTCCTGGTTTAGTCCTGGTTTAGTCCTGATTTAGTCCTGGTTTATTCCTGGTTTAGTCCTGATTTAGTCCTGGTTTATTCCTGGTTTAGTTCTGATTTAGTCCTGGTTTATTCCTGGTTTAGTCCTGATTTAGTCCTGGTTTATTCCTGGTTTAGTTCTGATTTAGTCCTGGTTTATTCCTGGTTTAGTCCTGATTTAGTAGACCATAGAGGTGCTCAGACACAGATTTCCACTTTGACAGACCTTACAGGTGTTCAGACACAGATTTGGGCGTTGACCTTACAGGTGTTCAGACACAGATTTGGGCGTTGACAGGGGTGTAGTGGGCGTGGTACGCGGGGGTACGCCGTCCACCCACTTCTACCGACGTGAGATATAAAAAAAAATAACAAATATAAATTCAGGGATGAAAGAGTTCCGTTTTTTAGCGGATCTCCGCTTTTTTCAGCCGCGGGGTAGCCTATTATTTATTTATTTATTTTTTACATCTGTGCAAATTGGTTGAGAAAGATTTTGGGTGTATATGTGTATAGTTGTGTTTAGGGTCGCCAACCGTCCCTTGAAAAACAGAATGGTCCCGTATTCAGAACAAAAGTACGTGTATCTCGTATTAAACTTTGTATTAAACTGCGGGCCGCGCGAGCCCGTGTCTGGAGCCGCAGACCGAGCGAGTGAGCGCAGCTCTCGCAACAGCCTGTACCATTGCGTGTACACAGGTTAAACTTTATAAAACATCCTATACCTCATCCTACCTGCCCGTGCCTCACTTAACGCGTCGCTCCTCGCTTTTTCACCTGCGCCTTTTAGCGAGCATAAGCTCCTCCTCAATGCGCTCTGATTAGACGAAGTGCAAAGTATTAACAGGTACTACTAGTACCTGTTAATAAAATGTGTTTTTTGTACTTTTATGTACAGTTTTACTTTATTGCTAACATATAGCATATAGAAATCCAAATTTCAGAAATTTAACATTTTCCAGAGGGGGGGGGGGGGGGGGGGTGGAATTCACATCCATGACGTCACAAATCGCGTACACCCACTTAAAAAATCCCCACTACACCACTGGGCGTTGACCTTACAGGTGTTCAGACAGACGGTTTTACCTGCGGTGGGAGAACTTGTTTCCTCTGAAGTTGGTCCTGGGCTGGAGCTGGCCCTGTCGGAGCAGAGACAGGAGCTGGGAGATCTGCTGCAAAACACAACAACAAAAAACACAAAGCAACACACGTTAGAGCAGAGAGAGGAGGTTTAGGAAAGATAAAAACGGTTTCCTTTGTTTCACACTTGACCACCTGAGAAAACCAAAACCAACAACAAGGTCCGATATGGATCTATTTTCTGATATTATATTATATTATAACCAGGACTAAACCAGAAATAAACCTAAACTAAACCAAGACTACACCAGGACTAAACCTAAACTAAACCTAAACTAAACCAGGACTAAACATGGACTAAACCAGAACTAAACCTAAACTAAACCACGACTAAACCAGGACTAAACCAGGACTAAACATGGACTAAACCTAAACTAAACCAGGACTAAACCAGTACTAACATGGACTAAAACAGGACAAAACCCAGACTAAACCAGGACTAACGTGGACTAAAACAGGACAAAACCCAGACTAAACCAGGACTAAACATGGACTAAACCAGACCTAAACCTAAACTAAACCAGGACTAAACCAGGGCTAAACATGGACTAAACCAGAACTAAACCAGGACTAAACCAGGACTAAACATGGACTAAACCTAAACTAAACCAGGACTAAACCAGTACTAAACATGGACTAAAATAGGACAAAACCCAGACTAAACCAGGACTAAACCAGGACTAAACATGGAATAAACCTAAATTAAACCAGGAATAAACCCAGACAAAACCAGGACTAAACAGGGACTAAAAATAGACTAAACCAGAACTAAACCAGGACTAAACCCAGACTAAAACCAGACTAAACTAGCAGTAACTGAACTAAACCAGGACTAAACTCAGACAAAGCCAGGACTAAACAGGGACTAAACATGGACTAAACCTAAATTAAACCAGGAATAAACCCAGACAAAACCAGGACTAAACAGGGACTAAAAATGGACTAAACCAGAACTAAACCAGGACTAAACCCAGACTAAAACCAGACTAAACTAGCACTAACTGAACTAAACCAGGACTAAACTCAGATAAAGCCAGGACTAAACAGGGACTAAACATGGACTAAACAAGGACTAAACATAAACTAAACCAGGACTAAACCTAAACTAAACCAGGACAAACCAAGACTAAACCTAGGACACTGTTCCTGTACTTTTTATACTAAAGGTGAAATGTTCCTTTTCACTTGAAAACTCCCACTTTGTGACATCACAAGGTGGAACAGAGCGTTTGGAGCTTTGGAGATGTGGACAGACGAATAATAAAGACTCAAATACAGACATGTGAATGAAACAGAACACAACTCCAGGTGTTTTTGAGGAGGAAACAACATAAGAGGGTTTGAAGCTCACAAGAGAGAAGGAGGAAAGTGGAGGAAAACGGGAGGAGGATGAAAGAGAGATCGACCAAAAAAATCAAAGAAAGAAGAGGAGAGGGGGAACGTTGAAGAGTGATTTAGGGCCCTGGTTTAGTCCTGGTTTAGCCCTGATTTAGTCCTGGTTTAGTCCAGGTTTAGTCCTGGTTTAGCCCTGGTTTAATCTTGATTTAGTCCTGGTTTAGTCCAGGTTTAGTCCTGGTTTAGCCCTGGTTTAGTCCTGATTTAGTCCTGGTTTAGTCCAGGTTTAGTCCTGGTTTAGCCCTGGTTTAGTCCTGATTTAGTCGTGGTTTAGTCATGGTTTAGTCCTGATTTAGTCGTGGTTTAGTCATGGTTTAGTCCTGTTTTAGTCCTGGTTTAGTCCTGGTTTAGCCCTGGTTTAATCCTGGTTTAGTCCTGCTTTAGTCCTGGTTTAATCCTGGTGTAGCCCCGGTTTAGTCCTGATTTAGTCCTGGTTTAGTCCTGGTTTAGTCCTGGTTTAGTCCTGTTTTAGTCCTGGTTTAGTCCTGGTTTACTCTTGATTTAGTCCTGGTTTAGCCCTGGTTTATTCCTGGTTTAGTCCTGGTTTACTTCTGGTTTAGTTCTGGTTTATTCCTGGTTTAGTCCTGATTTAGCCCTGGTTTAGTCCTGGTGTAGTCCTGGTTTAGTCCCGGGGTAGTGGTAGTCCCGGTTTAGTCCCGGTTTAGCCCTGGTTTAGTCCTGATTTAGTCCTGGTTTAGTCCTGGTTTAGTCCTGGTGTAGTCCTGGTTTAGTCCTGATTTAGTCCTGATTTAGTCATGGTTTAGTCCTGGTTTAGCCCTGGTTTATTCCTGGTTTAGTCCTGGTTTACTTCTGGTTTAGTTCTGGTTTATTCCTGGTTTAGTCCTGATTTAGCCCTGGTTTAGTCCTGGTGTAGTCCTGGTTTAGTCCCGGGGTAGTGGTAGTCCCGGTTTAGTCCCGGTTTAGCCCTGGTTTAGTCCTGATTTAGTCCTGGTTTAGTCCTGGTTTAGTCCTGGTGTAGTCCTGGTTTAGTCCTGGTTTAACCCTGGTTTAATCCTGGTTTAGTCCTGGTGTAGTCCTGGTTTAGTCCTGGTTTAACCCTGGTTTAATCCTGGTTTAGTCCTGATTTAGTCCTGGTTTAGTCCTGGTTTAACCCTGGTTTAATCCTGGTTTAGTCCTGATTTAGCCCTGGTTTAGCCCTGGTTTAGTCCTGGTTTAGTCCTGGTTAAGTCCTGGTTTAGTCCTGGTTTAGTCCTGGTTTACTCCTGGTTTAGTCCTGGTTTAGTCCTGGTTTAGCCCTGGTTTAGGCCTGGTTTAGTCCTGGTTAAATCCTGGTTTAGTCCTGGTTTAGTCCTGGCGTAGTCCTGGTTTAGTCCTGGTTTAACCCTGGTTTAATCCTTGTTTAGTCCTGGTGTAGTCCTGGCGTAGTCCTGGTTTAGCCCTGGTTTAGTCCTGGTTTAATCCTGGTTTAGTCCTGGCGTAGTCCTGGTTTAGTCCTGGTTGGGAGTGTAGAAGAGAGTGATTTAGGGCGACGAGTTTCTGTTTAAACACGTGCAGATGTAAAAACTGAAACAGGAAGTGGCCTTTGCGTAAAACCCATTCTTCTCTCTTTCCTTCCAGGATGTGCTCCGTTAGGCTGGAGCTTCCACGTGGCTAATGGGACCTTTCATTTTGAGCTTCAAGGAAAACGGGAATATTCACTCAAAAACGTTAAAAGCAGTTTTGTTTTCTATTTAAAGACACAAACAGACCTGGAGTTGTATTTTGTTTCATTCACATGTGTTCAAATGTGCATTGTGTCACTTTTCTAGTGGAGGATCTGTTGTCAAATGTTCCACGGTATGGCTTTAAACCTTTCTATCTTTATGGAGACCAAACCAGACCAAGGTACAGGTCAGATCTGTGGAGAGGCGACCCCGCTCACAGTCAGAATGTCTGTTTTTCTAGGTATTTTTGAGCTTTAAAACCAGCTGTAAATTGAATAAATGTAAAGTAGAGCTGTTTAATGTCACACTGTGGAACATTCCAGGCAGAGCAGTAACGTATCCATAGAAACAAGCAGGTGACAGATGCCCAACCAAAAAGTTACACAGTGCATCTCAAACACACAAATCCTGCAGATTTAGCACGAGTTCTTCTCTAGAACGTTCACTAGAGTCATTTGGATCATTTCAGCCCTGGAACTGCTGATCTCGACTGAACTAAAGATTAAAGGAAACTTGGAAACTGCCACTTCATGACAAGGTTATTATAGTTAATGAAAACGAACAAAATAAATAAAAACGACAAAAGAAAAAAACGATAACTGAAACTGCCCCAGATACTGTGAAACTGCAAAGACCTCCTGTAGTCGTGGGGGTTTAGTCCTGGTCTAGTCAAGGTTATTATAGTTAACGAAAACAAAACAAAAAATGAAAACTGTATTGTGTGTTTACAAAACTGAAACTAACTGAAATTATAGATAAACTAAAGCAGGACTAAACTAGGAAAAAACAACGACAAACAACGACTAAACCAGGA
The DNA here is from genome assembly GCA_036785185.1 of Paratrypauchen microcephalus. NCBI lineage: Eukaryota > Metazoa > Chordata > Actinopteri > Gobiiformes > Gobiidae > Paratrypauchen > Paratrypauchen microcephalus. The sequence continues at coordinate 337,571 of JAVJIX010000026.1, read as the reverse complement.
CTAAACTAGGACTAAACAACAACTAAACAACGACTAAACCAGGACTAAACTAGGACTAAACCATGACTAAACTAGGACTAAACAACGACTAAACCAGGACTAGACAAAACGTACCAAAACAATGACTAAACCAGACCAACCAGACTAAACAACAACCAAAAACAACGACTAAACCAGGACTAAACTAGTGACCAACAACCCATCAAACAACATAACACCAACCAGGACTAAACTAGACCAACAACGACTAAAAAATGACTAAACCAGGACTAAACCAGGACCAAACAACGACTAAACAATGACTAAAACCAGGACTAAACTAGGACTAAAACAACGACTAAACAATGACTAAAACTGGACTAAACTAGACTAAACAACAACTCAAACAACGACTAAACAACGACTAAACCAGGACTAAACTAGGACTAAACAACGACTAAACAATGACTAAACCAGGACTAAACTAGGAAAAAACAACGACTAAACAACGACTAAACCAGGACTAAACTAGGACTAAACAACGACTAAACAATGACTAAACCAGGACTAAACTAGGACTAAACAACAACTAAACAACGACTAAACCAGGACTAAACTAGGACTAAACCATGACTAAACAACGACTAAACCAGGACTAAACTAGGACTAGACAACGACTAAACAATGACTAAACCAGGACTAAACTAGGACTAAACAACAACTAAACAACGACTAAACCAGGACTAAACTAGGACTAAACAACGACTAAACAATGACTAACCAGGACTAAACTAGGACTAAACAACGACTAAACAATGACTAAACCAGGACTAAACTAGGACTAAACAACAACTAAACAACGACTAAACCAGGACTAAACTAGGAATAAACCAGGACTAAACAACGACTAAGCAAGGACTAAACCAGGACTAAACTAGGACTAAACAACGACTAAACAACGACTAAACCAGGACTAAACTAGGACTAAACCATGACTAAATTAGGAATAAACCAGGACTAAACTAGGACTAAAGTAGGACTAAACTAAACTAGGACAATTCAAATTAAAAAACAATAACTGAAACTGTCTTGTGTGTTTACAAAACTAAAACTAACTGAAATTATCGATAAATGGCTCTTGGTTTTGGCCTTTTTTGGAGTTGGTAAATGTGGAATTTGTTTGTTGTAAGTTTGAGAACACAATACTTTCTTTTTGAATCCTGCACTTGACAAATAACCCAAAGTATAACCCAAAAACCAAAACTAAGAAAAACTAAACGAAAACTGAACAAAAACTATCAGAGCCGCTCTAAAAACTAATTAAAACTGACTGAATTAGAGGGAAAGAAGTCAAAACTAACTAAAACTAAACTACAATGAAAAATCCAAAACTATTATAACCTTGCTTCATGACATCACAAGGTGGAACAGAGCGTTTGGAGGTTTGGAGATGTCACAGACGAATAATAAATTGTTACTCAAAAACATGTGAACGAAACAAAACAGAACTCCACAGAGTGTTTTCTGTTTGAAAGAAAAACTCTGCTTAAATTAGTAGCATTTGTGTATTAAAGATGCATTGTGTAACTTTTTGGTTGGGCATCTATCACCTGCTTGTTTCTATGGATACGTCTTTGCTCTGTCTGGAATGTTCCACGGTGTGACATTAAACAGCTCTACTTTACATTTATTCAATTGCAGGTGGTTTTATACCAGGACTAAACCAGGACTAAAGAAGGACTCAACATGGACTGAACCTAAACTAAACCAGAAGTAAAACAGGACTAAACCAGGACTAAACCAGGACTAAAGAAGGACTAAACCAGGACTAAAGAAGGGCTAAACCAGGAATAAAAAAGGACTAAACCAGGACTAAACCAGGACTAAAGAAGGACTAAACCAGGACTAAAGAAGGACTAAACCAGGACTAAAGAAGGGCTAAACCAGGAGTAAAAAAGGACTAAACCAGGACTAAACCAGGACTAAAGAAGGACTAAACCAGGACTAAAGAAGGACTAAACCAGGACTAAACCAGGAATAAAAAAGGACTAAACCAGGACTAAACCAGGACTAAAGAAGGACTAAACCAGGACTAAAGAAGGGCTAAACCAGGACTAAAGAAGGACTAAACCAGGACTAAAGAAGGGCTAAACCAGGAATAAAAAAGGACTAAACCAGGACTAAAAATTGACTAAACATGGACTAAACCTAAACTTAAACTAAACCTAAACTAAACCAGGACTAAACCCAGACTAAAGCAGGACTAAACCAGGACTAAACCAGGACTAAAGAAGGACTAAACATGGACTAAACCAGAACTAAAACAGGACTAAACATGGACTAAACCTAAACTAAACCTAAACTAAACCAGGACTTAACCCAGACTAAAGCAGGACTAAAGAAGAACTAAACCAGGACTAAAAAAAGACTAAACCAGGATTAAATGTTACCTGTAAATATTCAAAGACCGTTTGAGATGAGAAAAAGCCACTACAATTTAAAAGGAAACATAGAAAGGTTTAAAGGCACACTGTGAAACATGGGCCCTTTAAACCCCAGCCTGTAACTCCGTGAACCTGTCGGCGTTCCCAAATGTCGGAAACACTCGGAGCCTCTTCCTGCGGGGCCTCCGGGGAGCAGCAAACGCCTGATTTGTGCCAACTGTGTCGACAGAGAGGATTGTGGGCCGCTTCCTGTCTTCCACCGCCTGAACCTGGGTTCACGTGCGGCAGGTCTGCGAGCTTATTTAGTCCTGGTTTAGTCCTGGTTTAGTCCTGGTTTAGTCCTGGTTTAGTCCTGCTTTAGTCCTGTTTTAGTCCTGCTTTAGTCCTGCTTTAGTCTTGGTTTAGTTCTTGGTCTTGCCCTGGTTTAGTCCTGGTCTAGTCTTGGTTTAGTCCATGTTTAGTCCATGTTTAGTTCTTGTTTTAGTCCGGGTTTAGTCCTGGTTTAATCTTGGTTTAGTTATTGGTTTAGTCTTGGTTTAGTCCTGGTTTAGTCTTGGTTTAGTCCTGGTTTATTCCTGGTTTAGTCCTGGTTTAGTTTCTAGTTTAGTCCTGGTTAAGTCCTGGTTTAGTACTGGTTTAGTTCTGGTTAAGTCCTGGTTTAGTCCTGGTTTAGTCCTGGTTTAGTTTCTTGTTTAATCCTGGTTTAGTCCTGTTTTAGTCCTGTTTTAGTCTTGGTTTAGTCCTGGTTTAGTCCTGGTTTAGTTTCTTGTTTAGTCCTGTTTATTCCTGGTTTAATCCTGATTTAGTTCTGGTTTAGTCCTGCTTTAGTCCTGGTTTAGACTTGTTTTTTGATGTGGGTCTCTTCCTGTCTTCACGTGCGCCCTCGGTCCGGGGTCAGATGGCGTGGGTCTAGACAGGCCCCTCCCCCTCGCACGTGGACGCCACAACAGAACAATGAGAACATTAGTTTGATTTACGCAGGTTTGGGGAAGGTAAAAGTCCGAGGTTAAAGGGAAGAATGTGTCCGACTTTAAAGATCCCAGATTATTTCCTCATCTGTTTCCTCATCACAAACAGACCTGGAGTATTGTTTTGGTTTGGAATCGTTTGGATCATTCCAGAATCTCTACTGAACTAAACCAGGACTAAAGAAGAACTAAACCAGGACTAGAGAAGAACTAAACATGGACTAAACCAGGACTAAACAAGGACTAAACATGGACTAAACCAGGACTAAAGAAGGACTAAAAAGGACTAAACCCAGACTAAACCAGGACTAAAGAAGAACTAAACCAGGACTAAATATGGACTAAACCAGGACTAAACATGGACTAAACCAGGACTAAAGAAGGACTAAAAAGGACTAAACCCAGACTAAACCAGGACTAAACCAGGACAAAATATGGACTAAAGCAGGAATAAAGAAGAACTAAACCAAGACTGAACATGGATTAAACCAGGACTAAAGGAGGACTAAAAAGGACTAATCCAGGACTAAACCCAGACCCAGACTAAACCAGGACAAAACATGGACTAAAGCAGGACTAAAAAAGGACTAAACCAGGGCTAAACATGGACTAAACCCAGACTAAACCAGGGCTAAAGCAGGACTAAAACAACTAAAAAAGGTCTAAACCAGGGCTAAACATGTACTAAACCAAGACTAAAGCAGGACTAAACCAGGATTTTAAAAGGACGATATCAGGACTAAGCATGAACTAAACCTAAACTAAACCAGGACTTAACCCAGATTAAAACAAGACTAAACCAGGTCTACACCAGGACTAAAAAAGATTAAACCAGGACTAAACCAGGACTAAAATGGACTAAACCCAGACTAAACCAGGTCTACACCAGGACTAAAAAAGACTAAACCAGGACTAAACCAGGACTAAAATGGACTAAACCCAGACTAAACCAGGTCTACACCAGGACTAAAAAAGACTAAACCAGGACTAAACCAGAACTAAAATGGACTAAACCCAGACTAAACCAGGTCTACACCAGGACTAAAAAAGACTAAACCAGGACTAAGCATGAACTAAACCTAAACTAAACCAGGACTAAACCCAGATTAAAACAAGACTAAACCAGGACTAAACCAGGTCTACACCAGGACTAAAAAAGACTAAACCAAGACTAAGCATGAACTAAACCTAAACTAAACCAGGACTAAACCCAGATTAAAACAAGACTAAACCAGGACTAAACCAGGTCTACACTAGGACTAAAAAAGACTAAACCAGGACTAAGACAGGACTAAACCAGGACTAAACCAGGTCTACACCAGGACTAAACCAGGACTAAACACGGGGAGTCAGTGTTTCAGCTCTGACTCTGTTTAAACCCAGACTCAGAACGGCTGTTTCTGACACTAAAACGAGTTTGGAAGCGAGAAATTTTCCTGTGGTTTGGTTTTTCGTTCTCTGTCCCTGCGTCTCTTTCTGTCGCTTCCTTCCTTCCTGCTTCAAGGCGACGCAAGTTTATTTTAGTCATTCAAAGTGTTTTACAGACTAAGAAACAAAAAACATAAATAATGAACATTAAAAGAGACAAGAAGACTGAAACGCTGACTCCCCGTGTCCTGGTTAGTCCTGGTTTAGTCCTGTTTGAATCTTGGTTTAGTCTTGGTTTAGTTCTGGTTTAGTCCTGGTTGAGCCCTGGTTTAATTCTGGTTTAATCTTGGTTTAGTCCTGGTTTAGTCCGGGTTTAGTCCTGGTTAAGTCCTGGTTTAGTTTCTTGTTTAGTCCTGGCTTAGTCTTTGTTTAGTCCTGGTTTAGTCCTGGTTTAGTCCTGTTTTAGTCCTGGTTTTGTCCTGGTTTAGTTCTGGTTTAGTCCTGGTTTAGTCCTGGTTTTGTCCTGGTTTTGTCCTGGTTTTGTCCTGGTTTTGTCCTGGTTTTGTCCTGGTTTAGTTCTGGTTTAGTCCTGGTTTTGTCCTGGTTTAGTTCTGGTTTAGTGCTGGTTTAGTCCTGGTTTTGTCCTGGTTTAGTCCGGGTTTAGTCCTGGTTTAGTCTTGGTTTATTTTCTTGTTTAGTCCTGGCTTAGTCTTTGTTTAATCCTGGTTTAGTCTTGGTTGAGACCAGAACAGGACCAAACCTGGACTAAATCAGGAGCAGACTAGGACTAAACCAGGAGTGACCTAAATATGGGTAATAATAGAAAAAAATATACATAATCCTTAAAACAAAGACAATTCATAATTATAAATAATAAATAAGAGAAAAAGAAAAGGGGGAAGAATTATGGTTTAAGATTAAAGATTCGGCTCCGGTAAAAGATCGGAAAAAAATCCTATGACTAATCCTATTTTTTGACTTCTCGTATGTTCCAGGTCTTTGTGTGGCTGTGATCTCGGGGCCTCGTCTGTGTCCGCGAAAGACGATCCTGATTAAAAGCCTCGTTCCTGACACATGAGCAGCTGAATAAATGCGACGGGACTTCACCACCATCCCTCATCCACACAGAAGACCTCAGCCTCCAGGCCAAACCCGCCGACATCACTCAAACGCTCGTACAGCCGAGGATCATGGGAAAACGGGCGGGTTTGGGTGGTTCTCCAAGTGTGGTACAGAGGACCAGGACCAGAACAGGACTAAACCAGGACCAGAACAGGACTAAACCAGGACCAGAACAGGACTAAGCCAGGATCAAAACAGGACAAAACCACGACCAAAACAGAACTAAACAAGGAGGAGAGCAGGACTAAACCAGGACTAAACCAGGACCAAAACAGAACTAAACCAGGACTAAACAAGGAGTAGAACAGGACTAAACCAGGAGGAGAGCAGGACTAAACCAGGACCAAAACAGGACTAAACAAGGACTAAACCAGGACTAAACCAGGACCAGAACAGGACTAAACAAGGACTAAACCAAGACCAGAACAGGACTAAACCAGGACTAAACCAGGACCAAAACAGGACTAAACCAGGACCAGAACAGGACTAAACAAGGACTAAACCAGGACCAGAACAGGACTAAACCAGGACTAAACCAGGACCAAAACAGGACTAAACCAGGACAAGAACAGGACTAAACCAGGGCCAAAACACGACTAAACCAAGACTAAACCAAGACCAAAACAGGACTAAACCAGGACTAAACCAAGACTAAACCAGGAGGAGAACAGGCCTAAACCAGGACCAGAACAGGACTAATAATAATTCATAATAATTCATAATTCATAGCATTTATATAGCGCCTTTCATGACACCCAAAGCGCTTTACAGTTCATTGTTTATTCACTCCACACTTGGTGGTGGTAAGCTACTTTCTGTAGCCACAGCTGCCCTGGGGCAAACTGACGAAAGCGAGGCTACCAATCTGCGCCATCGGCCCCTCCGACCACCTCCAGCACTCACGCACACTCCACTTTCATACTAAACCAGGACCAAAACAGGACTAAACCAGGACCAGAACAGAACTAAACCAGGACTAAACCAGGACCAGAACAGAACTAAACCAGGACTAAACCAGGACCAAAACAGAACTAAACCAGGAGTAGAACAGGACTAAACAGGACTAAACCAGGACTAAACCTGGAGTAGGACAGGACTAAACCAGGACTAAACCAGGACTAAACCAGGACCAAAACAGGACTAAACCAGGAGTAGAACAGGACTAAACAGGACTAAACCAGGACCAAAACAGAACTAAACCAGGAATAAACCAGGACCAAAACAGGACTAAACCAGGAGTAAACCAGGACCAGAACAGAACTAACCCAGAAATAAACCAGGACCAAAACAGGACTAAACGAGGAATAAAACAGGACTAAAGCAGGACCAGAACAGAACTAAACCAGGACTAAACCAGGACCAGAACAGGACTAAACCAGGACCAGAACAGAACTAAACCAGGACTAAACCAGGACCAGAACAGGACTAAGCCGGGACCAGAACAGAACTAAACCAGGACTAGAACAGGACTAAACCAGGACTAAACCAGGACTAAACCAGGACCAGAACAAAACTAAACCAGAATCAGAACAGGACTAAACCAGGAGTAGAACAGGACAGTCTCTTTATTTGTCGTTCCTTGGAAAATCCTCCAATCCCACGTTTAATCCCAGCCTCAGTAACGAGGAGCACATGGTGGAACACTGCAGACAGATGAGTGACGCTTCAGATAATCCACGTTCACTCGTACAGCAGTGACGCGAATGTGAACACACTGTTTATATTACAGTCAAAATCCACTCTGTGTGAACAGTAGTGCCACAAGTCCTCTTGGGAGCTTTAAGTCGAGTTATAATTCTGTTACCTCATCAAAAACAGACCTGGAGTTGTGTTTTGTTGCTGTCTTCCACCTTGTGATGTCATGGAGTGGTAGTTTTCAGGTTAACAATTACCTTTTGTTCAGTAGAGATCGGCAATCCCAGGGCTGAAATTTTCCAGATGATTCTAGTGAAGGTGTGTGGAGTTTAATTCTGGTTTAATCTTGGTTTAGTCCATGTTTAGTCCAAGTTTAGTTCTGGTTTAGTCCTGTTTTAGTCCTGGTTTATTCCTGGTTTAGTCCTGGTTTGGTCCTGGTTTAGTTTCTTGTTTAGTTCTGTCTTAGTCTTTGTTTAATCCTGGTATAGTCTTGGTTTAGTTCTGGTTTAGTTCTGTTTAGTCCTGGTTTAGTCCTGGTTTAGTCCTGGTTTAGTCCTGGTTTAGTTTCTTGTTTAGTCTTGGCTTAGTCTTTGTTTAGTAAGTAAGTAAGTAAGTAAGTAAGTAAGTAAGTAAACTTTATTTATATAGCACCTTTCACAGATAAAATCACAAAGTGCTTTACAGAGTGCAAATAAAAATAGATAAAATACAAAACAACAATAATAAATGATAAAACAGGTAAATAAGACAAAGAGTAGTAAAATTAACTAAAAGCTTGCCTGAATAAGTTTAGTCCTGGTTTAGTCCTGGTTTAGCTCTGGTTTAGTCTAGGTTTAGTCTTGGTTTAGTCGTGGTTTAGTCGTGGTTTAGTCCGGGTTTAGTTCTGGTTAAGTCCTGGTTTAGTCGTGGTTTAGTTCTGGCTTAGTCTTTGTTTAATCCTGGTTTAGTCCTGGTTAAGTCTTGGTTTAGTCCTGGTTTAGTTTCTTGTTTAGTCCTAGCTTAGTCTTTGTTTAGTCCTGGTTTAGTCCTGCTTTAGTTCTCGTTTAGTTCTGGTTTAGGCCTGGTTTAGTCGTGGTTTAGTCTTGGTTTAGTTTCTTGTTTAGTCCTAGCTTAGTCTTTGTTTAATCCTGGTTTAGTCCTGGTTAAGTCTTGGTTTAGTCCTGGTTTAGTTTCTTGTTTAGTCCTAGCTTAGTCTTTGTTTAGTCCTGGTTTAGTCCTGCTTTAGTTCTGGTTTAGTTCTGGTTTAGTTCTGGTTTAGGCCTGGTTTAGTCTTGGTTTAGTTTCTTGTTTAGTCCTGGCTTAGTCTTTGTTTAGTCCTGGTTTAGTCCTGCTTTAGTTCTGGTTTAGTTCTGGTTTAGGCCTGGTTTAGTCGTGGTTTAGTCCGGGTTTAGTCCTGGTTAAGTCCTGGTTTAGTTTCTTGTTTAGTCCTGGCTTAGTCTTTGTTTAATCCTGGTTTAGTCTTGGTTTAGACCAGAACAGGACTAAACCAGGAGTACAACAGGACTAAAAAATCAGGACTAAACCAAGACCAAACTAGGACTAAACCGGGAGTGAAAAACCAGGATGGAAGAACATACGTATACATAATAGGTAGAGTTTAAAAACACAATGGCACACGAATGTTTGTGATGAGGAAAGAGCATTATAACATGTCAGAAAACAGCATAATATGGACCCTTTCACCATTTTTTGTTTTGTTTGTATAGAAAAAATGTCTTACTTGAACATCCGGAGAAGCTGCAGATAGCTCTATGGCATCCCCAAACGCCGCCATGGAAAGTCGGACCAGGTTTCTCCACATCCTCTGGTTCTCTTCATCCCTGCTTTGCCCCTCCATCTTCTGCCTCCTCAGTGTAGCTTGCGATTCATTGGACTCCTCACTTTTTTGCCTTTTTAGCGTGCTCGCATGTGACACGGAGGAGGACGAGGACTGATTTCGGGACTTGCGAAGCGTACGGTAAGAAGAAGCCGGGGTTATGACCAAAGGGCTGTCCAACTCAATGTTCCCAGGTTTGCAAAGCGTTTTTCCGTGATGCACGCTGGGCTGGGAGCTGTTGATATCTTGGTAGCTTTGCGAGTGGAAGCTAGTGTTGAGACAAGATGGCGTCAAGGTGTATTGGCGTTCGTTTTGAAGGTCTTCGGACATCGCAGACGGCGGGGAAAGCGGTTGGCATTCGCTATCGTCGTTGGCGGGCTCTTCTTTTCTACCTCGTATTACCGGGATTAGCTGGATATCTGATTTTCGAATATTCTTCTGTGGGCGTCGGGGGTGCCTTGTGTACGTTGATTCCGCGTGTCTGCAGTTGTACGCGCGATTTTCTCTTTTAACCGGTCGGCAAAACGTAGTCACCATGGCAACGGCTAGCAACAACAGCAAGCACGTCACGCCTAAACAAATCGCTATCATCATGGTGAAGCTAAGATGGTTTCTATTCCCGTCCGAAGAGCTTATCAAATGGTCTTTCAAGTTAATAAACGTGATTTCTAGCATCACCTTGGTGGACAAACTTGGCGTTCCTTTGTCCAGAACGGTTACATCTACTTTAAATGTTTTTCCGATTAATTCTGTTGCATTTGTCGTGTTGACATATAAGCGCCCGGAATTTTCATCCAAGCTAAATAATCCGTGATCATTCTCTTTGCTAATAACGTAACGTAGCTCTCCGTTGATTCCTTCGTCCATGTCCGTAGCTTTGATCGTCAACGCAAGAAATCGTCCAATCTCAATTTGACTCGGTAATTTTTCGCTATTTCCGAGTTCAGCGACAATTTCTCCCTTTTCGGCGTTGACAGGGACGCTAACGGGTGCTATACCTCTTTTAGATTTTGGCTCCAAAATTACCGGATAATTATCGTTTACATCCAAAACTTGAACTTTTACCGTAGCTGTGCTTGAAAGAGGTGGATATCCATGATCAACAGCTTCTACTATGAAGGAATAAAAATTTGCTAGCTCATAATCCAGCGAATGGTGAACAGTTACAATTCCAGAAGTTCTGTGTATCGAAAACGGAAGCTCATTCGCATTTTGGATACTGTACGAAACTCTACCGCTAAGCTCTATGTCCATATCATAAGCTTCAACTTTTAGCGCACGGTAATCCTGCTCATTGTTTTCACTGATTTCAAGTTTGTAAATCGGCATCGAAAATACGGGATAGTTATCATTTTGATCCAAAACGTAAACAGGAAGTTGGTAGACCGATTGTAGAGGTGGACGTCCTCTATCTTGAGCTATAATAGTGATCATGTACTTGCTAACTTTTTCACGATCTAACATACCACTTGTAACTATTTTGTAATTATTTTGTTGCATTTGAACAAGTTCAAAAGGTCCAGATGCTTCTTTTAATATGGCTACAACGTCGCCATCTTCGCCAGAGTCAGCATCGGAAACTAGAACCAAAGCTAGAAAAGTTCCGATTTCTGATCCTTCAAGTATGTTCGGACCGGGTGAATCGGGCGTAGTCCAGGTTGCGTGGATTCTTGGCGCGTTATCGTTCACATCCAGTACTTTCACATGGAGTTTGCAGTGGGAAGGGTTAGAGTTGGGGCCTTTGTCGCGAGCTTGGACGATAACTTCATGAGAATTCGAATCTTCGTAATCCAGAAGCGCTTTTAAAGTAATGTCGCCAGTTTCCGGATCGATTGTGAACAGTCTTTTTGTCTCTGGCCGTGTGTGCTTGCTAATGGAATACTCCACTAAACCATTAGCACCTTCGTCTGGATCAACTGCTTTTAAATTTAGGATGACCGTGCCAATTTCCGTATCTTCTGAAAGCTCCAAAATCGGCGTGCTATCTTCAAAAGTAGGACTGTTGTCATTTGAATCTTGAATTTTAACACGAACCAATGTACTTCCGGATCTTGGAGGGTTACCTTTATCCCAAGCGACAAGCGTTAGCTCAAAAACATCTTTAACTTCCCTGTCTAATTCTTTGATAATGACCAGTTCGGCTTGCTTGGTACCACCGGGAGCTACCGTAACATCCAATGCAAAATGCGTGTTCATTGATAGCGAGTAAGTTTGAAGTCCGTTGGGCCCTGCGTCTGGATCTACAGCGTGCTCCAATGGAATCCTCATCCTTAAGGCGGCAGTTTCAGAAATTTCTAGTTCTTGAAGCTGATTTGGGAAGCTTGGACTGTTATCGTTGAGATCCATGATTTCGACGTGAACTCTCAGGCAGTTGACATCGCCGCCTTTCCTGTAGAGAACGCTGAAAGCAAGTTCGCAGACGTCAGAATTCCGACATAACTGTTCTCTGTCCAGGCGTCCTTGGGTGGAAATGGTCCCATCCTGAGCGCTGACAGCAAAAGGCAAGGTTTTCCCATGTTCCACCACTTGGAAGCCCTCCCAGTGCCCAGATCCATCCCGTTTGTGGAGGTCATGGGACAGATTGCCGACCTGTGTTCCCAGAGGCTGCTCCTCCCAAACGCGGTACTGAAATGTGTTGGAGGAAGAGTTGGAAATGGCGGCGGCATTGCAGGATAGGGCCAGAATGAGAACTAAAGCCAGGAGCATGGTGACGCCGAGGGTGTGCTGAGGTGACCAGGCTAAGCTAGCATCTCTGGTGAGGTCCAGACATCTGAAAAATAAAAAGGAATAATCAGGTTTTTTTTAAAAAAAAGGGGAAAAATTAGCTCGTATTTGATTTTTTTTTTTTTACTTGATTGACAATCGTAAGAATGCATAAATTACACTATTTTCTGATCTATGATCTAACGTTTCCTCATCATAAACAGACATGAAGTTGTGTTTTATTTAATTCACACAAACCTGCATATTTACACTGAGTTCTTCTCTCAAACAGAAAACACTCATTTGGAATCATTTGGACCATTTCAGTCCTAGAATTAGATTTAGATTTAGACTTGGACAGACTTTATTGATCCACAAGGAAAATTACTTGGACACAGTAGCTCACAAATCACATTTTATCACAATAACACAGATTAAAAAATATAAAAAATGGTAATAAACTTATAATAAGTAGTATAATAAGCAAAGGCGGACTATTCAAACAAAAGACTTACAGCATATGAATCTCTTAATAGAAGCAGCAACAAAAGTCAAGAGCTCAGGATAGTGTCAGTTTTCAGTTAAAGGTCCAATATTACAAAAAAAAATTGGTTCTTTAAGTCATGTTATATACAAAAAATTGGTTCTTTAAGTCATGTTATATACAAAAAAATGGTTCTTTAAGTCAAGTTATATACAAAAAAATGGTTCTTTAAGTCAAGTTATATACAAAAAATTGGTTCTTTAAATCATGTTGTATAACAAATGGTTCTTTAAGTCATTTTATATTTAAAAAATAGTTCTTTAAGTCATGTTATATACAAAAAAATTGGTTCTTTACGTCATGTTAAATAAAAAAAGGATTTTTTAAGTCACGTTATATACAAAAAATTGTTTCTTTTCATGTTATATTTAAAAAATTGTTCTTTAAGTCATGTTATATACAAAAAAATGGTTCTTTAAGTCATGTTATATACAAAAAATTGGTTCTTTAAGTGATGATATATACAAAAAAATTGGTTCTTTAAGTCATGTTATATTTTTTTAAATGGTTCTTTAAGTCATGTTATATACAAAAAAAGAGATTTAAGTCATGTTATATACAAAAAAATGGTTCTTTAAGTCATGTTATATACAAAAAATTGGTTCTTTAAGTGATGATATATACAACTAATTGGTTCTTTAAGCTTTAAGTCATGTTCTAATGCTGTTTCCTCCTCAAAAACAGACCTGGACTTGTGTTTTGTTTCATTCACACATGTTTCAGTGATTCTGTCTACATCTCCACTCAAAATGCTCTGTTCCACCTTGTGACATCATGAAGTTAATAGCTACCTTTAACTTTTTATTTAGTAGAGATTGGCACAGGTCGATTCTAGTGAAGGTGTGTGGCGTTCCTGTATTACCACATGACATCACTGGGTAGAACAGTTTCTTTTTTTCCGTTTGAGAGAAGAACTCAGCCTAAATCTACAGGTTTGTGCGTAAACGTGTGAATGAAACAAAACACAACTCCAGTTCTGTTTGTGACGAGGAAACTCTAGAACATAGATCAGAAAAGAGTGTAATATAGACCCTTTAATGGAGATTTTAAGATCCTAAAAATACAAAATTTGGCGTTCAGTTCAAAAATATTCGGATTCAGAAAAGTAATATCTGTATTTATCAGTAGCTTTTTGTATTGTAATATGTTTTTTTTAGTATTTTGTACTTGTTTCTGAGTACCAAGTAATAAATATGAAGTATAAAGTAGAAGTACTAGTAGTATCAGACATCGTACGAAAAAATTGAACATACAAAAAATAAACATACAAAACAACAAATACGTTTTAAGCCAAACTGGTGAATATTATAGCCAAAGGAACAACATTTCCATGGAAACAAGAAGAAGAAGAAGAAGAAGAAGAAGAAGAAGAAGAAGAAGAAGAAGAAGGACCCTCCTTCAGTCCAAATAAGAGCCAGGTTTGTGGAGATGCGAGCCCACTAAGAGTAAAGATGCATGTTTTCTATATTTTTCAGTGCAATAAAAACAACCAAATTGAAAAAAAAATGCTTCTAGTTCTTATCTCGTCTATTTTTGGCTAAAAAGTTGCATACAGTGGCTTTAATAGGTGCCATTAGTAGCAAGTAATTTAGGTAGTAGACAGTTATACTAATTGTGGTAGTAATACTGAATACTGAAGAGACAAAAAATCCATTTAAAATCCAGTTATTTTGGTACAAGTTTAGTTCCTGTACTTACTCAAGCTGCAGCGGCCGGGGTCCTGTTCATTCTCACACTTTCCCTCGGACTGAAGTTTGGAAGTGCAATTCCAGAGCAGAGCGGAGACCACGGCCAATCAGAGCGCACAGCGAGGGCCTGGGCAGGGTTTATGCAAATGTTGAGGAGGCTAGACTCAACACAAAGAAAGTGTCCTCCAGCTCCGAGAAACACGACACCGACGCCGTCACTGAGACCACTCCAAGAGCTCGAGTGGGCGCAAAGCTCTTCAAAAACCAGGGTCCTGGTCTAGAGCTTGGTCTAGACCTGGTTTAAAGATGGATTAGATCTCACGTAGTCCTGGTTTAGACCCAGTTTAGATTTTTCTTGGTATAGTCTGATTTGCTTGAGAACTGTTTTTAGACCTAGATTGAGTGGAGAAAGGCTCTTCAAAACCCATGGTCCTGGTCTAGATCTTGATCTAGACATGGTTCAAAGATGGATTAGATCTCATGTAGTCCTGGTTTAGACTTTATTTAGTCCTGGTTAAGACCCAGTTTACATTGTGTTGTCTTTGTTTTGCCCTGATATAGTCTGATTTGGTTGAGAACTGGTTTTTAGACCAAGATTGAGGTTTGAGTGGGGAAAAGCTCTTCAAAACCCATGGTCCTGGGCTAGAACTTGGTCTAGGCCTGGTTTAAAGATGGATTAGATCTCATGTAGTCCTGGTTTAGACTTTATTTAGTCCTGGTTAAGACCCAGTTTACATTGTCTTGTCTTTGTTTAGTCCTGGTATAGTCCGATTTGGTTGAGAACTGGTTTTTAGACCGAGATTGAGGTTTGAGTGGGGAAAAGCTCTTCAAAACCCATGGTCCTGGGCTCGAACTTGGTCTAGACTTGGTTCAGAGGTGGATTAGATCTCAGGTAGTCCTGGTTTAGACCCAGTTTAGATTTTCATGTCTTTGTTTAGCCCTGGTATAGTCTGATTTGTTTGAGAACTGGTTTTTAGACCTAGTCAAATTGAGGTTTGAGTGGGGGAAAAGGCTCTTCAAAACCCATAGTTCTGGTCTAAATCTTGGTCTAGACATGGTTCAGAGATGGATTAGATCTCATGTAGTCCTGGTTTAGACTTTATCTAGTCCTGGTTAAGATCCAGTTTACAATGTCTTGTCTTTGTTTAGTCCTGGTATAGTCTGATTTGGTTCACAACTGGTTTTCAGACCAAGTTAAATTGAGATTTGACTGAGCAGAAAGCTCTTCAAAACTCATGGTTCTGGTCTATAACTTGGTCTAGACGTGGTTCAAAGATGGGTTTGATCTGATGTAGTCCTGGTTTAGACTTTATTTAGTCCTGGTTAAGACCCAGTTTAGATTGTCTTGTTTTTATTTAATCCTGGTATAGTCTGATTTGGCTGAGAAGTGGTTTTCAGACTCAAAATTGAGTCAAATTGAGGTTTGAGTGGGGGAAAGCTCTTCAAAACCCATGGTCCTGGTCTAGAACTTGGTCTATACCTGGTTTAAAGAAGGGTTAGATGTAACATAATCCTGGTTTAGACTTTGTTTAGTTCTGGTTAAGACCCAGTTTCAATTTGGTTTTGGTTTATTTTTGTGTAGTCCTGGTATAGTCCGATTTGGTTGAGAACTGGTTTTCAGACCTGGTTCTGGGCTAGAACATTATCTACACAGCATAAGACGGGGCCAGTTAGTTCTAACAGTAGTTGTAGTAGCTGGGAGCATGAGCCAGTACTGCGTGACTCAAAGGTTTGGACTGAATATTGGGAGTATTTTGTGGTAACCGTCTCAGCTCTACATGTGCGGAGTCCCGGCGTGTAATTAAAACCATTTAGACCCAGAGCAGTCCGAGGTCACACTGACAACTGCAAATCACAGCCTCATACCAGGCATTTCTCACAGTTTCTACACTTCTGACAGTAAACTTTAACAAATACTGTTGAAGTTTAAAGAGACTATCTGTGTTCTAATGTTGTTTCCTCGTCACAAACACACCTGGAGTTTTGTTTTGTTTTGTTTTATTCATGTTTAACACACAAACTTTGCAGATTTTGGCTGATTTCTTCTCTCAAACAGGAAACACTGATGC
Source organism: Paratrypauchen microcephalus (assembly GCA_036785185.1). Lineage (NCBI taxonomy): Eukaryota > Metazoa > Chordata > Actinopteri > Gobiiformes > Gobiidae > Paratrypauchen > Paratrypauchen microcephalus. The sequence goes on along the minus strand of JAVJIX010000026.1, from coordinate 321,235 downwards.
TTCACTGTGTTTTTAAACTCCACACACCTTCACTAGAATCGTTTGGATGATTTCAGCTCTGGAATTGACCACTTCTACTGAACTAAAGAAAGGAGCTGTTAATTTGAAAACTACCGCTTCATGACATCACAAAGGGGAACAGAGCGTTATAGTCATAATCAGGCCTGGACTGGTAATCGGGCATACCGGGCATTTTCCCGGTGGGCCGACAGTCCTCGGGGCTGATGCTTTTAACTTTGAGACCGGCCCACAATTTAGAGGAGGCGTCTCATTTTTCCATCTTCAATAAAGACCAGGTGCGCTCAACCTTTTTTTGACCGAGATCTACTTTTGAGATTGATGGTGTGCCGAGATCTACCGACGGTGGTGTGGAGTTTCAGGGCAGGTTTAGTCCTGGTTTAGTCCTGGTTTAGTCCTGGTTTAGTCCTGTTTTTGTCCTGGTTTACTCCTGGTTTAGCCCTGGTTTAGTCCTGGTTTAGTCCTGTTTTTGTCCTGGTTTAGTCCTGTTTTAGTCCTGTTTTAGTCCTGTTTAAGTCCTGGTTTAGTCTTGGTTTAGTCCTGGTTTAGCCCTGGTTTAGTCCTGGTTTAGCCCTGATTTTGTCCTGGTTTAGTCCTGGTTTAGTCCTGGTTTAGCCCTGTTTTAGTCCTGATTTAGCCCTGGTTAATCCTGGTTTAGTCCTGTTTTTGTCGTGGTTTAGCCTTGGTTTAGTCCTGGTTTAGCCCTGTTTTAGTCCTGGTTTAGTCCTGTTTTTGTCCTGGTTTAGCCTTGGTTTAGTCCTGGTTTAGCCCTGTTTTAGTCCTGGTTTAGCCCTAGTTTAGCCCTGGTTTAGTCCTGTTTTGGTCCTGGTTCGGTCCTGGGGGACAGAGTGACCAGGGAAGTGTCGCACAGGCACAGCAGGTAGTAATGTTGTTTAGCCCTGGTTTAGTCCTGGTTTAGTCCTGTTTTTGTCCTGGTTTAGTCCTGGTTTAATCCTATTTAAGTCCTGGTTTAGTCCGGTTTTAGTCCTGTTTAAGTCCTGGTTTAGCCCTGGTTTAGTCCTGGTTTAGCCCTGGTTTAGTCCTGGTTTAGTCCTGTTTTTGTCCTGGTTTAGTCCTGGTTTAATCCTATTTAAGTCCTGGTTTAGTCCTGTTTTGGTCCAGATTTAGCCCTGGTTTAGTCCTGGTTTAGCCCTGTTTTTGTCCTGGTTTAGCCTTGGTTTAGTCCTGGTTTAGCCCTGTTTTAGTCCTGATTTAGCCCTGGTTTAGTCCTGGTTTAGCCCTGTTTTTGTCCTGGTTTAGTCCTGGTTTAGCCCTGTTTTAGTCCTGATTTAGCCCTGGTTTAGTCCTGTTTTTGTCGTGGTTTAGCCTTGGTTTAGTCCTGGTTTAGTCCTGGTTTAGCCCTGTTTTAGTCCTGGTTTAGCCCTAGTTTAGCCCTGGTTTAGTCCTGTTTTGGTCCTGGTTCGGTCCTGGGGAACAGAGTGACCAGGGAAGTGTCGCACAGGCACAGCAGGTCAGCAGTTAGTAATGCTGGGATAATACCGGGACTTTTAGGTGATGGACAGGCATGAAAATCACTCACCTTTCAGCGAAATTTGCCGTTTTGAAGCCAAAACAGGTGACCTACATGAATCATGTAGATTTGATAAGAAAAGTTTTTTTGTGTGTGTAAGATGCATTTTAAATAAACCACTGAATGTGTAGTTACTGTGAGTTTGCTGGTGGTTTTGGGGATTTTTCCTTTAAATGTTGCGCCCAGGTTTCCCCTCGGCCAAGACGCAACAATAGTAAAATACTTTACTTCGAGGAACACAAGAATAAATTAGTCCATTGTGCTCCGCTAATTATGAGGGGCCGGTCTAAGTCAGAAATGGGGGGCATTTTTTGTCCCAGTCCAGCCCTGATATAGTCATATAGTCTGTGTCTTTTTACTACAACCCTCCTTCAGCCCATCTGCATCAGCCTCCACAGCCTCCTCCTTTTCACCAGAGTCCTTCTCATGATTCTTTCCATCGTTTTCTTGTTGAAAAATTCTACCTAATACAGATTTATTTTGGAGAAGAGTTAAAGAGCCTGTACTATGCAAAACCGACTTGTGAGTTTTAAAGAGCCATAAAACACCCTCCTGAAGCTTTACTCTGCCCCTAAGCAAACTGAAAAACCCTCCCGAGTTAGCGGTGGAGCGGGTGTGGGGCGGACTCTGGAGCGATGATTGACAGCCGACTACAGCCACAACAATCCAGCACGGCGTGGACCGGTGCTCTTCGGACTTTGAACTGTCCTCGCCAACTTACTGGAACTACGTTCACGAGCTACAGAACCGGAGCAGAACCCGGCTCAGATCACGCTGTCATGGCATGGGTAAGTCAGTGTTAATCGCACGACACTGTTGAAGGGGACGCCATACAGATTCACATTTTTAAAAAAATGCACTATCCCTTTAAAGATAAGATAAGATAAGATATGCCTTTATTGGTCCCACAGTGGGGAAATTCCAGTGTTGCAACGCACAGATCAAGAACAGCAGGAAAAAGTAGAATGCAATAAAACAAGATAATAAATAATGGCTTAAAATAATTTAAAAATAGACGTAAAAATAGACTCTGGAGTATAGCTGAATATTGTAGTGTAGATAAAGTTGAATGACACGTTAACAGTGTTCACTGTACAGTCTGACAGCAGCAGGAAGGAAAGACCTGTGAAACCTCTCCTTCACACAGCGAGGGTGAATCAGTCTGTCACTGAAGCTGCTCTCCAGAGCAGACAGAGCGTCCTGCAGGGGGCGACACTCATGGTCCAGCATAGAGGTGACCTTAGCCAGGACCCTCCTGTCCCCCACCTCCTGCACTGAGTCCAGAGGACAGCCCAGGACTGAGCTGGACTTCATGATGACCTTGTCCAGCTAATTTAAGACAAAATTATGTAGAAATGTGTTTTAAGAATTATTTTTTCACATTCTTGCCTGCATGCTTTTTTCTTTCTTGGGTTAGGGTTAGGGTTTAGGGTTTTTCAAACTGTCCTGGTGCTTCTGTAGTAGGAGTAAATTTGTCCTGTGTGAGATCAATAAAGTCAATAAAATCTTATCTTATCTCACATGTGCTCTTTGCATCTGGAATGCATTTATTGACAGCTTACCCAATTTCAGGAAATTTTTCAAAATTTTCTATAGAAAAGTGAACATTTCGTACACTAAAATGGCCAAAAAAAAAATTCGCGATATTTCCGATATTTCCAATTATTGGTCCTTAGGATCAAAGTTAACAAAAAAAAAACAGAAATGAAAATATGGAACAGCCTGAGTGATGAACTAAAACACTGTTCAAACTTTAAGCAGTTTAAAAAATTATACAAATCTAGTATTCTGAGTCGTTATAGTGATGCAATGTTGTAATGGTTAGTGTGTTAAATAATTATAAATACCTTATCTATGAACATTGTAAATATAAGTTGTATAGTAACACCAGATAAATGTGACGAAGATGGTTCAGAGGAAACCGGACATTATTAATGTTTAAGTGACTGTAAGGGGTGGGATTCAAAAAGTTAACACTTCTTCCCATAACCCTTTGAGATATGTTTACTTATGTAAAGAAATTATATTAATATGCCTACACGTACATGTATACGTGTAATGTATTATGTACTGTATACTGACTTTGTGACATACTCAATAAATTCATTCATTCAGATAAAAAGTATGTCAGACCATGTCAGGTTCAACACATTTTATTGAGCTTTTAGACTATTAGAACATACAACAGATCTGAAAATAGTGTAATACGGAAATGCAACAGCAGCAAAAATATCTTGAAATCTAACTGTTTCTCCTCCCGTTTCTGGCTCTGGCTCTGCCTCACTTCACATCTCCCATGGGTGCTCTCCTCAGATGATTGACCGATCGCTTTTACGACGTGAAACCCGACCTCTGTTCTGACAGGAGCTGACAAAACCTGCACATTACTCCGGCTTTGTGTGCAGCGCTAACGACGAACGGCTAATGGACTCGCCGTCTCCCAGCATGCTTAGCTCTCCGCTCTACTGTAAAGTCAGGGCCCGGGTGGCGCTCCAGGCCAGAGGTTTGGGTTCAAGCGTATCAGTGTCGGTCTCTGCGCTCCGTGTTGTAAAACGTCAACAAAAGAGCGCGCAGCCGGAAGTGGGCTTAAGGCGAAAAGTGCTTGAATAATACGGGATACAACCATGTAACTTGTCGTAATGGAGGCGTTGCTTTGCCTGGAATGTTCCACAGTATGGCATTAAAGGGCCCATATTATTTTAATTTCTGATCTACTGTTGTGTTTTTTTGTTTGTTTGTTTGTTTGTTTGTTTGTTTCATTCACACGTTTAACACACAAACCTGCGTATTTAGGCCGAGTTCTTCTCTCAAACAGAAAAAAAACACTCTGTTCCACCTTGTGATGTCATCATGTGGTGATACAGGAAGGAACTGCTCCACTGTGTTTTTAAACTCCACACACTTTCACTAGAATCATTTGGACGATTTCAGCTCTGGAATTGCTGACTAACTAAAGCTAAAAAGAGCTGTTAACATGTAAACTACAGCTTTGTGACATCACAAGGTGGAACGGAGCGTTTTGAGCGTTGGAAATTTAAACAGATTAATAATATTGGTTACTCAAACATGTGTGAATAAAACAAAACACAACTCCAGGTCTGTTTTTGATTCTAACATGTCTTAAAGCTCACAAGAGTTGATTTTGTGTAATAAAACACCTTTAATAAAATCGATGTCTGTTTATTTATTTCCATACTAAACTGGTGCCTCTTCACAGATCTGACCTGTAACTTGGAGTCGTGGTGTTGTCTGCTCGTCTCCATGGAGATAAACTGGTTGGTTGGGGTATTAACTGTCAACATATAACATCTTTAGGTCATCATGTGCCTTTTATTGTTTTGAAAATGCTGTATTGGCCGAAAAACAACTTATTACCATGTTTTATATATAGTAATCCCTCGCTATATCGCGTTTCGCGGCCTCGCTGTTTCATGGATTTTTTTTTTTTTTTTTCAAATTTTTTTGTTTCTAGTGTATGAACATTGTGTTGTGCTTCCTGATTGTCTTCTCCTCCGTGTCTCCTGTACAGTACAGAATGTGTTCAGTTTGACACATTTATATAGATGTTATAGAGGGGGGACCCGGGGGGGCTCCGGGAGTCCCGCTGGATGCACGAGGAGCCGAGACATGAGTCACTGGATCTGGAGGAAGTCCAGACCGAGGACCAGACCGGGACCAGACCGGGACCAGACCGGCACCAGACTGGGACCAGACCGGGACCAGACCGGGACTAAGACATGAGGACCAGACTGGGACCAGACCGGGACCAGACCGAGACTAGACCGGGACCAGACCGGGACTAGACCGGGACTAAGACATGAGGACCAGACCGGGACCAGACCAGGACCAGACTGGGATAAGACCAGGACCAGACTGGAACTAGACCAGAACTAAGACATGAGGACCAGAGTGGGACCAGACCGGGACTACACCGGAACTAGACAAGGACCAGACCGGGATTAGACCGGGACTAAAACATGAGGACCAGATTGGGACCAGACCGGGACCAGACTGGAACTAGACCAGGACCAGACCGGGACCAGACCGAGACTAGACCGGGACCAGACCGGGACCAGACCGGGACCAGACCGAGACTAGACCGGGACCAGACCGGGATTAGACTGGGATTAGACCGGGACTAGACCAGAACTAGACCAGGACTAGATCAGGTCTAAACCTGGACAAACCAGGACTAGACCAGGTTTAAACCAGGATTAAACCACCCCATGCGGCTCTTTGCCTTATTTCGTGCGGCACTTGTGCGTGATCGCTTCGTGACTCGGACTGCGTCGTTGGGCGCGATCCCGAGGGGGAGGCACGGTCTGGACACTGCCTCGGTCTCGTGCTCGCAGCCCCGGGTGGGACGCCGGTCATGTTGGTCTGTCACGGATTTGACCACGATGAGCGGGTGCACGTGTCCGCGCGCACACTTCTCCGGTCCCCCCATGCTTCACTGTTAATACATTTTGTTGAAAATCTACAAAAGTTTGAGTGTTTACACAAGAGGGAAATGTGAGAAAACGTTAATACCAGTCTGAGAAAAGTGTAGAATGTGTGTGGTGAGCCGTTTACACCCTTAAAACATGTAGAATAATTGTAAAATATAAAGTTGTCCTACTTCGCGGATTTCACTTATTGCGGATTATTTCTGGAACCTAACTCCCGCGATAAACGAGGGATTACTGTATTCCACTTTTATTTTGTCGCTCTAAGTCACTCCCCCTTAAGAGCGCTATCACAACACAATCAGCTAATGAACCTACCACACATCAGGATTGTGAAGTCGTAGTTTACAGTTTTGTGTCATGTTTTTGTACATTTATGGAGAATTGTCGTGTGGCAGCGTGGGTGACGTAGGCTTGTGGGCGGAGCTCCGTACGAAATCTTACATCTAACCGTAAGGAGGGTTTGAATAGGGCTCAGAAGAGATCGCGAGATTACTCAAACGTGCATGGATGACTCTAAAACCTCATTAGACATGTTTTTGATGAGGGAAGAACATTATATTGGCACGGTGGCTGAGTGGCTAGCACTCATGCTTCACAGCAAGAAGGTTCGGGTTGCCCGGGCCTTTCTGTGCGGAGACTGCATGTTCTCCCCGTGTCTGGGTGGGTTTCCTCCGGGCACTCCGGTTTCCCCCACCAACCTAAACATGCGCCATAGGTAAAATCTTCCAGCTTAGGGCCTGACCAAAGCCTAAATAACAAAACAAAATCACGGGGATGGTCCCCAGGTCAAATATAGAAACAACTTCTCCTGTGCGAGATCAAATAAGGTCAATCTTCTAATCCTTGACCACTGTAAGGCGCTTTGTGTTACAATTTTGTATGAAAAGCGCCTTATAAATAATGTTTGATTGATTGATTGATTGATTGATAACATGGTAGAAAGCTTAATACCCCTAGTCTGGTTAACACCTGACCATATCACAAGTGAGATATGGGTCTAGAAACTCGCTTCGAAAAATCCCGTAGCGGAGGTGTGGTTAGCGATTGCCAATGGCCGTTTATTGGGCGTTATGAATGTCTATCATTGAGCGTATACGTAAGTCCATAGCCAATCATGTCAGTTGTCAGTTCAAACTACAAGCTTCCGTTTGTCATGTAGTACGCGTCACCGTCTTGCCACACCTCCCCCGCTCTCTGATTGGGGCCCTAAATCTGGGACTCTCGCTTGGACGAGTTTCCAGGCCGCCTTCCAGTTCGAAACGAACGGAAGCGGCCTGGGAATTCCCAGGCTATAATACCCCCTCTCCAACCCTCGACCGGAAAAAGGTGTCTTGCCCTCTCCGGGTGGGTGGAGAGTCCTTGCCTCAGGTGGAGAAGTTCAAGTATCTTGGGGTCTTGTTCACGAGTGAGGGGAGGATGGAGCGTACCATCTTGGTAGATCTCGGCACACCATCAACCTCAAAAGTAGATCTCGGTTCAAAAAAGGTTGAGCACCCCTGTTTTAAACGATAATATTTTTATTTGGAATTTGGAGGTTTTTTTTCAGAGCTGTAGGTTCCAAATGTCATTCCTGAAACTTCCCTGCGCTCTCAGCTGTTGTCTGAAGCCACCAGAGCAGGTCAAAAAGGTCGTCCAATCAGATTAGACTATCAGTAACACAAACGTGGCCTCCCCCGCTCTCTTTCCCCCTCACATCTGTGCCATATTACCTCCACACCTGGGTCTCTGGTCTGGGTCTGGTCCTGTGTGGTCCAGCGGGGATCTAAACCGGTCTCAGGTCCTCAGAAGTCCCCGTTCATGTGGACTACATTACGAAGTGATTGAGAAGGTCTAAGAGAAAGACGTGGCTTTGTACAGAATAGGAAATTGGCTTCAGCTGGTGTGACTGGTCCAATGTGTGTGTGGTTACTCTAAGGAGGGTAAAGTCTGGAGACGCAAAAGAGAAAGAAAATCCAACAAGAAATGCATTTTTGGGGTTTTTTGTTTTATTTCAAGTGTCCATATTGCACTATTTTCTGATAATAACGTTGTTTCCTCATCAAAAACACGGAGTTGTGTTTTGTTTCATTCACACATGTTTAACACACAAACCCTGCAGATTTAGTTCTTCTCTTTTTTTTTTTTTTTTTTGTTTAATTATAGTCTTTATTTCAGGAGACGATACAGAGCATACCCGGGCATTTCAAGGCCCGGGGGCTAAATACGGCCCGCGAGCCGACTCTGACCGGCCCACGAAAGGTTGCTTGGAATTAAGAAAATAAAACCTACTTTCAAAATTCTAACCAGCACTAGAACCAGAGCTGACGAAGCCTCTCGGATGAGCGGCGAAACGTATTCGTCCAAACAAACTTTGTCCAGTTGACAAATTGAATTTCTCCTTTTATCATACTTTCAAAATTGTACATAATGCATTTGTAGTGATGCATTTGTACTGATGATCATCTGTCAAACTTCACATCTCCACCTCAAACATGAACCTGACTTTGCTGCACTTGTTAAACCTCAACAGAGGCGAGATTTCTCTCACTGATCAAGAAAAAAACAAACACTAAAACATGCTAACTTAAAGCTAACCTAAAGAAAATCTAAAGATAATCTAAAGCTAAATTAAAGCTAACCTAAAGAAAATCTAAAGCTAATCTAAAGCTAATCTAAAGCAAGCCTAAAACTAAATTAAAGCTAACCTAAAGGAAATCTAAAGCTAATCTAAAGCTAAATTAAAGCTAACCTAAAGAAAATCTAAAGCTAATCTAAAGCTAAATTAAAGCTAACCTAAAGAAAATCTAAAGCTAATCTAAAGCTAAATTAAAGCTAACCTAAAGAAAATCTAAAGCTAATCTAAAGCTAAATTAAAGCTAATCTAAAGCTAATCTAAAGCAAACCTAAAACTAAATTAAAGCTAACCTAAAGGAAATCTAAAGCTAATCTAAAGCTAAATTAAAGCTAACCTAAAGAAAATCTAAAGCTAATCTAAAGCTAAATTAAAGCTAACCTAAAGGAAATCTAAAGCTAATCTAAAGCTAAATTAAAGCTAACCTAAAGGAAATCTAAAGCTAATCTAAAGCTAAATTAAAGCTAACCTAAAGAAAATCTAAAGCTAATCTAAAGCTAAATTAAAGCTAACCTAAAGAAAATCTAAAGATAATCTAAAGCTAATCTAAAGCTAGTCTAAAGCAAACCTAAAGCTAAATTAAAGCTAACTTAAAGAAAATCTAAAGCTAATTTAAAGATAATCTAAAAATAATCTAAAGCTAACCTAAAGATAACTTAAAACTAACCTAAAGCAAACCTAAATCTAACCTAAAGCTAATCTAAAGCTAACCTAAAGCTAACCTAAAGCTAATCTAAAGCTAACCTAAAGCAAACATAAAGATAATCTAATGCTAATCTAAAAATAATCTTAATCTCTGATCAAGAGGGGAAAAAAACACTAAAACATGCTAACTGACTTTTTTTCTACACAGTTTGTGGCAGTGACAGATCTTGTATTATATTATTTGGCAAACAAAGACATTGTGGTGTCTTAATACAAAGTTAAAGTTAAACTCAGAAAACATTATGGGGCTAATGTGACTGAAAAAGAGTTACAAATGTTTAACGTTTACCATTTTTTTGAATTATTTTACTAAATAAATTCAGTTTTTGTAAAACCTCACTCTCTCATTACTTAATAATAACACAGAACTTACCAAAGATCAAAGTTCAGCTTTATTGTCAATTCTGCCATATGTGTTCAACATACAGTGAATCAAAATTTCGTTTCTCTCTGGCCAGGTAGTGCAAAAAGACAGTGTACAAAATACAATATAAAGACAAAACAAAAAACTATCTAAGACAAAAATCTAGAAACTAAAATCTAAACTCTGAAAGCAGTGCAATAGAATAAATAAATACCTATTTACAGATGTTCAGCTTCTGTAAACAATGCCATTTACTGATTTCAACGTAGAAATAAAATTAATAACCAGAGTAGACTTCAAACTTTTGGCCCTCCACAATATTTTCTGCTTCTCATTTGGCCCCTGGGGGAAAATAATTGTCCACCCCTGATACAGAGACATTAAAAGTGCATTATGTGTCTGATTTACAGAAATAAATTAGGCTAAATGCAATTACATCCGTCCATGTGCCATTCGTTCTGTTGGATTTCAATTAAAGGAATTTTAACGTTTTTTTTTTTTACAATCTGAACCTTATTTCTGTAATAAAACAAGTTGTTTTACTCACCCATAGCACTTTGGTGTCATTTGGAGCAGTTTCGTAGATGTTTTAGATTTGCGATCTCCGTTAACGTGAGTGCTTGGGGCAGGCGATTGCAGTCACCAAATAACACAAACTTTATCACTTTTCAAATCATAGAAGATCAATGTCTTAGTCTACACTTTTGTTTGAGTCAAAAGTGCCTCTAATCCAAGATTTAGCCATAGTTTCGAGTAGATGAGGAGGACAAGCCAGTTTGAAATTTAAAAAATATGTTTTAAACGTCACTAATGCTGTTATGTGAAACATGGAGTGGCTTCTTGATGATCTCTGCAAGAAAACGAAAATCACAAATTTTGAAAACAAAAACAATCTATAAACGTAATTTTCTCTTCCACAAATGCCGAGTTGAAGCGGATTTTCACACCACAAACTGAAGTATTCTAGTTTTTGTTTTAATGAATGTGAATTAGAATCAGCTGTTTATCATTAACACTGAAACTGAAACTGAATGAGTTTTGATATTTTGAAGATGGTAAAATTCACGCACAGCGCCTTTAAAGACAGGGTATAATGGATTTTTTTTTTGCCGTGTTTCATGTTTTAACTCTGTTCCTCATCAGAAAAGCCTGAGGTTTGAGAGTCATCCATGTGTGATTGGCTCGTCGGTTGCTATGACGTCGTGGACCAGATTGAGACTGAACAATAAACTGACAGGATGAGGTGTCTGTGGAAAGATTTACATCTGATTTCACATATTTACGAGAAAAACCACAAAGGTTCAAGAGATAAGAACATGTTCAAAAACAGGATGCTCAAAGACCAGACCTGCATCAGACTTTGCTCTGTCCTGGTTCAGACCTGGTTTAGACCTGGTTCAGTCCTGCTTCAATCTCGGTTCAGACCTGGTTCAGTCCTGCTTCAGACCTGCTTCAGACCTGGTTCAGACCTGGTTCAGACCTGGTTCTCGGACATGTTCCTCATGGTGCTGCTCTTGTCCCTCTGGCGTTCGGGTGAGTTCTGGCTCTTCTTCTTCACAAACTTTAATTGATGTAAAAAAAAACACACACACACACAATCTGCTATTTTGAGGTAGTTTTATTTTAAAAAGTGATGTCTTGTATCAGTTTTAAGACAATTATTCATATAATTAAATTAAAATAATATTCCAGTCTGACCTGGGTCCTTGGTGCTGGTGTTGCGTCAGTATTTCTGTTTAAAAGCTCCACACGGCCGTCTGTGGTTTTGCCCAGGGTCATGCCGGATTGGACAACACACACACACATACACACACACACACACACACATATACACACACACATACACACACAACATAACACAACACAACAACACACACACAACACACATACACACACAACACACACAACATGCACACAACACACATATACACACATATACACACAACACACACATACACACACACACACACACACACACACACATATGCACACATATACACACAACACACATATACACACATATACACACATATACACACACATACACACACATACACACATATACACACATATATACACACATATACACACAACACACACATGTACACACACATACACACATGCACACATACACACATATACATACAACACACACATATACACACACACAACACACACACAACACACACATATACACACACACACACATATACACACAACAGACACATACACACACATATACACACAACACACACACATACACCCATACACACACACACAACACACACACACACACTCCAGCCTCCAGGTCTCTTCTGTGGGACGTATGTCCAGCTATAGCCTCAGGGGAGGGTCCAGGTCTTGGTCTCCGCCCTGGTCTTGGTCCTGGTCTTGGTCCCGGTCCAGGTCTTGGTCCTGGTCCTGGTCTTGGTCCTGGTCTTGGTCTCGGCCCTGGTCTTGGTCCTGGTCTGATCTGGGATCTTTTGTGTTGCAGAATCAGACTCAGACCTGATCATCAGATTCGTGGTGATTCTTCTGTTGAAGCTCCTGTACATCCTCCCAATGTACTACTGCTACTGCAAGGTACTGACCTTTAGACCTGGTTTAGACCTGGTTTAGACTTGGTTTAGTTCTGGTTTAATTCTGGTTTCGACCTGGTTTCGACCTGGTTTAGTCCTGGTTTAGTTCTGGTTTAGACCTGGTTTAGTTCTGGTTTAGACCTGGTTTAGTCTTGGTTTAGACTTAGTTTAGTTCTGGTTTAGACCAGGTTTAGACCTGGTTTAGTTCTGGTTTAGACCTGGTTTAGTCTTGGTTTAGTCCTGGTTTATTTCTGGTTTAGACCTGGTTTAGACCTGGTTTAGTCCTGGTTTAGACCTGGTTTAGTTCTGGCTTAGACCTGGTTTAGTCCTGGTTTAGACCTGGTTTAGTTCTGGTTTAGACCTGGTTTAGTTCTGTAGTCCTGGTTTAGACCTGGTTTAGTCCTGGTTTAGACCTGGTTTAGTTCTGGTTTAGACCTGGTTTAGTTCTGGTTTTCTGACCTGTTGTTGTGTTGTGTCCTGTTGTTTCAGGTCAGGGCCAGAGGCGGCGCTAGAGAGAGACTCCAGCTGAGAGTGAGAGAGTGAGACCGGATCAGATCTGAGTTGGTCCTGTTTCAGACCCGTTAATCGCTAGCTTCCTTAGCATCGTTAGCTTCCTTAGCATTGTTAGCTTCCTTAGCATTGTTAGCTTCATTAGCATCATTAGCTTCATTAGTATTGTTAGCTTCATTAGCATCGTTAGCTTCATTGGCATTGTTAGCTTCATTAGTATCGTTAGCTTCTTTAGCATCATTAGCATGTTTTATTTTCACTGACTGTGGCTAATCCCAATCCCAAAATGATTTATCAATACTGAGATGATTTTCTGCTTCTTGTGTGTTTATAATAATTTGTTTGTAAAATAATAATAGATTTCATGAAAAAAAATGTGTCTGTGTGTGGCTTAAAGTTCACAAAAGTCAATTTGCGTAATATAAGACCTTTAAAGATTCATTATGTAACTTTTCTGGTGGAAAGTGGCCATCTGCTTGTCTCCATGTACATTATTGACATTATTTCTCCATTAAATTGGCAGGAGGCACTCGTAAGCCATTACAAGTCAGATCTATGGAGTGGCGATCCAGCTCGTGGTAAGAGGACATGTGTTTGAAGGTATTTTTGAGTAATAAACACTCCTGTTCCTTCCTTCACCCCGGACACTTCCTCCAGCTCCTCCAGGGGGACCCCAAGGTGTTCCCAGGCCAGCCGGAACACATAGTTCCTCCAGCGTGTCCTGGGTCTTCCCCGGCCTCCTCCCGGTGGGACGTGCCCGGAACACCTCCTGAGGGAGGTGTCCAGGAGGCATCCGGAACAGACGCCCGAGCCACCTCAGCTGCACCGCTCCACGTGGAGGAGCAGCGACTCTACTCCGAGCTCCTCCCGTGTGTCTGAGCTCCACTAATATTATATAGATATAATATTATATACATATATTATTATATAGACCCATTTAAGCAGTTAATCAGTAAAAAAAAAAGTGGTTTTGGTGTTAAGTGGCTCTTTAAAGAACAATGACTACTATTAACAAACTATTCCTGAGCAAAAAATGGTAAATGGTAATGAATAAAACATAAGTAACTTGTTCACTCAGACTGATTCTAGAGTTAAAATTAATATTTTTAAGACAATAAACTTCTTAAAAATCTGAAAAAAACAAACTTGAAGGGTGTTGAAGGTTCCAGCTCTGGACTGTGACATTTGGCTGATCTTTATCTGAGTCACATGACCCGCCGTGTCCTGCAGTCAAAACAAACAAACACACTTCTGTCAGCGCCCAGCCCGGACAAAGACCTGGACCAACTTTAGCGCCACTGCTAACGGACGCTAATGGAAGCTAATGGGGTCACTGAGCTAACTCCGCAAAACATAAACATGCACACAGCGACAGGAGAACAAAGACAGGGGCTAATCTGCTTTCCAGTTTACTTCTTCTGATCCTGTTTAGGTTTATCCTGGGGCTTTCGTCCGGGTTTAGAAAAGTTTTCAAGTTGGTCCACACATCTCAGGCTGTATGTATCTGTAATGTTATTGTACATTTGTGTAATTTTTAATGTGTAACTTTTTGAGTGTATTTACTTTTAGGATGCCTTTTTGACATCTGGCAAAGAGACTACCGATGCAAATGAGCTCTTATCAGCTAACTCGGGCACATTTACATTGTTTTGATGTTGATTAATGTGCATTGTCCCTTTTTATAAATAAAAAATAAATGAATAAATTATATTTTATAAATAAAAAAATAAACAAAAAAATTAAATTTTTAAATTTTAAAATTTTAAAATTTTAAAAATTTAAAAATTTTTAAAATTTTAAATTAAAACATTAAAACATTAAAACATTAAAAAAAATAATAAATACATAAATAAATAAATAAATAAATAAATAAAGAGAGAGAGAGAGAGACATTTGGTAGAGGGTCCAAACCTCCAAACCAGAGAGAGACCATTTCAGGATTTACCGCCACAGAGGAGGCACACAGTCTCTTAAGGTTAATTTCCACTCTATTTTTGTTTATATAAAAGCCAAACGTTTTGCCATAGGCTATAGCGGTAGAGAAATACTTTATTTTGATTCATTTTGACCTGTTTCGGCACTTTTGTAACTTTTTTTTGACTCTGCGCTTATTTAGCCATGAGGTTTTGAATGGAAGTTCTTATGAAATGCGCAGCGTTTGTACCTTTTTTTTTTTTTTTTTTTGAATGAATTAGGCTGCAATGCCAGTACTAATTGATTCATTTAATAGTACTTTGAAAGTGCACTTTACTTTATTTTTGGAATTTTGGAATTTTTGGAATTAAAGCTAGCTTATTGCAATAATGAATTACTCACACTAAACCAGGACTAAAGCAGAACTAAAGCAGGACTGAATCAGGACTAAACCAGGACTAAAACAGGACTAAACCAGGACTGAAACAGGACTAAACCAGGACTAAAACAAGACTAAAACAGGACTAAAACAGGACTAAAGCAGGACTGAAACAGGACTAATCCAGGACTGAAACAGGACTAAACCAGGACTAAAACAGGACTAAACCAGGACTAAAGCAGAACTAAAGTAGGACCGAAACAGGACTAAACCAGGACTAAAACAGGACTAAAGCAGGACTGAAACAGGACTAAACCAGGACTAAAACAAGACTAAAGCAGGGCTGAACCAGGACTAAACCAGGACTAAAACAGGACTAAAGCAGGCCTAAAACAGGACTAAACCAGGACTAAAGCAGGACTGAAACAGAACTAAACCAGGACTAAAACAGGACTAAAACAGGACTAAAACAGGACTAAAGCAGGACTGAAACAGGACTAATCCAGGACTGAAACAGGACTAAACCAGGACTAAAACAGGACTAAACCAGGACTAAAGCAGAACTAAAGTAGGACCGAAACAGGACTAAACCAGGACTAAAACAGGACTAAAGCAGGACTGAAACAGGACTAAACCAGGACTAAAGCAGAACTAAAATAGGACCGAAACAGGACTAAACCAGGACTAAAACAGGACTAAAGCAGGACTGAAACAGGACTAAACCAGGACTAAAACAGGACTAAAACAGGACTGAAACAGGACTAAACCAGGACTAAAACAGGACTAAAACAGGACTAAACTAGGACTAAAACAGGACTGAAACAGGACTAAACCAGGACTAAAACAGGACTAAAACAGGACTAAACCAGGACTAAACCAGGACTAAAGCAGGACTGAAACAGGACTAATCCAGGACTGAAACAGGACTAAACCAGGACTGAAACAGGACTAAAACAGGACTAAAACAGGACTAAAGCAGGACTGAAACAGGACTAAACCAGGACTAAACCAGGAATAAAGCAGGACTAAAGCAGAACTAAAACAGGACTAAACCAGGACTGAAACAGGACTAAAACAGGAATAAAGCAGGACTGAAACAGGACTAAACCAGGACTAAACCAGGACTAAAACAGGACTAAAACAGGACTATAACAGGACTAAAACAGGACTAAACAAGGACTAAAACAGGACTAAAACAGGACTAAAACCGGACTAAAACAGGACTAAAACACGACTGAAACAGGACTGAAACAGGACTAAAACAGGACTAAAACACGACTGAAACAGGACTGAAACAGGACTAAACCAGGACTAAAACAGGACTAAAACAGGACTAAAGCAGGACTGAAACAGGACTAATCCAGGACTGAAACAAGACTAAACCAGGACTGAAACAGGACTAAACCAGGACTAAACCAGGACTGAAACAGGACTAAACCAGGACTAAAACAGAACTAAACCAGGACTAAACCAGGACATTAGTCCAAGACTAAAACAGGACTAAAACAGGACTAAACCAGGACTAAAGCAGGACTAAAACAGAACTAAACCAGGACTAAACCAGGACATTAGTCCAAGACTAAAATAGGACTAAAACAGGACTAAAACAGGACTAAACCAGGACTGTGTGTGTGTGTGTGTGTGTGTGTGTGGTGTCCTATACTATTTTATATTGTATTTTATATTATATATTTATTATATTATTTATTATATTTATATTCTTATATTTATTTTATATTATATTGTATAATTCTGCCATAATTCCCATCACTGACACCACAGTGATGTCAGTGATGGGGAAGGGCTGAGCTTAATGTCGTGTAAATAAGCTCTGAAGTCCTGGACAAGAGGATCTTTAGAGTTTTTTCTCAAGATTGTTATTCTGAGATGTCTCGCTTTCAAACGGCCACAACTTCTTCAAATGTTGACAGATTTCCATGTGTAAGGCATCGTTGGAAAGCTTAGAATCTACACATTCAGAATCTGTGAATAACTCAAAACGCCTCCAGGACGACTTGTGTCCTATTTGGCCGCGGTTGGTCTCAAATGTAAAGAATGCTGTTCCCCATGTGTCTCCAGATGTCTCCTGACCCTGGTTTAGATTAAACTGGATTTGGTTCCTGGACTCCTGAGGTGTTTGAAAGACGGCTTTCACTGGTACAATTTCAGTGATAAGAATGGCCTCCTGGTGTGAGCCAGAAATGGACTGACTAATAGATTTCCTACTACCACTGCTTCTGTTGCTACTGCTTCTACTTCTGCATAGTACTACTTCTTATTCTTACTTCTACAGCCAACTTGATTTTGTACTGGGATTGCTACTACACATTATTACAACATTATAGTACTATTGCAGTTACATTTCCACTACTCCAGATTGCTTTTTGTTTTTTTGGCCACTACGACTTTTTAGGAAGGTGTAATGGGCCGTTTCCATCAGCCACACTCAGCCCTACTCTACTCGGCTCTACTTGGCCTGTTTCCATTACTCGGTCGTATCTGGTACTGTGTCCATGGAAACTACCCACAACAAATCAATATGTATGGAAACCTTGGATTCCTGACCAACCTGGGTATGTCTGCGCAGGTGGGTCCAGGTCTGTCCAGGTCTGTCTGCGCAGGCAAGTCCAGGTCTGTCTGCGCAGGCGAGTCCGTGTCTGTCTGCTCAGGTGAGTCCAGGTCTGTCCAGGTCTGTCTGCGCAGGCAAGTCCAGGTATGTCTGCGCAGGCGAGTCCGGGTCTGTTTGCACAGGTGAGTCCAGGTCTGTCCAGGTCTGTCTGCGCAGGAAAGTCCAGGTATGTCTGCGCAGGCGAGTCTGGGCCTGTCTACGCAGGTGGGTCCAGGTCTGTCCAGGTCTGTCTGCGCAGGCGAGTCCAGGTCTGTCTGCTCAGGTGAGTCCAGGTCTGTCCAGGTCTGTCTGCGCAGGCGAGTCCAGGACTGTCTGCTCAGGTGAGTCCAGGTCTGTCCAGGTATGTCTGCACAAGGGAGTCCAGGTCTGTCTGCGCAGGTGAGTGCGGGTCTGTCTGCCGGTGAGTCTGGGTCTGTCTGCGCAGGTGAGTCTGGGTCTGTCTGCGCAGGTGAGTCCGGGTCTGTCTGCGCAGGTGAGTCCGGGTCTGTCTGCAGGTGAGTCCGGGTCTGTCTGCCGGTGAGTCTGGGTCTGTCTGCACAGGTGAGTCTGGGTCTGTCTGCCGGTGAGTCTGGGTTTGTCTGCGCAGGTGAGTCCGGGTCTGTTTGCGCAGGTGAGTCCGGGCCTTTTTGCACAAGCAAGTCCGGTTCTGTCTGCGCAGGTGAGTCCGGGTCTGTCTGTGCAGGTGAGTCTGAGTCTGTCTGCGCAGGTGAGTCTGAGTCTGTCTGCAGGTGAGTCTGAGTCTGTCTGCAGGTGAGTCTGGGTCTGTCTGCAGGTGAGTCTGGGTCTGTCTGCGCAGGTGAGTCCGGGTCTGTTTGCGCAGCTGAGTCTGATTCTGTCCGGGTCTGTCTGTGTGTCACTCAAAAAGCTTTTTCTGCTATGACCAGTGCATCTCGAGCTCAACAGTGACCGCCTGCTCTGGTTCCAAAAGTACATTTTCTATTCATTTTTCTCATAGACTTTTTGAAAAACTCGAACATTAAGAGTTCAAAGACATGGCAGGCTAAGCAGCAATGTGCTAACTAATATTCATAATGTGGTTGTTTTAAGTCCAGAAAGCACATTTAAGATTTCGCAAAATGTTTTGATAATTTTGCAGATAATAACATTTCAGAAAGTGTATGTGAACAAAACCCGAAACAAAACTAGTCCGCTTTAGCGTCGGTCCAGAGAGCGTGTGAAAACAACCTTACTGTGAGCAGAGCGTTGTGTAATTTGGTTTGATAGCGTCATATACTTGTCTCCAAGTTTAAAGCTTTATTGTGGAATATTCCGGGTAAAGTAAAAATGTCTTTTTCAAAACCTCCTGCTCTTGTTGCTGGTTTGTCTCCCTCACCTCTGTGGAGTTTCCTGCTGAAGGAAGCAGACCATAGTCCAGTCCAGCAGGAAGGACAGGACATGAGGGACAAGGACATAAGTTTATTTATGTCATCTCACTGCCCTAGTTATGTCAGATTTAAGCTACTTTTTATAGAGATGCTGCGACCACTACTGCGAACCAATACCATGTACTTATCTCAAAGGGTTAACTTAAACATAAAGCTGTATTCGTGAAGAATCGCTCAGTCGTCCAGGTAGAATCCATGATAAAAGGAGAAATTCAATTTGTCAACTGGACAAAGTTTGTTTGGTCGAAAACGTTTCGCCGCTCATCCGAGAGGCTTCGTCAGTTCTGGTTCGAGTGCTGGTTAGACACTGCTTATATCTAGCTGCAGGAAGGAGCTCACTACCCTGAATTCTTCTGAAACTATCTCAACTCAATGCCAGAGAAATTTGAAAAACAAAAGACAGAATCGCAAAACAAAGTAGTTGAGATAGTTTCAGAAGAATTCAGGGTAGTGAGCTCCTTCCTGCAGCTAGATATAAGCAGTGTCTAACCAGCACTCGAGCCAGAACCGACAAAGCCTCTCGGATGAGCGGCGAAACGTTTTCGACCAAACAAACTTTGTCCAGTTGACAAATTGAATTTCTCCTTTTATCATAAAGCTGTATTACTTTTTCAAACTGCAAAAGGAGAAAGTATTTAGTTTAGCAGTTAAACCTTTCCGACTGCGTTTCACAAACCCTTTCACCACATCACCAGACACATGCACAGTTTTAGACACAGCAAATGAAGTTGCCTGATCAGCCAGTCCCTTTGTTTGAGCTCCCATGTCAACAGCGGTTGGCTGCTCTTGTGGCTACCTGCCTCACACACTGAGCAGTATTTGAAACGTTTAGTTTTTTGAGCTCCGTTTTTAACAGCATATTACAGGATTTGACCAACTAAGAAGTGCAGCATGTGCAGTTCAAAGGGCACAAGTAAGAGACTGTTCGATTGTCGATTTTTTTTTTTTCTTATAGGTATGTGTTTGAGCAAAAGGAACATTTTAGTTTGAGTCTATAACCTACTGACAACATTTCCCCCAAATTCCAAATAAAAATATTCTCGTTTAGAGCATTTATTTGCAGAAAATGACAAATGGTCAAAATAACAAAAAAGATCCATGTTTTCAGGCTTCAAACAAGGCAAAGAAACAAGATCAAATTCATTTTAAAACAACATAATACTAATGTTTACACTTAAGAAGAGTTCACAAATCAATATTTGGTGCAATAAGCCTTATTTTTAATCACAGATTTCATGCGTCTTGGCATGCTCTCCACAAGTCTTTACATTGTTCTTGGGTCCTAGTTTAGACCTGGTTTAGTCTTGGTTCAGATGTGGTTTGGTCCTAGTTAAGACCTGGTTTAGTCTTGATTCAGATCTGGTTTGGTCCTAGTTAAGACCTGGTTTAGTCTTGGTTCAGACCTGGTTTAGTCCTAGTTTAGACCTGCTTTAGTCTTGGTTCAGACCGGGTTTAGTCCTAGTTTAGACCTGCATTAATCTTGGTTCAGATCTGTTTTGGTCCTAGTTAAGACCTGGTTTAGTCTTGGTTCAGACCTGGTTTAGTCCTAGTTTAGACCTGGTTTAGTCCTAGTTTAGACCTGGTTTAGTCTTGGTTCAGACCGGGTTTAGTCCGAGTTTAGACCTGGTTTAGTCTTGGTTCAGACCTGGTTTAGTCCGAGTTTAGACCTGGTTTAGTCTTGGTTCAGACCTGGTTTAGTCTTTCACATTGTTCTGGGGTGACTTTATTCCACTCCTGGTGCAAGAACTGAAGTAGCTCAGCTTTGTGTTTGTGTTGGAATTCAACAGACACTGGAATGGAATGGCTGTAATATATGTAGAGATGCTGAGTTCAGAAAAAAAAATGCAGTGCTCTCCTATTGTTTTCCCAGAGCTGTATTTGATGTAAATAAAATGTTGAAAGTAGTAAACATAGAAAAAAAAAACAATGAAAGAGTCCAAACTTTTGACTGATACTGTATTACTACTTTTAGCTACTACTGCTATTACTTCCTCAACTACTACATGAACCACACTTCCACACTGTACTGTACTGTAACATACTACTACTACTACTACTACTACTACTACTACTACTACTACTACTACTACTACTACTGCTTCCTTATAATCATCAGAGCTCAGGGATAGAAAAGTCCCTGGCGTCCTTGAGAAGTCGACAATAACAAATGCTCCCATTGTGTTACTTCCTGTCTTTGTACATCTTCCTCCCTCTTTACTCACAATGCCACGCTCCTTCACGACCCACAATGCCTCTCTCCGACCAGGACCCACTGACCCTAATACACAATACACATTCTTATGCCTGAAGTTTACCTTGGCAAGTAAAAGTGTGGAAGAATGGAATGTAGTTAAAGTGCAACTATACACTACTGTGAATACTATCTCAGAGGATAATGTACATTCCTCTGTCTTACCCCTTCATCTTACCCCTACCCCTTGGTTTTGTGCGTTCATGTGAGGGCAAGGGGTGTCCCGATTCTAATTTTGATCAAGGGCTCGGGCCATGACCTTGGGCTACATACCCCGTGAAACGAAGTAAGCTCTCGACCGGACTTGAAACGAAGGGGTACGACTACAAGCTCAGGCAGGTTTTGGATCAGGACAACGAGGACTAAATCAGGACTAACGATAACTGAACCAGGATTTAACTGGAGAAACTTTGACTAAACCAGGACTAAACCAGGACTAAACCAGGACAAAACCAGGACAAAACCAGGACTAAACCAGGACTAAACCAGGACTAAACCAGGACTAAGCCAGAACAAAACCAAACCAGGATTAAACCAGGACAAAACCAGGACTAAACCGGGACTAAACCAGGACAAAACCAGGACTAAACCAGATCAAAACCAGGACTAAACCAGGACAAAACCAGAACAAAACCAGGACTAAACCAAGACTAAACCAGGACTAAACCAGAACAAAACCAAACCAGGATTAAACCAGGATAAAACCAGAACTAAACCAGAACAAAACCAGAACAAAACCAGAACTAAACCAGGAGTAAACCAGGACTAAACCAGGACTAAACCAGATCAAAACCAGGAGTAAGCCAGGACTAAACCAGAACAAAACCAGAACTAAACCAAGAGTAAACCAGAACTAAACCAGGACTAAACCAGAAGAAAACCAGGACTAAACCAGGATTAAACCAGGACTAAACCAGAACAAAACCAGGACTAAACCAGGACTAAACCAGGACTAAACCAAGACTTTTGGGATCAGGATGGGAGCGTCACATCGACCGGCCAAGGAGTTTCATAAATGTATTTTCAGCAGTTGTAATTATCGATTAACAGTTTAGCAGGTTTACAATTATGACTCTTATGTTCTACGTTACTTTTAGTGAACTGTTGTCGCGGTGTCTGTTTAGCCGACGTTATCGTTTTCATCGAACTTTCATGTATAAACGAGTTATTTTTTTGTCGAGCTGAGGTACCCGATAATCCTTGACATTTGTTTACTTTACACTGCAGTCACTTTACACTACTGGAACTGTATGTATGTATGAACTTGTTTGCGTCAGTTGTTGTCGCCTCTGTAGACGTAGCAGCTCAGGTAGAGGCGAGGGACGATGACGCAAACGGTAATCGAGTGGTGTCCAATTTCTTAGGGGAACATTCGTACCCCGAGCCCTCTCAGCTCGGTATCGAGGGGCAAGACAAAGACGTAGATAAAGGGGAAGGGGTAAGACAGAGTAATGGGATGCAGCCAAACTTTTAATAATACTTTTATAGTACTACTTATTTTACTATCTACAGTTATAAATACAATATAGTAAAACATTCACCAACATTCACCAATTCTGTAACTACAAGGCCTAATACTACTATTACTACTACTACTACTACTACTACTACTACTACTACTAGTACTACATTGATTGTTTCTTGGTATAGAATAAATTAGAATTAAACTACAATGTTTATTTGGTTTTGAATTTGAGCTCTCCAGTGTGCAATTTAAATAAAGTCAGATACGCATGTTTTTACTGTGATTTAAGAGACAGCTAACCCCCCTCCTCTCTCCTTGAGTTATATTTTAGAGGAGACGACCATTAAACAGGGACGGCAAATAATAAAGTGATCCTCCTCATGTTCTGTCTGATCAATACGAGATCCTGCCCTCTGGAAAACGGTACAGAGCCACAATGTAAAAGAAATAGATATAAAAACTCATTTATTCCTCGATCCATGTCGATTCTGAATAAGACCAAAGCATTGTAAACAACAGCCAGGGACAAGTGCAATATAAAAGTGCACTTTAAGGGTAGAGTGCAATATAAAAGTGCATTTTAAGGGTAGAGTACAATATAAAAGTGCACTTTAAGGGTAGAGTACAATATAAAAGTGCATTTTAAGGGTAGAGTACAATATAAAAGTGCACTTTAAGGGTATAGTGCAATATAAAAGTGCACTTTAAGGGTATAGTGCACATTAAAGGTAGAGTTCAATATAAAAGTGCACTATAAGGGTAGAGTGCAATATAAAAGTGCACTATAAGGGTATAGTGCAATATAAAAGTGCACTTGAAGGGTAGAGTGCAATATAAAAGTGCATTTTAAGGGTAGAGTACAATATAAAAGTGCACTTTAAGGGTATAGTGCAATATAAAAGTGCACTTTAAGGGTATAGTGCACATTAAAGGTAGAGTTCAATATAAAAGTGCACTATAAGGGTAGAGTGCAATATAAAAGTGCACTTTAAGGGTAGAGTGCAATATAAAAGTGCACTATAAGGGTATAGTGCAATATAAAAGTATGAAAGTGAAAGTAGTATGAAAGTGGTGTGTGCGTGAGTGTTGGAGGTGGTCGGAGGGGCCGATGGCGCAGATTGGCAGCCTCGCTTCCGTCAGTCTGCCCCAGGGCAGCTGTGGCTACAGAAAGTAGCTTACCACCACCAAGTGTGGAGTGAATGAACTGTAAAGCGCTTTGTGTGTCATGAAAGGCGCTATATAAATGCAATGAATTATTATTATTATTAAAAGTGCACTTTAAGGGTATAGTGCACTTTAAGGGTAGAGTGCACTTTAAGCGTAGAGTGCAATACAAATGTGCACTTTAAGGGAAGAGTGCAATATAAAAGTGCACTTTAAGGGTAGAGTGCAATATAAAACTGCACTTTAAGGGTAGAGTGCAATATAAAAGTGCACTTTAATTGTAGAGTGCAATATAAAAGTGCACTTTAAGGGTATAGTGCAATATTTAAGTGCACTTTAAGGGTATAGTGCACTTTAAGGGTAGAGTGCAATATAAAAGTGCACTTTAAGAGAAGAGTGCAATATACAAGTGCACTTTAAAGGTAGAGTGCAATATAAAAGTGCACTTTAGTTGTAGAGTGCAATATAAAAAGTGCCCTTTAAGGGTATAGTGCAATATAAAAGTGCACTTTAAGGGTATAGTGCAATATTTAAGTGCACTTTAAGGGTATAGTGCACTTTAAGGGTATAGTGCAATATAAAAGTGCACTTTAAGAGAAGAGTGCAATATAAAAGTGCATTTTAAGGGTGGAGTGCAATATAAAAGTGCACTTTAAAAGTAGAGGGCAATATAAAAGGGCACTTTAAGGGTAGAGTGTAATATAAAAGTGCACTTTAAGGGTAGAGTGCAATATAAAAGTGCATTTTAAAGGTAGAGTGCAATATAAAAGTGCACTTTAAGGATATAGTGCAATATAAAAGTGCATTCTAAGGGTATAGTGCAATATAAAAGTGCATTTTAAGGGTGGAGTGCAATATAAAAGTGCACTTTAAAAGTAGAGTGCAATATAAAAGTGCATTTTAAAGGTAGAGTGCAATATAAAAGTGCACTTTAAGGATATAGTGCAATATAAAAGTGCATTTTAAGGGTATAGTGCAATATAAAAGTGCATTTTAAGGGTATAGTGCAATATAAAAGTGCATTTTAAGGGTGGAGTGCAATATAAAAGTGCACTTTAAAAGTAGAGTGCAATATAAAAGTGCATTTTAAAGGTAGAGTGCAGTATAAAAGTGCACTTTAAGGATATAGTGCAATATAAAAGTGCATTTTAAGGGTATAGTGCAATATAAAAGTGCATTTTAAAAGTAGAGTGCAATATAAAAGTGCACTAGCTGGTGCACTTTAGGGTCAGTAGGGCTAATGCAGTTCTTGCTGTGTTTTTGGTTTTAAGATGTTTATTGTATGAAATGTACAATATTTATTCCCTGTAATGTGTCGCTCTGGTTGATTTGAGGTTGTAAGCTTATGTGTATTGTATTGTTGTGATGCCCTTGATGTCCAAAAATAATTCTTCCTTCTGGAGACAATAAAGGCTAATCTAATCTAATCTAATCTAACTGTTAAAAAAAATACTGCATTTCCACAACCAACACTAACAACACTACAACACTAACATTCTCACATTAAAGCGGGACTAAACATCTGAACTGTACCTGGAGGACTAAGGATGGGCGTGGTCTGGGGGCTTAAATACCACCTGTCTGTAATCAGGGCAGTCTTGTGTAATGTCACCAGTTACTTGAAATTGCAGAGGCCACAATTTGAGATGAAAGTCACCGCAGCCTCAGTCATTTACACAGTGGTTCTGTATTTTCTTAAACCTGAAAAAAAAACTGAATTTACACCAGTGCTTGTCAAATAGTGGGGCGAGCCGTACTGTACTAGAACGAAGTGTAATTGCACATCAACAACAGTAGTTGGCAGTGGCGCTCTCATTGTCGCTCTGGGGCAGGGGTCGGCAACCTTAAATACATGATATACAGAACAGACTCACCATCAGCAGAACATCCTCTGTCACAGAAAAAAACATGTATATTCCACTGAGTGTCCTTTAGTCCGAGAGAAGCTGACGCATCAGCGGCACAAGAAGAGAGCGTTTGTTTGTTTTTTCAGCGCTTTGAGTTTATGCAAATGAGCCATGTGGTTTTTAAGTTTCGTTTCTGTAAAATGTAAACAAATGTGCACAAAGCTGCGTTAAAAACACATTAATATTTGAGTCCTCAGTGCAAAAAGACAGTGCAGTCTTTGTTGGAAGTTTCTTTTTTTTGTTTTGAATGTTAATAAAAGGACACAATGTTATGCAGAGGTGTACTAATAATTTTCTAGACAAATAATACTATTAATAGTCGCGCACGGGGAGGGGGGCGTGAATTTTTTTCTTCTTCCTAGAAAATAATTGAGAAGCACTGATTTACACCAATATGGCATTTACTGTTCCAAAAAGCACAACAAATTAGCTTCACTTCTATTCCTGATTAACTCTTTTCAGGTGGTCCTTTCTTTCCTCACTTATCTACTTTTTCACATAATTCCCCACACAATATTTATATATATTTAGTTTTAAAGATTGTGAGGATGGGTAACTATTTTTGGTCATTTAGATGGAGAGTGTCGATGTGGTTGTTTTTGTGTGTCATTGTTACAAACGGAGATTGTGCAGAATGTTTTTTTTTTACTTTTTTACTATTTGTGATGGAGGGGCGGGGTCTGGAGGTATAAGGAACAGTGTGATTGGTCAAACAGGTACCCACACTTGTATTTGTATCAGGACAGTCTTACGTAATGTCACCAACTACTTGACATTGCAGAGGCACACACACTTATATTTGGGTGGTTTTGACCAGAAAGTTGCAATTTTTACCTAGTTTTTCCCTAAAGTTGAACAGTAGGTAACAGGATTAAAACACCATAGACACCGTTTCAAAGTGAAAGTAGAGAAAGAAGCAGTAATTAGTGCTTAGTTCCACTTTCGTGCTTATTATGTGCTGCTTATTTGCATGCTCTGATTAAACGATGCGTATCCTGTTGTGTTGGATCAGAGGACATGGTTGGGATTTTTCTCACCGGAGTCAAACCGGAGAAGGAAGAGGAAGTTTTTGTGTCAGAAAGGAGAGAAACAAACTCACTAAAAAGCACGAGGGGCCTTCAGTTCGACTCAATATAGCGGCCAGGTTAAAGGGCCCATATTACATTATTTTCTAATCTATGTTTTAATGTTGTTTCCGACGTGTGGACCAGACTGATATCAATCTGTATAAAAAAATACAAGGAAATATTCTGTATTTTCCAAGCAAGCTTTAAATTATAAAATCTCCATTCACCATTTTATGCCTAGTGTAACGGCTGTGGAACTCTTCGTCAGACCGTATATGAAAGACAGGACACAGTATGGAGTCAGTCAGGTTTACTCCAGTGACAGACAAATAAATACTAAATATTAATATGTCTTCACACATATCAGGCACACTGGCGCCCCCTGCAGCCTCCAACATGCTACCGAGAGAGCTTCCAAACATACTGGACATGTTATTGTTACACATAACTTAATTTTTAATTTTTTTATTATTATTTATTATAATAAATCATTTGTGTATATTATTTATTTTATATTGATTTATTTATAATTATTTGTTTTTATTATTATTATTTTATTTTTTTATTATAATAAATAATAAATACAATAATAAAACAATACCATGTTACACTGGGTTTACATGTGACTCTCAATTATATAAATCATGTATAAACAAGAAAACAATTTTAAATTTATATTAGTTGCAGTGGAGACAAATGCACAATTTACAACCTTTACATAAATAAAATAAAATAAACCTTAGCTGTGACAGAGATATAAATACTCTGTTAATGTGTCTTCACACATATCAGGCCCTGGCTCCTGTAAGAACGAGAACAGCACCGTGACATGGCGGCTCATTTTTGCAGAATTCAGTACGTTACACTATCAAGGGAACTTTACAATCCAAATAAAATGTACAAAACTCAAAATTAGCACCACATTACATCCATTACATGTGAAAACGTTATCTTATCAACATGTGTTCTTGTATTTATGTTAAAAGTAAAAAAGTTAAAAGTTAACTTTTTAAAAGTTAAAAGTTTTTGTAAAATATATTTTTTTCCACCCAGACAGAACTTCTCTGCAACGTGCTACTGAGAGAGGAAGCTGAACTACCAAAATAAAATACACAGGAGCAGTGCGCACTTCCGGTTTTCAAAATTAAATGTCAAAATGATAAAATTCACATATAAATTATATTCAAACATAAAATACAACCAGGAAATAGTAATAAGTGAATTTTTAACTCTGTTACATTAACATTCTATAGAATATACATAAATACACATTATATGTTATATACATACAATACACATTATATACATAAATACACATTATATTATACATTATTATTATAATACAATACACATGATATACATACAATTCACATTATATTATACGTTATTATTATACAATACACACTATATACATACATACAGTTATTTATTATTTTTAAGCCGTACACTCTGGTGTCCATATGTTCTTCACTGCTGTGGGTAACGTTCACTAAAGAGTTTCCTGTTGTGCAGCGCTGACATGTGGTACACAGCTGCGAGCCAAGAAGTACTTTGATTACTACTATTGCTACTACTACTATTGCTACTACTACTGCTGCTGCTGTTGCTATGACTACCACTACTTAGAAGTGGGAGCTAAATGGAAAAAAGATGCTAATTGAAAAAAATATATATTATAGTAATTTACATTTGGAAAAGACTGCGAAGTTCAAGTCTGAATATTGTCAATCTTTGTTTTGTTTGCTATTCTACTATTTTACTAACGTTATTGCTTCTATTACAGGCTTCTATCACTTTACTATCACTACCACTACCAGTATTATTACAGCTACGACCTCTTTTCCACTAACTGTTGTTTCAGAGCGGCCGCAAAATGTCCGCACTGATCAGTCACTCTGTGCCGACTCGCTCATTCATTTATTTTCTTCCGCTTTTCCAGCAGTCCAAGCAGTGTTCTGCTGCCCAGAACACAATGCACCAGCCCCCATGAATCCTTCCGCAGGTGGTGGGTCCACAGGAGGACAGCTCAAGTCACAACGGGACTTGATGTATCTTCTGCCATGGGGGCTACCAATGTCCACAGACACTGGGGGCGAGGTGGGGTTAAGTGTCTTGCCCAAGGACACAACGGCAGCGCTCATCTGTGGGAGCTGGGATCACATGCGGTCAACCCGTCAAGAGCGGGATTCGAACCGCCAATCCCTGGATCACGAGGCATATGCTCTACAAACTGAGCTACTGCCGCCGACTCGCTCATTTTCAATCACTTTTTTCACTTTTTGCACTTGCACTGCACTTCCACACTATGTGTACGACCGTAGCACACTTTTGGTGCTACGTCCGTCAGTAAGCGCGGATTTTAAGCCGGTTTTCAAAGCATCGGCGGCGGACATCTTGCCTCTTTGTTTACTCCGGCGCCGCAAAAGGAGAATGCACGCTGTGGAGAACCCGTCAGAGACACAACAGACCCACTCTTCCCTCTATCCTGCCTGCAAACGTCCAATCTCTGAGGAATAAACTGGATGATCTGCGCGCACGGATTTATTTCAAACGGGACACGAGGAACTGTTGTGTTTTTGCCTTTACGGAAACATAGCTGGACCCGACCGTTCCCGACTGCGCCGTCTCCCTGGACAATTTCACCACTTATATCACACCATATTATGTGCAATCTGTGAAATACTCTACTTACACCTTATTTAATCCTACCTGCACCTTTGTACATTGTACCTTGTTTTTTTTTATTACATTTTATTACATATTTTTATTATATTGTTTACTTCTCCCCCTGCACTTTTTTACCATGTACTATTATTGCTGTTATTAGTACTTCTGACTATCTTAGCGAGTCAACGGTTCTTCTGATCCTAAACATTTCGTTGCATTGTTGACCTTGTGTTGATCCTGCATATGACAAATAAACAATCTTGAATCTTAACGTTTAGTCTGCCACCATTACTCCTGCTACCAACGGATGGAATACTACCAGTACTTCTACTACTTCTGCTGTATTCCAGTGTCACATTATTACGACTTTAGCCCTATTCGGACGGGATTAGTTTTATGGGGTGACATGGGGTGAAGTAATAATTACCAGGGAATTTAGTCCTGTCCGAACGCGCCATGTCCGTAAACATAACGGAGTATGTCTGTGAAATTTACAGCGAGTTTCACCTTCTGTAAAACGGTCTGGAGGTAATATTAACCCTGTGCGAATGTGACCCTTGGTAAAGATGTATGTAATATTTCATCACATCCGTTTAAAGAAATAATTTACCGCAATTTTCAAACACGGAGGAGCTTGAAGCGCTTTGTTTTGCCGGCAAGCGAAATGATCTACCGGTACTCTCAAACAAACCCACACATCGACCAATGAAAAAGGCAAAGAGGTTTAAATCAGTCGTCAGAGGCATGAAAGCAGCACTGCTGAGCGGAGAAATCAGCTCGTAAAGTTTCCTCACTCTGGCGTTCTTGCCTCATTTGCATGACATTAAAGGAGAATTAACGTTTTTTTACAATCTGAGCCTTATTTTGGTAATAAAACAAGTTGTTTTACTCACCCATAGCACTTTGGTGTCATTTGGAGCATTTCCAGAGATGTTTTAGATTAGCGATAGCCGTAATGCGAGTCTACAAATAACACAAACTTTAGCAGTTTTCAAATCATAGAAGCTCAGTGTCTTAGTCTACACTTTTGTTTGAGTCAAAAGTGGCCTGTAATCCGAGATTTATCCATAATTTACAGCTTTGCGTTTCATGTTTGGGTCCCGGGAGCTGAGAGCGAAATCAGCTGTGACTCCGCACATGCGCACTGTCCTCCTCATCTACTCGAAACTATGGATAAATTTCGGATTAGAGGCACTTTTGACTCAAATGAAAGTGTAGACTAAGACACTGAGCTTCTATGATTTGAAAAGTGCTAAAGTTTGTGTTTTTTGGAGACTGCAAACATTTGCCCCGAGAACTCGCGTTACAGATATCGCAAATCTAAAACATCTCCGGAAATGCTCCATATGACACCAAAGAGCTATGGGTGAGTAAAACAACTTGTTTTATTTCTGAAATAAGGCTCAGATTGTAAAAAACGTTAATTCTCCTTTAAGCTAAGCCCTCCCCCAGCACTGACTATCTGTGGTGTGGTGTTTATGTTCAGGAAAGGTCTCAGGACGAGAAGGTACTTTGTTAAAATGGAAATGTTTTTATAATAAAAAGTCCATATAATCATTCAATAATCAATAATACACAGGACATGTTAAGTTAAAAATCACCTGTATTGTCAATTTAATACAATACAAAATAGTATAGTATTTAGTCCTGTTTTAGTCCTGGTTTAGTCCTGGTTTAGTCCTGGTTTTGTCCTGTTTTAGTCCTGATTTAGTCCTGGTTTAGTCCTGGTTTAGTCCTGTTTTAGTCCTGGTTTAGTCCCGTTTTAGTCCTGGTTTAGTCCCGTTTTAGTCCAGTTTTAGTTCTAGGTGTTTAACTGGGTTTAACCAGGACCACATGGCTAGCCACTAGCTAGCTAACGTTTAGCCGCCAGCTAGCTAGCGTTTAGTCCCGGTTTTAGTCCTGGTTTAGTCCTGGTTTAGTCCCGGATTAGTCCTGTACACACACACTAATGTTGACACAAGGCCCCTGCTTTCACCTAATATCTCCATTTGATGCAGAAATAATATGATAATAACATGACTCACATGTCTTCGTGTTGTCGGATAATTTGCGTATCTCCACGTGTATTCGCGTATCATGTATATCCACTGTCTTTCGGAGCTAAATCGCACTCTGTACACGAGCTCCGGAGAAACGGACGTGTCCCGAACCTGTCCCGAAGGTCTCCCGAACGTGTCATGTGTCCAAGTGGAAGTTAAAAGTCCATTTAAACAAATACAGGGGGTCCTCGGGTTACGACGGTCTCGGGTTACAACGTTTCGTGGTTACGAACGCGCCCCCATTAAAAAAAATATGTATATATTACGCGTCATTCTGTCTTACGCGGTTTAGCGTGGTAGGAGATGTAAACAAACGCGAACGGCGCGCGGCGCACGGCGGAAGAATACGCTCTGTTGTGGTTGTAGGGAGAAGAAGACGGCCTCGTGTGCCTGCCCAATGTGGGCGGAAGTACCTGATGTGGGCTCTGATCTGCTCCTATGAAAGCGGCAGTGATAACCAAGCAGCGTAGTGGTCTAATTATTGAGATGGAAAGGTTATTGGTGCTTTGGTTGGAAGATCAAAGGCAAAATCCGGTTTACGACGAAATTCGGGTTACGACGCGTCTTAAGAACGGATCAACGTCGTAACCCGAGGACCCCCTGTATGTTGATTTATACACGCTCCGTTTCTTTCCGAAAAACAAGCCAATTTGAAATTTAAAAAATATGTTTTTAACGTCACTAATGCTGTTATCTGAAACATGGAGAGGCTTCTTCATGATCTCAACTAGCACATTCTGCAAAAAAACTAATTTTGGATGCAAATATCTCGCGACTTGCGGCCGGTTTTAGCGTGGTCGGACACAAATAATAAAACAAGTCTCGCCATTGCTCTGAGACATGCTGTATCACATTTAGACCACCGCATACAGCGCCGGGTGAGCTGTGTGCCCATATTCACGGGATCTGCTTTAAGGAAAAGTAAAGTTTTTTTACAATCTGAGTAGTATCCAAGTAGTTTTACTCACCCATAGCATTTTGGTGTCAATTGGAGTGGTATCGCAGAAGTTATGTTGGAGCCGTTCTGTTCTACTAATGATCCTGTATCCGTTAACATAGTGCTCGTATCATATGCTCGGGGCATTACTTTGCGCTCTCCAAATAACACAAACTTTAGCACTTTTCAAATCACAGAAGATCGCTGTGCCAGGGTAGACTTTTAGTGGATTCCAAAACGGCCTGAAACCCGATATCCAGCTATAGTTTCATTTGATGACGTCATCAGAGAGGACAGTGGGCATGCGTGAACTCAGCTGTTTTGTAAACACCGCTAGTCCGAAAGAAGCTAACACCGCTCTGAACTTTACTTTTCTGTTGCGATATCGGGTTTCAGGCCGTTTTGGAATCTACTAAAAGTCTACCCTGACACAGCGATCTTCTGTGATTTGAAAAGTGCTAAAGTTTGTGTTATTTGGACACGGCAAATCAGTGCCCCGAGCACTCACGCTAATGGATACGGGATCATTAGTAGAACAGAACGGCTCAACATAAGTTCTGCGATACTGCTCCAATTGACACCAAACTGCTATGGGTGAGTAAAACTACTTGTTTTATTGCAGAAAGAAGGCTCAGATTGTAAAAAAAAAACGTTAATTTTCCTTTAAGATAGAAATAAGTTCTCTGATCAGCTCATGGTGTTTGGGATGAACGATGAGCGCTGTTTGTGAACAAGGCCGACCCAAAAGTAAAGTAAACAGAACTAAATCTAGCGCGGTCTGGGGTCGGTCCAGAGAGCGCCGTAAATGTGTGAAAACTCCCTCCGTTTTGAAGTGGTGTTTTTGGTCCTTTAGGTTCAGAAGTTTCATAACATTCCTCGGTTTTGACCTTGATGAATCCCAAGCGCTCGGATCATGTGAAGAATGCAGAGCAGAGGACACTGTGGGATTCCTCAACTTTTATGAGATGAAGAAAAAAAATGCTGCAAGGACTCGGAGCAATTTGTTGAAACCAAAGACATAAATCTGTGCCGTGGAACCATTAGTCGGGGTTCAACTGTGGTGATTTCCACTCTGTTTTTGCAACATTTCGGCTCCATCCAGAAGCCATTTTACATGTCATGGTACCAGCTTGAAACACTGAGAATTTGGCACCAGTCTTTTGCTATTTTTGAATGAATTATGACCTTTTATTTTTGCTTTTTGTTATTATAACATACTGTGATGTGTGAGCTACTCTGTCCAGATAATTTCCCTTGTGGATCAATAAAGTCGAAGTGAATTTGACCTAACTTGGGTGTAATTTTTGACACTTTTATTGCGTGTTATTGCTTGAATGTTCATCAATATGGCATTAAACGTATCCATCAAACGTATCGACTTTGAACAATGAAAACATGAGTGTAATTTTTGACATGAATCTTTTTTTTTTTTAATCTTTTTTTATTTGTATTACTTTTTATTATTTATTATTATTTATTTATATTTTTTATTTTATTTTTGACACTTTTATTGCTTTTCATGTATTTTTTTTGACACTTTGTTATTTTTTATTTTGTTTTTTATTATTTTATTAGTATTTATTATTTATTTTAATTATTTTTATTTTATTTTTTGACACTTATTACTTGTCACGTATTTTTGAACAAGGAAAATATAAGTGTAATTTTTTACACTTTTTATTATTCGTATTATTATTTATTATTAGTAATAGTAGTAGTAGTAGTAGTAACAGTAGTAGTAGTAGTAGTAGTAGTAGTAGTAGTAGTAGTAGTAGTAGTATTTATTTTTTTACACTTTTATTGCTTGTCATGTATTTTTGAACAATGAAAACATGAGTGTTTTTATTATTTTAATTTAATTTAAATTTTTATCATTATTTATTATTTATTTTTATTGTATTTATTATTTTTATTATAATTTAATACTTATTTTTATTTATTTTTTGACACTTTTATTGCTTGTCATGTATTTTTGAACAATAAAAACATGAGTGTAATTTTTGACACTTTTCATTTTATTTAAAAAAAAAATATTATTTTTATTGTTTATTATTATAATATTTTATAAAAGAAAGAATTCATCAAATAAAAAAGACTTCTGGAATAGATTTGTGTTTCGCTGCACAAATATTTGGACTTATTGATATTTTTGGGGTATATTTGCCATGAGTTTTCTGATCCGGCCCCCGGACCAAAATGAGTTTGACACACCTGCTGTAGAACATTCCAGGAAAAAATAAAAACAAAAAACAATATCTACATCAAGCACGTTTTGGACCCCCTACTAAAAAAGTTCCACACTGCGTTTTTAAACAGGACCAAACTGCGGCTGGTTTAACCCTGGTTTGAGCTAATGGGAGTCTCTGGGTAAAGCTGAGCAGGTGGATGGGAAAGAGTCATTTACTTTACTGCTTTTCATGTGGCCGCTCACAAAACCACAAAACTGTTTCCACGTTTTCGTTTAAGCTTCAAAGAAAAAAAAAAAAAAAAACAGCCGCCAAAACTTAAGGACTTAATGAACGGGACTGTTTTCTGATCTGTTCTAATGTCGTTTCCTCGTCACAAACAGACCTGGGGTTTCTCACATGTTTAACGCACAAAACCCTCAAACTGAAAACACTCTGTTCCACCTCGTGATGTCATGAAGTGCTCCACTGTGTTTTTAAACTCCACACACCTTCACTAGGATCATCTGGATGATTGCAGCCCTGGAACTGCCCATTTCTACTGAACAAAGCTTTGAGCTTTGGGGATTAGACAGACGAATAATAAAGAGTTACTCAAACATGTGAATGAAACAAAACTAGGGCTGTCAGATAATTACCATCCTATAATTAATTACAGGATTTATAATTAATTCATCTAATTAATCGCATTTTAATCGAGAGAGAGAAAGATCAAATTCTGAGAGCGTGGTTTCTTGGTTTGGTGGTTTGGTGGTTTGTTGGTTTGGTGGTTTGTTGGTTTGGTGGTTTGTTGGTTTGGTGGTTTGTTGGTTTGGTGGTTTGTTGTTTTTTTGGTTTGGTGGTTTGGTGGTTTGGTGGGTTGTTGTTTTTTTGGTTTGGTGGTTTGGTGGTTTGTTGGTTTGGTGGTTTGGTGGTTTGGTGGTTTGGTGGTTTGGTGGTTTGTTGTTTTTTTGATTTGGTGTTTTGTTGTTTTGGTGGTTTGTTGTTTTGGTGTTTTGTTGTTTTGTTGGTTTGGTGGTTTGTTGATTTGGT
Source organism: Paratrypauchen microcephalus (assembly GCA_036785185.1). Classification (NCBI taxonomy): domain Eukaryota; kingdom Metazoa; phylum Chordata; class Actinopteri; order Gobiiformes; family Gobiidae; genus Paratrypauchen; species Paratrypauchen microcephalus. The sequence continues at coordinate 285,447 of JAVJIX010000026.1, read as the reverse complement.
GGTTTGGTGGTTTGTTGGTTTGGTGGTTTGTTGGTTTGTTGGTTCGGTGGTTTGGTGGTTTGGTGGTTTGGTGGGTTGTTGTTTTTTTGGTTTGTTGGTTTGGTGGTTTGTTGGTTTGGTGGTTTGTTGGTTTGTTGGTTTGGTGGTTTGGTGGTTTGGTGGTTTGTTGGTTTGTTGGTTTGGTGGTTTGGTGGGTTGTTGTTTTGGTTGGTTTGGTGGTTTGTTGGTTTGGTGGTTTGTTGGTTTGGTGGTTTGTTGATTTGGTGGTTTGGTGGTTTGTTGATTTGGTGGTTTGTTGGTTTGGTGGTTTGTTGGTTTGGTGGTTTGTTGATTTGGTGGTTTGGTGGTTTGGTGGTTTGTTGATTTGGTGGTTTGGCAGCGATTCGCTCACCTCGCCACTAAAATGCGCAGGTTGAATTGCCACTCATAATTAATTGTGTTATTTTTTTTTACGCGTTAATTTGCAGTGCAATTAATGAATTTAAGTAACGCGTTAAACTGACAGGCCTAAACAAAACACAACTCCAGGTTTGTTTTTGAGGAGGAAACAACATTATAACATGGATTAAAGCTCAAAGCAACAAAAAAAAAACTTAAGTCAAAATATAATATTAGGAAAAGAAAAAGGAAAACTAAAATACAATGGAAATGTGGAATAAAAGTTTTAAAATAATTTGACTGCCATTTCAATAATTCACCCTTGTATTTGTTACATTCACATGACATTAAACATATCTGTATATCTGCGTCAACAAAACATAAAACTGAAAATTATTAATTCAATTGGTGGTTTGTTGGTTTGTTGGTTTGGTGGTTTGTTGGTTTGGTGGTTTGGTGGGTTGTTGTTTTTTTGGTTTGGTGGTTTGTTGGTTTGGTGGTTTGGTGGTTTGGTGGTTTGTTGGTTTGGTGGTTTGGTGGTTTGGTGGGTTGTTGTTTTTTTGGTTTGGTGGTTTGTTGGTTTGGTGGTTTGTTGGTTTGGTGGTTTGTTGGTTTGGTGGTTTGTTGGTTTGTTGATTTGGTGGTTTGTTGGTTTGTTGGTTTGGTGGTTTGTTGGTTTGGTGGTTTGTTGATTTGGTGGTTTGTTGGTTTGTTGATTTGGTGGTTTGGCAGCAATTCGCTCACCTCGCCACTAAAATTGGCAGGTTGAATTGCCACTCATAATTAATTGCGTTATTTTTTTTACGCGTTAATTTGCAGTGCAATTAATGAATTTAAGACAGCCCTAAACAAAACACAACTCCAGGTTTGTTTTTGAGGAGGAAACAACATTATAACATGGATTAAAGCTCAAAGCAAAAAAAAACGTAAGTCAAAATATAATATTAGGAAAAGAAAAAGTAAAATACAATGGAAATGTGGTATAAAAGTTTTAAAATAATTTGACTGCCATTTCAATAATTCACCCTTGTATTTGTTACATTCACATGACATTAAACATATCTGTATATCTGCGTCAACAAAACATAAAACTGAAAATTATTAATTCAACCATATCCTCCTGGGACCCGAAGAAAAAAGTGTATCTAAATTATTATTATTATTATTATTATCATTATTATTATTATTATTATTATTATTATTATTATTATTATTATTATTATTATTATTATTATTATTATGTGTTAAGTGTTAAATCCACGTGATGTTAACAACCTAATGACCAACATCTCTGACAAGCTTCTACAGTCACCTCAAAAAGTTTTTAGATTCCCTTTTAATTTCTTATATATATATTTATTTATGTATTTATTTATTATTTTTATTTATATTTTTATTTATTATTTATTTACTTATTTATGTATTTTTATGTATTATTTTATTTTACTTTAATTTTTTTGTATTACAGTGAACCCTCGTTTATCGCGGGGGTTAGGTTCCAGAAATAGCCCGCAATCAGTGAAATCCACGAAGTAGGACAATTTTATATTTTACAATTATTCTACATGTTTTAAGGCTGCAAACGCTTCACCAGACACATTATACACCTTTCTGAGACTGGTATTAACATTTTCTCACATTTTTCTCTTGTTTAAACACTCAAACTTTTGTAGATTTTCATTAAAATATATTAATAGTGGGGGGGGCACGTGACACGCGGACACGTGCGCGCGGACACGTGCGCGCGGACACGTGCGCGCGGACACGTGTGTTTGTTTTGGTACCACATATCCATGCCATGTGCGAAAGTCGAGTGGAAAGCGACCTGGATATCATTTTGGGCAAGACTCAAGCCAATGCTAACAGTGCCAAACCGCTAACAGACGCCTCTGAGCACCAGTCCTCACCACAAGACCAGGTAAGACCAACCTGCGCTCACAAGAGTTGGTTGCATTTCACCCCGGGTCCAAAATCAGACCGCTATCAATGCGTCGCCAATACTCCACAGCTCTCTAGGACGGGGTCGGGTTCGTCCTCTCGGCGTGACGGGGAAGAGCCACTGTCTCCTCTGTGCGCGCGAGTGTCCTCCCCCCGCTGCGGCTCCCTCGAATGCGGCTCTCCCCGCTGCGGCTCCCCCGGCCCGTCCATGTTGATTCTTGGCTCTTCCATGGTCCGGCTCGCACTCTCTTCCATGGCTCGTGCAAGTAAACAAAGGCCACACCTCCTGTCACCCAGGCGCTCTCGTGAAGGAAATCAGAGACTCTGTCCCTACCACCCTGCGTCACCATCCCTGGTCTAGACCTGGTTTAGTCCTGGTTTAGACCTGGTTTAGTCCTGGTTTAGACCTGCTTTAGACCTGGTTTAGTCCTGGTCTAGTCTCTTAGCTAATCAGGGCGCAGGACAGAATGTTACACTGTAAAAAAAAAAAGTTACACTATAAAAAAAATTGAAAAAAATTGGGAAAAAAAAATTGGAAAAAAAAAATTGGAAAAAAAAAATCCGCGAAACAGCGAGGCCGCGAACAGCGAACCGCGATACAGCGAGGGTTCACTGTATTTTTTTTTTTATCATATTGCAGCGACAAACTCGAGTCTATCTCAAAACTCAATGTGCACTATAAAGGACACAAATGAATGGGCGGGTCTCAGGAGGATAACTGAAATAAGTTAGAATTGTATATTTTGAAGTTTCTTTACTATTTCTTTACTCCGCTCTATTTCTGTATATTTCACTACAACATGAGTAAAGCTGAATCTCGAAATACTAGTTTGTCGTTTTTCTAACACGTCGCTCAGGTTTGGCCATCGTAACTGTGCTGGACATGGAGGAAAATGCTGCCATCTGCTGGTGAACTGAAGACACACACACACACACACACACACACACAGAAAACAGTGGAGGACGTCAGTTAGGCCAGGCCAAAGTATCAAAAATCACGTCCATTGACAGGACAGAAACAAACCTTTCCTCAATACCTAGATAGAATGATGAATTTGAAAGATCAATAGATGGTGATGTAAACTTTGGTCGATGAGCGGCAAGGGGGGGTTATCGTCCAGAAAGAGCTTGACTTCATGTGAGAGGTGGAAGTCAAAAGTCACTCAGGTCAAGTGGAGTCAAACATAAAATTTTTATTTTATTTTTGACACTTTTATTGCTTGTCAGGTATTTTTGAACAATGAAAACATGACTGTAATTTTTGACACTTTATTTTATTTTTTATTATTTTTATTATTTTATTAGTATTTATTATTCTTTTTTTGATAATTTTATTGCTTGTCATGTATTTTTGAACAATGAAAACATGAGTTTTTTTTTTTTTTGATACTTTTAAAAAATATTATTTTTTTATTATTTTTATGATTTATTATTATTTATTATTTATTTTTATTTTGTATTTTTTAATTTTTGACACTTTTGAAAATTATTTTCATTTTCATTTTATTTTTTATTATTTTTATATTATTATTATTATTATTATTATTATTATTATTATTATTATTATTATATATTTATTATTATTTATTTTTATTTGATTTTATTTTTTATTTGATTTTTGACACTTTTATTGCTTGTCATGTATTTTTGAACAATGAAAACATGAGTGTAAATTTTGACACTTTTTATTTTATTTAAATTTATTTTTATTATTTTTTATTATTTATATAATTATTTATTTATTTATTGACGCTTTTGTTGCTTGTCATGAGTCAACCATAAATGAGTCCTCAGGTAATGGAGGAGGGGAAGAGCGATGACTTCAGGAATAGTCGTGGTTTGGAAATCTAAAAACAAAGGCGAAAGGAGAAATTAAATTCGTCAAGTGGACAAAAGTTTCTTTGGTCGAGTATGTTTCGCAGCTCAGGTCAGAAGTGAAGAAGCAGTTTGGATGAGCAGCGAAACACATTCGACCAAATAAACTTTTGTCCAGTTGTCAAACTTAATTTCTCCTTTTGTCGTGGATTCTACCTGGACAAATGAGGGATTCTACACATTTCTGTCATGTTTTGACAATTTAAACTGATGTTTCTTTGACTGAAAAGTCATAACAAAAGCAGATTTCATGTCTCAGGAAAGTACTCTTTATTCTCTTTCTGTTTTAACTAAGATATGCAATAAAAGGAGGAGCAAAGATATTTGTGATGAACTGATGCACTTTTTCCTTTTACACAAAAGTTGAGTAAAAGGCACATACTTTGTTTTCAGTGTCACTAAGAGACAGAACCCAGAACTAGTTTGACATGGCGAGGGACGATGACGCAAAGGGTAATCGAGTGGTGTCCCATTTCTTAGGGGAACATTCGTACCCCGAGCCCTCTCAGCTCGGTATCGAGGGGCAAGACGAAGACGTAGATCAAGGGGAAGGGGTAAGACAGAGTAATGGGACGCAGCTTTAGTCCTGGGCCTGATGTTCTGACAGTTTAGTTCTAGTAACTGTAGAACAAGTGTTTAATTCAAATGTTTTGAATGTCGATAAACCAGTTCTGAGCTCTGCTGCTCGGCTTGTAGATCTGACACAGATATGATCAAAACTTATACTTTCTGTTATTTGCACTAAAATCAATGAGCCAGAATATTTCTGTGTCAGAATGTTCACAATATTTTAAACTTTGAGAAAAACTGATACCAGAAGAAATCCCTTGCTTAGGTGAGTAAAAAGTGCTGTGTAAGTCTTTCTGCAATTCAACCGATTTTCTAAAAATACTGAGCAATGTCTGTCGAGGTTTTTATTTATTTAACCTTTATTGAACCAGGAAAGTCCCATTGAGATTACTAATCTCTTTTTCAAGGGCGTCCTGGCCAAGACAGCGGCACAGTTACACACAGACATTTGAACACATCACAAAATGGATTCTTAAAAACAATTACAAATCATAGACTTAATTTCCAAACCTTTCAACATAGATTTAAACTGAACTATTGAAGTCACTTCTTGTAATTTCAAGAGTTTGTGTAAATTATTCCATGTTGAAGATCCTGTTCACATCACATATTTAATGTTTATATTTTTGATTGTGTAAAATGTAAAATCATCACAATAACAATAACACACAGATACTTTTGTGCTTTACTTTTTATTATTCATCATTACTGATTTTAAAGCTCAAACATTATCAACAGTTACAATTAATATGAATAAATTTTAGCATTTTAACTTCCTCCTCTAAGAATTGAAAATACACAAACAAATCTAATCTCATAATACAACATACATAAACAATGAACCAGTGGGACATTCTGACCTGGTCTGAAATTATACAAAAATCTGTTAATGTTTACAGAGCAACAGCAACAATTCACTTACATTTATTTTATTTCATTCATAAAGTGTAAAATGAAATCAACAGTGTGATGACATTACAAGAAATGAATGAAAGGAGCAGAAAGAAGAGAAATCTTGTTTTCTGCCCCTCGTCCCTTTTCCAGACAATAACACCGAAACATTTCATCAATACATTCCAGTTCAATCACAATTATTAATCAATTATAAACAGAAAGCTTCATTTTTATGCACGACAACTTAGTTTTCTTTTTCATACACACACATTACACTGGATTTTATGTATTTTTAAATGTCGTTATTGGACTTGATTCTTTGATTTGTTTGTCGAGACTTTTCCATAAATGAACTCCTTTCACAGGGACGCTTCGATCAATAACCTCGGTTCTGAATCTGGGTTTTTTAAACATGTCAGTTCCTTTTCCTAGTTTAGACCTGGTTTAGACCTGGTTCAGTCCTGGTTTAGTCCTGGTTCAGTCCTGGTTCAGACCTGGTTTAAACCTGGTTTAGTCCTGGTTTAAACCTGGTTTAATCCTGGTTTAGACTTGGTTTATTCCTGGTTTAGATCTGGTTTAGTCCTGGTTTAGACCTGGTTTAAACCTGGTTTAGACCTGGTTTAAACCTGGTTTAAACCTGGTTTAAACCTGGTTTAGACCTGGTTTAAACCTGGTTTAGACCTGGTTTAAACCTGGTTTAAACCTGGTTTAGACCTGGTTTAAACCTGGTTTAGACCTGGTTTAGACCTGGTTTAACCTGGTTTAGACCTGGTTTAGACTTGCTTTAGTCCCGATTTAGTCCTGGTTTAGTCCTGGTTTAGACCTGGTTTAAACCTGGTTTAGACCTGGTTTAGACTTGGTTTAGTCCTAGTTTAGTCCTGGTTTAGACCTGGTTTAAACCTGGTTTAGTCCTGGTTTAGACCTGGTTTAGACCTGGTTTAAACCTGGTTTAAACCTGGTTTAGACCTGGTTTAAACCTGGTTTAGACCTGGTTTACACCTGGTTTAAACCTGGTTTAGACCTGGTTTAACCTTTAAACCTCGGTTTAAACCTGGTTTAGACCTGGTTTAGTCCTGGTTTAGACCTGGTTTAGACTTGGTTTAGTCCTGGTTTGGTCCTGGTTTAGACCTGGTTTAGACCTGGTTTAAACCTGGTTTAGTCCTGGTTAAAACCTGGTTTAGACCTGGTTTAAACCTGGTTTAGACCTGGTTTAAACCTGGTTTAGACCTGGTTTAAACCTGGTTTAGACCTGGTTTAAACCTGGTTTAGACCTGGTTTAGACTTGGTTTAGTCCTGGTTTAGACCTGGTTTAAACCTGGTTTAAACCTGGTTTAGACCTGGTTTAGACTTGGTTTAGTCCTGGTTTAGACCTGGTTTAGACCTGGTTTAGACCTGGTTTAAACCTGGTTTAGACCTGGTTTAGTCCTGGTTTAGATCTGGTTTAGACCTGGTTTAAACCTGGTTTAGACCTGGTTTAGACCTGGTTTTATAAGAAATGTTCAAAATAAATCCATAAATGAAACACTGTCCTGGTTTGGTCCTGGTCTAGTCCTGGTTTAGTCAAGGTTTAGTTCCAGTTTAGTCCTAGTCTAGTCCTGATCTAGTCCTGGTCTAGTCCTGGTCTAGTCCTAGCCCTGATTTAGTCAAGGTTTTTTGGCTTTAAATTGACTTTTTAGTTTTTTGGGTTTTTTTCTTCACTTTCACTTAGTTCCAGTGAAAGTAAGGAAAAAACTAAAAAGTCCATTTACAAAATCAACTAAAAATCAAGTAGTTTAATTTGTGGGATTGTGAAAAATAAGTTTTATCTTCAGTTCATTTGCTTCTCGTCTTGTGACTTTTGTCCGATTTGTTCCAGCATGACTTCAGTCTGATTCAGTGCCCTGTTCGTTCTAATGTAAGAGTGTGGGAACAGTTTACTGTGGCTGATCTGTGTGAAAGTCTGAATCAGAGTGTCAGTGTCGACGTCAGAAAAACTCACTTCATGTTTGTCACAATCCAGAAGGACTCTGATTCTTCGAGGACTCGGCGATAGTTTGAGATGAACACGCTTTTCTTCGTCACTGATGGTTTTATATTTGTCATTAAAGAAACTTAGACCCCATTCATCACCACCTTCACTACCTTCATCTTCTTCCTCACCTTCATCCTCTTCCTCACTTTCTTCTTCCTCACCTTCATCTTCTTCCTCACCTTCTTCTTCTTCCTCACCTTCCTCTTCTTCCTCACCTTCTTCACCTTCCTCTTCTTCCTCACCTTCCTCTTCTTCATCGGCCTCATTCTCACTGTCGTATTCATCTAAATCAGCCATTTCATTGGTGGTGCTAACTACGACTGCCCACGCGTCACTGTCTCCCACTTCTACGATCCAACTGTGAGAGCCTGAACTGAACCCATCAGACGCGACCACTGAGATACATTTGTTTGTAATATCATTTTCCAGTTCCCAACTGTTGAGATCGTCCGACATGTTTTCATTGCCAACACTGTTTAGATCCAGAACAACAGGAACGTAGAGCACCATCGTCTTCATATTGCTCCAGATGTTGAAGCTCAGGTTGCCCAGATGTTTGGCCTGGTCTATCAGAGCTCCTGGGCCCAGCTGTGGTTCCTCCAGCAGGGGGCAGCGCTGAACTCTCTCCACTGCAGCCTTGTATTTGAGCAGGAAGGAGACGTCTGAGGCTCTCAGCTGCTCCTCTGTGGCTCTGATGGTTTCTGACAGAACTTCTATCTCTTTGCTCACAGCCGTCACCTTGTCCTTCATCCTCTGTGTCTTCTGCTCCTCTTCCTCCCTCAGAGCCTTCAGCCGGGCCTCCTCTTCCTCCTCCAGGAACTTGTGCATCTTCTTAAACTCATCACAGATCTGCTTCTTTATGTCTTGAGCCTGATTCTTTATACGATCTGTGATGGCAAAAAGATCCTTAGCCTTCTCTAAATCTTTCTTCAGAGGCAGAAGGGACTGGTCCAGCTTCTCTCTGAACTCCTGTGCTGCTTCTACTATGGGCCTAAAGCGGTGGTCTTCATGAGCTTTAGAGTCTCTGCACACTACACAGACCGGCTGCTGGTCAGACAGACAGAAGAGCCGGAGTTTTTCTGAGTGCAGTGGACACACATGTTCATCTGGAGTCTTGTGCTCGCTCCGCTGTAGATAGGACTCACACAGGTTCCTCAGAGCCAGGTTCTGTGGAGGATCGCTCCTGGAGGATCTTCTCTTACAAACAGGACAGTCCTGTGTGGGCTTCTCTCTCCACCAGCCCTTCAGACAGAGCCCACAGAAGCTGTGGCTGCAGGACAAAATCACAGGCTTTTTATAGATCTCCTGACAGATCGGACAGGACAGGTCCTCCTCTGACTGTGACATTGTGAACGTCAAACCTGAAGAACACACACAATAACAGTTCTGTCTCATGCACTCGTGCTGGTGCTGCACAGTCAAAGTGAAACTTACCTCAGTTGATGGCTGGAGAGAAGTCGGTGCTGTTTGGCTCCCAGTGCGAAACTAAAGAGAAACTAAAATGTTTTCAGTAAGACAAAGTTCATGGGTCACATTTGTACACTTTTACACTGATATGACTCAGTTTAGTGGAGATTGGACTCTGTTACTGTAAAAAATAATGAGGTAAGAAGTCCTTTTGATGAGCACTACACACAGGCCCCACCCCGGAGCCAGGCCTGGGCCGGGTGGATCTAAACCGGATCTAAACCAGATCCTGTGCATGTCCTGGTGTGTTTATGAACCATTTAACCCTTTCTGACAAACCAGAGCCCTCACATTTGCTTATATATTTTTAGCAACTTGCAGAAAAGGGAACAGTAAAACAGTAAAAATATTTCTTCAAAAATACATGGAAAAGATAATATTTTAAAAGCACACTCATGTCCTCCTACTAAAGATGTCATAATAATAAATGGACGTAATGGACATTGTCTCTCTTGTACATTTCATGAATTCAGGATGTCTATAATTTTATTTTAACTATTCATAATGAGTTTCCTTATTTTTTACTCAGCTTCTGCAAAAGAAATTTTCTATTCACTGATCATCAAACATTTGAATCTCAAAAAGTAAAACAGGTTGAACCTTCAAATAACTTATCAAGTTTGAAAAAGCATCTAAAATGTGATTTTCAGTTGGAGGACTGGAGTTATAACCAAAACAAACTTACCTCAGCTGACGGCAGAAAGATAATATTTGGTTGACTGTCAATGTAAAAAATGGATTAGAAACTCTGTCCAGTCTTGATCTGATCCTGTGAGGGTCTGACAGTCTGCAGCTGTTGTGCAGCTCTCCCGTCTCTACAAATTACTTTCGATTCTCTTCACAGTTCAGATTTCTTCCTGTTGTGCAATAAAAGGGCGGAGCTTACAGACCGTTTCCTTCTACACAGACGAGTCATTTTCACACACGTTTCTGAGTTCTCTGGACTGACCCCAGTGTGCACGAGATACTTAGACAAACTTTACTGATCCACAACGGAAATTGTTTGCGTACAGTAGCTCAAACATCAAATATAATATGTAACAATAAAAAAGAGTAACAAAAAATAGATGGAATAGCAAAAAAAAAAAAAATGAGCAAGAGACCGGAGTCAAATGAGACATAATTATAAAAATAAAAAATGATTTAAAAAAAAATAATAATAATAATAAATGTATATGAACAAAAACACCATTTCTGTTAAAGGTCCCATGGCATGAAATTTTCACTTTCTGAGGTTTTTGAACGTTAATGTGAGCTCCCCTACCCTGTTTAGCCCCCCCCCATGGTTAAAAGTTTTGAAATGTCTAAACTGAGCATTTGCGATCCTTTTCTGTGTTACAAAAAATCGGAGCTCAAACGGGCGATTTTGAACAAGGCACCTTATTGACGTCAGATCGAAAAAAGAAATGCAAATGCAGTTCCACCCCCGTCTGTCTGAACTCAGTGTCTCTGCAAATCACGCCCAGAGAGTTTGGACTGTGAATGCGCTAGGCAATGCGAAATGCGTTTTTTTATTTGCCTGGAGGCACCTCCGAGTGTTTCTAGGCTCGGAAGTCCTTTATCTGAGCCTCTGGACCTTTGAACAGCAGTGGTTTAATTTTATTTTATGTGGAAATGTGTTTATTTTTCAATGGAACGCTTCAAATCTCTCCCCCGTGCAAAAACATGGAAATGGATCAGCTGTGAGCTACAGCGGAGAGCGGAGAGTTTGGCCACGCCCCCACCCTCTACTATTGGCCATCTCTTTTCTCCTCATTTGCATTCAAGCAACAACGCCCAGAATAAAAAGTTTGAGAGAGATATTTATGACTTTTTCTCATCTTATCTCTGTTTCTCATGCACTGAGTGTTGATTTTGAAGAAGGATTCATTTACAGTATTAGGGAACCATTAAGGAGCCATATAAAAGCATCAAGAAGTACCATGTCATGTTGGAATAGTCTTCCAACAACTGTACGAGAGAGTTCTACCCCTATTGATTTTAAAGGAGAATTTTTTTTTTTACAATCTGAGCCTTATTTCGGTAATAAAACAAGTTGTTTTACTCACCCATAGCACTTTGGTGTCATTTGGAGCATTTCCGGAGATGTTTTAGATTTGCGATATCCGTACCGTGAGTTCTCGGGGCATATCGCTACTCTCTCTGTCCTTGCTGGAAGGCGGCTGCTTGTTTTCTTGCTCCCTTATCTACTGCTCTTTGTCTGCGTGCTTTTCTCTTGTTTTTGTCCATATTTCTCCTGTTGGAGTAGATTTCCGAATTCTAAATTATGGAATTGAAGCTGTCCTCAACGCAACTGGCTTTTTTCACGAAGAAATGTGGGTTTGGGAGAGCCGATCGGAATTATTTACTATTTGGATTTTTGATGGCAGGACATCTGAATTGGCCTGGGGGATGTTTTCTGATTAATCGGAGAATTGGAATGCCGCAGCGGACAAAAAGCCCCCGAGCTGTCGGCTGTCATTTTACACCACAGTGGAGCCGTTGAAGACCAGGGAAGGTCTGCATCAGGAGGAGACACAGATTGAACTGTACCATCTCCAATCTGTGGATACCCGAATGACGCCCAGATACCATCACGAATATGTTTGTGGAAGTGTGGGAAACAAGCTCAGTCTGCGGTCATCTACGCGCCAGGAGGGAGGACTGGAGAGTCTCAACAGCCCGGTTTGGTGACATGAAGTTGGGGACCTAGCAGAACCAGTTCTCGGACCAATTGTCCGTTCATCTGAGTTCTAAAGTGTATCGATTATGTCCATTTTCCCCTGGTTTAATTAATTCTCCTGGGAATCTACAATAGCAGGGCTGCTGTGTTTTGTTTTGACTCTGGCTCTTGCACTGGACACTCCAAGGTCACAGCACATGATATCAAAAGAACAACATAGATTGGCTACGTCACGATGACATGTACGTATAAAAACACTCTCCCCTCTCACATAGTCTGCCGCCTCAGTTTGTCAATAATATATTTCTCTGTTTTCCATCTTGTTTTTCCCCTCTTCCCCTCCCTCAATGTTTACCATTCCACTGTATTACGTCATATGTGTTTGTGACTACTGTGATTGTATATTCTGTTCTTGTGTCGCTGAGGAGAGAGGCGGGACGTTAGCGACCCCTTGCCGGCTGCTTTAAGGACCATGGACCCGTCGTTTTCAATCTCATCTCGTTGTTTACAAGGTTCCCGTTGTTTACAATGACAATAAAGCTTTCTATTCTATTCTATTCTATTCTATTCTATTCTATATGTTTGCGGTCTCCAAATAACACAAACTTTAGCACTTTTCACATCATAGAAGCTCAATGTCTTAGTCTACACTTTTGTTTGAGTCAAAAGTGCCTCTAATCCGCGGTTTATCCATAGTTTCGAGTAGATGAGGAGGACAGTGCACATGCGCTCAGTCACAGCTGATTTCGCTCTCAGCTCTCGGGACCCAAACATGAAAGGCAAAGCTGTAAGACGTTTGGACCATCGTGTTTGCAGTACCCACTTCAGTCAGGATGATTTTTTTACCAGCAAAGGAAAAGAAAGAAGGCCAGCGGATTCAGCGCACGATTCTGAGAAGTAATGCGAAACCGATGGCTGTTCTCTGCTGCTCCTAAAACTGTCTCCGCTTCATTCTTTCCGTATCCATTCTGTCTCCTCATCCGTATACTCCTCTTCAGTCCTCAGTCCTCCATAAGTCCTCTTCAGCCTCAAAGTCCCAATCTTCTGCCATGTGTCGCTCGCAACAGAAAAGTTCAGAGCGGTGTTTATCTGCGAATCAGCTGGGGAATTCGCACATGCGCGCTGTCCTCTATGATGACGTCATCAGATGAAAATATAGCTGGATATCGGGTTTCACTGATGCACTATTTCCTTTTACACAAAAGTTGAGTAAGAGGAACATACTTTCTTTTCAATGTCACTAAGAGACAGAACCCAGAACTAGTTTGACTAGATCAGGGGTCCGCAACCCGCGGCTCCGGAGCCGCATGTGGCTCTTTGATCCCTCTGATGCGGCTCAGTACATTGGTTCCTCATTTATCGCGGGGGTTACATTGTAAAAATAACCCACGTTAGGCGAAATCCGTGAAGTAGTCAGCTTTATATTGCATGTATAAATATGCGTGTATTTCACAGTTCCTCTGACCGAGGCGCCTGGCACCGCTGCGATCTTGCGGGTTTTGTTGGGGAGAAAACTTACAGCACTTCAGAGCAGAGTTCTACCTGCACCGTGCGCACCAGTCACACGGCTCCGGGAGTCCAGCTGGATGCACGAGGGGCGCGGAGACATGAATCACTGGATCCGTAGGAAGCGACTCTTTTTGGGTCTGTTGAAGCCAGTTCTGAGTCTGTCCCTGGTCTTCACATCCTTCCTCATGTTCCAGAGAAGGACGCACTGGGGCTGAAAGCGGAGCCTGGTGCTGCTCGGACTGCTTCTCATTCAAACACAGAACTGTAGTGAGAACGCTTGCGCACGCTCTCAGGACTGGTTCCACCGCCTGGACTCCAGGTTCCACCAGTTCGTTCTGTGGAGTCACTGCCGCTACTTCCTGATGCGCATTAACCACCCGGACATGCACCTGCTCATCGTGGTCAAATCCGTGACAGAGCATGACCGGCGCGACCGGCCCCAGGTGAGACGCACGACCGCGGCCCTTCTGACATGTGCCCAAATGCCAGACCGCTCAGTCCATCACTGCTTCAGAGTCACACTGCTCGTGATCGAACTTTTAAATATATTTGGCAAACTGAACGCATTCTGTACAGGAGACATGGAGGAGAATGACGGACAAAGACAAAGGTCTACAGTCCTTTAGCCAATCAGGATGCAGAACACAATGTGTATTGATACACTATAAAAAAAATCAGCGAAACAGCGAGGGACCACTGTATTTAATTAAAATATATTTTACTTTAGTTTGTTCATTTTCAAAATGTAATTCTATGGCACAAAGGCAAAAAAAAAAGCCGTTATATGCAGTGTTATTTCATTTTAAATTTCAAAAGGGTTCTGTGGCTCCCAGTGTTTTCTGTGTGAAACGGGTCCAAACGGCTCTTTGAGTGGTAAAGGTTGCCGACCCCTGGACTAGATCATGACCTCCTGTTGTTCATGTTTGTAGTTTTGGTTTATGTTGAATATTATTGATAAGAATATCCTTATCTTTATGGTGCGTTCAGACCTTTCAGCAGTACACTTTGATAAAAGTTCTAGTAACTGTAGAACAAGTGTTTAATTCAAATGTTTTGGATGTCGATAAACCAGTTCTGAGCTCTGCTGCTCGGCTTGTAGATCTGACACAGATATGATCAAAACTTATACTTTCTGTTATTTGCACTAAAATCAATGAGCCAGAATATTTCTGTGTCAGAATGTTCACAATATTTTAAACTTAGAGAAAAACTGATACCAAAAAAATCCCTTGCTTAGGTGAGTAAAAGGTGCTGTGTAAGTCTTTCTGCAATTCAACCGATTTTCTAAAAATACTGAGCAATGTCTGTCGAGGTTTTTATTTATTTAACCTTTATTGAACCAGGAAAGTCCCATTGAGATTACTAATCTCTTTTTTAAGGGCGTCCTGGCCAAGAGCAGCACAGTTACACACAGACATTTGAACACATCACAAAATGGATTCTTAAAAACAATTACAAATCATAGACTTAATTTCCAAACCTTTCAACATAGATTTAAACTGAACTATTAACTGAACCCAAAACATGCACCATAGGTACCTCCAGCTTAGGTCCTGACCAAGCCGAAGCAAGAAGATCATGGAGATGGTCCCCGGGTGCCCTAATGTGTGCTGCCCACTGCATATATATAGGATGGGTTAAAATGCAGAGAAGAATTTCTCCAGTGTGAGATCAATAAAGTTCACTTCTTCTTCTATTGAAGTCACTTCTTGTAATTTCAAGAGTTTTTGTAAATTATTCCATGTTGAAGAACCTGTTCACATCACATATTTAATGTTTATATTTTTGATTGTGTAAAATGTAAAATCATCACAATAACAATAACACACAGATACTTTTGTGCTTTACTTTTTATTATTCATCATTACTGATTTTAAAGCTCAAACATTATCAACAATACAGTTACAATTAATATGAATAAATTTGATCATTTTATTGTTCTAAATCCCTCCTCTAAGAATTGAAAATACACAAACAAATCTAATCTCATAATACAACATACATAAACAATGAACCAGTGGGACATTCTGACCTGGTCTGAAATTATACAAAAATCTGTTCATATTTACAGAGCAACAGCAACAATTCACTTACATTTATTTTATTTCATTCATAAAGTGTAAAATGAAATCAACAGTGTGATGACATTACAAGAAATGAATGAAAGGAGCAGAAAGAAGAGAAATCTTCTGTTTTCTGCCCCTCGTCCCTTTTCCAGACAAAACACTGAAACATTTCATCAATACATTCCAGTTCAATCACAATTATTAATCAATTATAAACAGAAAGCTTCATTTTTATGCACGACAACTTAGTTTTCTTTTTCATACACACACATTACACTGGATTTTATGTATTTTTAAATGTCGTTATTGGACTTGATTCTTTGATTTGTTTGTCGAGACTTTTCTATAAATGAACTCCTTTCACAGGGACGCTTCGATCAATAACCTCGGTTCTGAATCTGGGTTTTTTAAACATGTCGGTTCCTTTTCCTAGTTTAGACCTGGTTCAGTCCTGGTTTAGTCCTGGTTCAGTCCTGGTTCAGACCTGGTTTAGTTCTGGTTTAGTCCTGGTTTAAACCTAGTTTAAACCAGGACTAAACCAGGTTTAAACCAGGTCTAAACCAGGTTTAAACCTGGTTTAGACCTGGTTTAGACCTGGTTTAAACCTGGTTTAGACCAGGTTTAAACCAGGTCTGAACCAGGTTTAGACCTGGTTTAAACCTGGTTTAAACCTGGCTTAGACCTGGTTTAAACCTGGTTTAGACCTGCTTTAGACCTGGTTTAACCTTTAAACCTCGGTTCTGAATCTGTCTGTTTTTTTGTTTTTTTTTACATGTCGGTTCCTTTTAAATTGTAGTTCTTGTTCTCGTCTCAGTCTTTGAATTTTTACAGGAAACACTGCACTTTGCTTTATACACGACTTTGAGGAGACTTAATTCAACAATTTAATTTTGACAAACATTTAAGTTTAATTGTTGAATAGATAATACCTGAGCGAATATCATCTCGTTAAACAAGTATTTGATCATTTTGGGGATGGAAAAAATGCACATGGAGCACAGTGTCACATACTGGTCCAAATCTGTACAAAAAAAATATGTTTTCTGTCATGAGTCTGCTCATCTCCATGGAGATATTATTAGTTTAATGCTATACTGTGGGACATTCTAAGTAATGCAATAACAATGCATTTTCCACTGCGTTTTTAAACTCCGCACACCTTCACTAGAATCATTTCACTGGAGAATTTCAGGTTTTCAAGTTTCTTTTTCAAGCAGAAGAAAATATGATGAGGCTGTGAGGAGTTTTTATTAAGAAATGTTCAAAATAAATCCATAAATGAAACACTGTCCTGGTTTGGTCCTGGTCTAGTCCTGGTTTAGTCAAGGTTTAGTTCCAGTTTAGTCCTGGTCTAGTCCCAGTCTAGTCCTGGTTTAGTCCTGGTTTAGTCCTGGTTTAGTCAAGGTTTAATTCAGTTTAGTCCTAGTCTAGTCCTGGTCTAGGCCTTGTCTAGTCCTGGCCCTGGTTTAGTCCTGGTTTAGTCAAGGTTTAGTTCCAGTTTAGTCCTTGTCTAGTCCTGGCCCTAGTTTAGTGCTGGTTTAGTTCCAGTTTAGTTCCTAGTCTAGTCCCAGTCTAATCCTGGCCCTGATTTAGTCAATTTTTTTGGTTTTAAATGGACTTTTTAGTTTTTGAAAAAAACTAAAAGTCCATTTACAAAATCAACTAAAAATAAGAGAAATCTAATAATCTGTGGGATTGTGTGAAGAGTCCCTCAGTCGTCCAGGTAGAATCCATGATAAAAGGAGAAATTCAATTTGTCAACTGGACAAAGTTTGTTTGGTCGAAAACGTTTCGCAGCTCATCCGAGAGGCTTCATCAGTTCTGGTTCTAGGGCTGGTTAGACCCTGTTTATATCTAGCTGCAGGGAGGAGCTCACTACACTGAAATAGTTCTGAAACCATCTCAACTAATCTGTTTCTTTTGTTTTTCGAATTTCTCTGGCGTCTCGTTTAGCATATCTATTCAGACCTAGGAGGAGCTCACTGCACTGAAATAGTTCTGAAACTATCACAACTAATTTGTTCCTTTTGTTTTTCGAATTTCTCTGGCATATAGTTTAGCATCTCTATTCAAACTAACGACCGTCTCCACCCCTCTGACCCTGACTTGTCTGTCCTAATGTTTCTTTTGTCTGTTATGACTTGGTTTAAGAATCGAAGTCATAACAGACAAAAGAAACATTAGGGCAGACAAGTCAGGGTCAGAGGGGTGGAGATGGTCGTAAAATTTGAATAGAGATGCTAAACTATATGCCAGAGAAATTCGAAAAACAAAAGGAACAAATTAGTTGAGATAGTTTCAGAACTATTTCAGTGCAGTGAGCTCCTCCTAGGTCTGAATAGATATGCTAAACGAGACGCCAGAGAAATTCGAAAAATAAAAGAAACAGATTAGTTGAGATAGTTTCAGAACTATTTCAGTGTAGTGAGCTCCTCCCTGCAGCTAGATATAAACAGGGTCTAACCAGCCCTAGAACCAGAACTGACGAAGCCTCTCGGATGAGCTGCGAAACGTTTTCAACCAAACAAACTTTGTCCAGTTGACAAATGGAATTTCTTCTTTTATCAATCTGTGGGATTGTGAAAATAAGTTTTATCTTCAGTTCATTCGCTCCTCATCTTGTTACATTTGTCCGATTTGTTCCAGCATGACTTCAGTCTGATTCAGTGCCCTGTTCGTTCTAATGTAAGAGTGTGGGAACAGTTTACTGTGGCTGATCTGTGTGAAAGTCTGAATCAGAGTGTCAGTGTCGACGTCAGAAAAAGTCACTTCATGTTTGTCACAATCCAGAAGGACTCTGATTCTTCGAGGATTCGGCGATAGTTTGAGATGAACACGCTCTTCTTCGATGGTTTTATATTTGTCATTAACGAAACTTAGACCCCATGCATCCATTTCATCCTCATCATCTCCTCTATCATCACTATCAGGAACTTCACCACCTTCACCTTCTTCATCGGCCTCATTCTCACTGTCGGATTCATCTAAATCAGCCATTTCATTGGTGGTGCTAACTACGACTGCCCACGCGTCACTGTCTCCCACTTCTACGATCCAACTGTGAGAGCCTGAACTGAACCCATCAGACGCGACCACTGAGATACATTTGTTTGTAATATCGTTTTTCAGTTCCCAACTGTTGAGATCGTCCGACATGTTTTCATTGCCAACACTGTTTAGATCCAGAACAACAGGAACGTAGGGCACCATCGTCTTCATATTGCTCCAGATGTTGAAGCTCAGGTTGCCCAGATGTTTGGCCTGGTCTATCAGAGTTCCTGGGCCCAGCTGTGGTTCCTCCAGCAGGGGGCAGCGCTGCACTCTCTCCACTGCCGCCTTGTGTTTGAGCAGGAAGGAGACGTCTGAGGCTCTCAGCTGCTCCTCTGTGGCTCTGATGGTTTCTGACAGAACTTCTATCTCTTTGCTCACAGCCGTCACCTTGTCCTTCATCCTCTGAATCTTCTGCTCCTCTTCCTCCCTCAGAGCCTTCAGCCGGGCCTCCTCTTCCTCCTCCAGAAACTTGTGCATCTTCTCAAAGTCATCACAGATCTGCTTCTTTATGTCTTGAGCCTGATTCTTTATACGATCTGTGATGGCAAAAAGATTCTGTTGAACGTCCTTAGCCTTCTCTAACTCTTTCTTCAGAGGCAGAAGGGACTGGTCCAGCTCCTCTCTGAACTCCTGTGCTGCTTCTACTATGGGCCTAAAGCGGTGGACTTCATGAGCTTTAGCCTCTCTGCACACTACACAGACCGGCTGCTGGTCAGACAGACAGAAGAGTCTGAGTTTTTCTGAGTGCAGTGGACACACATGTTCATCTGTCGTCTTGTGCTCGCTCCGCTGTAGATAGGACTCACACAGGTTCCTCAGAGCCAGGTTCTGTGGAGGATCGCTCCTGGAGGATGTTCTCTTACAAACAGGACAGTCCTGTGTGGGCCTCTCTCTCCACCAGCCCCTCAGACAGAGCCCACAGAAGCTGTGACTGCAGGACAAAATCACAGGCTTCTTATAGATCTCCTGACAGATCGGACAGGATAGGTTCTCCTCTGACTGTGACATTGTGAACGTCAAACCTGAAGAACACACACAATAACAGTTCTGTCTCATGCACTCGTGCTGGTGCTGCACAGTCAAAGTGAAACTTACCTCAGTTGATGGCTGGAGAGAAGTCGGTGCTGTTTGGCTCCCAGTGCGAAATTAAAGTTGAAGATCAAAGTCAAAGTCAAAAGATCAAAGATCAAAGTCAGCTTTATTGTCAATTCTGCCATATGTGTTCAACAGTGAATCGAAATTTCGTTTCTCTCTGGCCACGTAGTGCAAAAAAGACAGTGTACAAAATACAATATAAAGACAAAACACAACAAAAACTGTCAGAAGACAGAAATCTAAATCTAAGCTAGAGTCTAAGATCTAAAATCTGAAAGCAGTGCAACATAATAAATAAATACTTATATACAGATGTCCAAAAATGTGCAGTGTGAATCAAAATGTGCAATGGAAGATACAGCAATGAAATGGTAATGTGCAATAGAATGTGCATTGAAGTTAAGATAAAAAATAAATGTGCAACAGTAGTAATTCTAGTGCAATAACAGTAGTAAACAACAGTACAACAGTAGTAAAATTCCAGTAGTAAATGTAAATGTGCAACAGTGCAACAGTCGTCCTTAGCAGCAGTTTTTTAAAGTGTCTAGAGTGATATGTCTTTTTATGGAATACAGGTTATGCCAATATGGGGGGTGGGGGGTGGGAGACGGGTAAGGTGAGAGTTCAGCAGGTCTGAACCAGGACTAAACTAGGACTAAACCAGGTCTGAAGCAGGTCTAAACTAGGACTAAACCAGGTCTGAACCAGGACTAAACCAGGTCTGAACCAGGTCTGAACCAGGACTAAACTAGGACTAAACCAGGTCTGAACCAGGACTAAACTAGGATTAAACCAGGTCTGAAGTGGACTAAACCAGGTCTGAACCAGGATTAAACCAGGACTGAACCAGGACTAAACCAGGACTAAACCAGGACTAAACCAGGTCTGAACCAACACTAAACTAGGACTAAACCAGGTCTGAACCAGGACTAAACCAGGTCTGAACCAGAACTAAACAAGGTCTGACGCAGGTCTGAAGATAAATATATACCAGATGACTGATAATTCTTCACAAACTCACTAAACTTGCAATTTATTTATTTATTCTTTTAACTTTTGGGGAACGGGCGGGTTCATGTGCCTTTTTATGGGTAAACACTGCCACCTTAAGAAAGGTTAAGAAAGCCCGACAAAGACTCTACTTCCTGAGGAAGTTGAGTAAGTTTGGTATGAACACCAGCATCCTCACAAACTTCTACAGGTGCACCATCGAGAGCCTGCTGACGGGCTGCATCACAGTGTGGTATGGGAACTGCACCGCTCAGAGCCGCAAAGCACTACAGAGGGTGGTGCGAGCGGCAGAGGACATCACTGGCAGCAGTCTCCCCTCCATCCAGGACATTTACCACAGCAGGGGTCTGCGTAAGGCACGCAGCATCGCTAAGGACCATACTCATCCATACTCATCAAATCAGTATTTAAAGTTTCAAAGTTTTCAAAGTTAACTTTATTTTCAGTTCTATTATGTCAAAAGATCAAAAGATCAAAGTCAGCTTTATTGTCAATTCTGCCATATGTGTTCAACATACAGTGAATCGAAATTTCGTTTCTCTCTGGCCAGGTAGTGCAAAAAGACAGTGTACAAAATACAATATGAAGACAAAACACAACAAAAACTATCTAAGACAGAGATCTAAAGTTAAACTAAAGTCTAAGATCTAAAATCCTTAAAGCAGTGCAACATAATAAATAAATACCTATATACAGATGTCCAAAATGTGCAGTGTGCATCAAAAATGTGCAATGGAAGATACAGCAGTGAAATGGTAATGTGCAATAGAATGTGCATTGGAGTTAAGATAAAATAAATGTGCAACAGTAGTAATTCTAGTGCAATAACAGGAGTAAACAACAGTAGTAAAAATTCCAGTAGTAATAATGTGCAATAACAGTAGTGAACAACAGTACAACAGGAGTAAAATTCCAGTAGTAAATGTAAATGTGCAACAGTGCAACAGTAGTCCTTAGCAGCAGTTTTTTAAAGTGTCTAGAGTGATATGTCTTTTTATGGAATACAGGTTATGCCAATATGGGGGGTGGGGGGTGGGAGACGGGTAAGGTGAGAGTTCAGGTGAGAGTTCAGCCTCCTGACAGCCTGGTGGATGAAGCTGTTTGAAAGCCTGGTGGAGTAGGCCCGGAGACTCCGGTACCTTCTCCCCGACGGCAGGAGGCTGAACAGGCTATGTGCGGGGTGGCTCGGGTCACCCACAATGCTGGACGCTCTGCGGGTGAGCCGGGTGTTAGAAATGTCTAGGAGGGAGGGGAGAGAGACACCAGCGATCCTCCCAGCTGCATTCACTATGCGCTGCAGGGCTTTCCTGTTCTGTTCAGTGCAGCTCCCGTACCACACAGTGATGCAGCTGGTCAGGACGCTCTCAGTGGTGCCTCGGTAGAAGGTGGTCATAATGGGTGGGGGGGCTCCAGCTCTCCTCAGTTTGCGGAGGAAATAGAGGTGCTTCTGAGCCCTCTTTGCCAGGAATTTGGTGCTGCTCACCCTCTCTACAGCAGCACCGTTGATGGACAGTGGGGGGTGCTGGGCCCACCCAGCACCCCCCACTGTCCGGGGGGGGTGCTGGGGGGGTGACTTCCGGGGCCTGTCCGGAAGTCAATAACAATCTCCTTGGTCTTTTCAACATTAAGAAGGAGATTGTTATTGCTGCACCACTGGGTCAGAAGGCTCACCTCACTCCTGTAGTTTGTCTCATCGTTATTAGAGATGAGACCCACCACAGTCGTATCGTCCGCAAACTTCACTATGTGATTGGTGCTGAAGGCTGGTGCGCTGTCGTGGGTCAGCAGAGTGAAGAGCATCGGACTGAGCACACAGCCCTGGGGGGCTCCTGTGCTCAGTCTAATGCAGCTTGAGGTGTTTCTGCCGACCCGCACTGCCTGTGGCCTCTCACTGAGGAAGTCCAGCAGCCAATTACAGAGTGAGGTCTGAAGCCCCAGGTGGTCTAGTTTGATAATGAGCTGCTGTGGGATTATAGTGTTGAATGCTGAACTGAAATCTATGAACAGCATTCTCACATATGAGTCTTTATTGTCCAGGTGGGTGAGAGCCGGGTGAAGTGCAGAACAGATTGCATCCTCGGTAGAGCGCTTGGCCCGGTATGCAAACTGGAATGGGTCTAGGGTGGGGGGGAGGATGGATTTGATGTGTGCCATGACTAGCCGTTCAAAGCACTTCATGATGATGGGGGTAAGTGCAACAGGGCGATAGTCATTAAAAGTGGCCGGAGTGGGCTTCTTTGGCACGGGAACGATGGTAGTGGTTTTGAAGCAGGAGGGAACGACAGCCTGGCTCAGAGAAGCATTAAAGATGTCTGTGAAGACATCCTTGAGCTCCTCTGCACAGTCCTTCAACACACGACCAGGGATGTTGTCCGGGCCTGCAGCCTTGCGGGTGTTGATCCTGGAGAGTGTTCTCTTCACGCTGGCTGCAGACACACACAGGGGCTGGTCGTGGGGAGGTGGTGGAGTTTTTTGGGGCCGGGTGTAATTTCCTGCCTCAAACCGTGCAAAGAAGCTGTTGAGGTCATTGAGCAGGGTGATGTTGTTGTCACAGGTCTGTGGTGAGGGTTTGTAGTCCGTGATGTTCTCGATGCCCTGCCACAGACTCCGTGTGTCCCTGCTGTCTCTAAAGTGTCCGGTTATTTTCTGTGTGTATTTGTGTTTGGCTTTCCTGATGCCACGGGACAGGTTGGTTCTTGCTGCCTTCAGATGGGTGACATCCCCGGCTCTGAAGGCAGTGTTCCTGGCTCTCAACAGCCTGTGAACCTCCCCTGTCAGCCATGGCTTCTGGTTAGCCCTGGTGGGTGATAGTTTTTGTGTGTGTGACATCACCAATGCATTTGGTGATGTAGGAGGTCACAGTGTCTGCGTACTCCTCAATGTCAGTGTGATTGTTGTATGTGGCGGCCTGTTTGAACACTGCCCAGTCTGTTGTACCGAGGCAGTGCTGTAGTGCAGACGAGGCCCCCTCTGGCCACACCTGGATCTGCTTCAGAGCCGGCCTGGAGACCCTTACACGGGGTCTGTATGCCGGTCTGAGCACAACAGAGATGTGGTCAGAGAGGCCTATGTGGGGGAGGGGGGAAGCCGGAAGCCTTGTATGCTCCCTTGTGTGTAGTGTAAACCATGTCCAAAATGTTGTTTCCCCTGGTTGGGAAATCAACATGCTGATCCATTTGTGGCATGACAGTTCTGAGGTCCGCATGGTTGAAATCCTCGGCAAGGATAAAAAATCCGTCCGGGTGAGCAGTCTGTTGCTCGCTAATAGAGTTATACAGCTCATACAGTGCCTCCTTTCTATCAGCGCTGTTCGGTGATGGGGGGACGTAAACTACCACTAGCAAGATTGCCGTGATTTCACGCGGGAGATAAAAAGGCCGGCACTTCAGAATCATAAACTCCACTAGGGGTGAACAGTGTCTACATACCACCACAGCGTCCCGACAATAAGCGTCCTGAAGAAAAATTATTAAACCCCCTCCGCTGGATTTAACTCCGGGGACACCGCTAGCTCGGTCCGAGCGGTAGCATGTTAGCTCGTCCAGGCGCACCGCTGAGTCCGGGATGTTGTCATGGAGCCATGTTTCTGTAAAAAACAAAAACACAGCACTCCCTCACGTCGCGCTGGGCAGCCCTCAGTCTGATATAGTCCATTTTATTGTCCAGAGACTGCACGTTGGCGAGGAGGATGGATGGAATGGCCGGCAGGTGCGGGCTAGCCGTTAGCCTAGTTCTGATACCAATGTGTGTTCGACATACAGTGAATCGAAATTCGAAGTTTCTCTCTGGCCAAAGCCGTGCAAAAAGACAGTGTACAAAATACAATATAAAGACAAAACAAAAAGAGAATAAATAAATACCTATTTACAGATGTCCAAAATGTGCAATGGAAGATGCAGCAGTGAAAATGTGCAGTAAAAATGTGCAATTGTATCTAGTTTTAATACGACTTTAAAGTATAGATTAGTGTAAGATTTTTGACAACTCTGTATGTGCAGAATTGTGTGGCTCATTTGTGTTTTGTTTTACTCTATTTGCACAGTTCACATATTTTATTGTGCTGTGTGTATCTTAACTAAACTTAGACTTAGATTTAGACAAACTTTATTGATCCACAAGGGAAATTATTTGGGTACAGTCGCTCGCTCATCAAATATAATATATAACAGAGGGGAACAAAAAATAGATGGAATAGCACAAAAAAAAGCAAGAGATCAGAGTCAAATGAGACATAATTATAAAAATAAAAAATCATAAATGTATATATGTACAAATCAGAATAAAATAGAAAAATAAGTAATAAAATATAAAATAAAATATAAAATAATGTGATTTGAAAATACATGTTACACTCGATCTGCTTCTGAGATAAAAGTGGCTAAATCTCATTTATATTGATAAGATCAACTGAAAATCAATTGATAACTGTGCCGGTTAGCTAATGTATTCAAGATATTTAATGATATTGTTTTACATCAAAATCGCATCTGTTTATACAATTGATTTAGGCATTTTTGCTTAAAAATAATATTTATATTTTGAAAACATTTCACTTGCACTTCTTTATCCGTCAAGAAATAAACAAGAAATATTTTAAGACATCAGGTGCACACAGTTTCGAGGCGTCTCTGTTGTGTGAAATCAAAAATATTTGATGTTAAAACTGTGGACATATTAAAATGAATGTATGTGAATGTGCAGACAGGATTTCAGATAGAACTGGTGCTCGTAGACACACTGTTCCTTCTGATAAACGACCGTTTTTTATTTATTTTGCATAAATTTCCTATTTTGACCCAATACTATATCTTGGAAACTATAGCCAATCAGCACTTCTGACTTACTTTTTCTTTATTAGTGACCTAAACCAAGAAAAATTTCACTATTTTTTTTCCGGAAGCATTTTGCTTGTAGACCAGTGCTATTAAAGGTCCCATGACATGGTACTTCTTGATGCTTTTATATGGCTCCTTAATGGTTCCCTAATACTGTAAATGAATCCTTCTTCAAAATCAACACTCAGTGCATGAGAAACAGAGATAAGATGAGAAAGAGTCATAAATATCTCTCTCAAATTCTTTATTTTGGCCGTTGTTGCTTGAATGCAAATGAGGAGAAAACAGATGGCCAATAGTAGAGGGTGGGGGCGTGGCCAAACTCTCCGCTCAGAGCTCAGAGTCCACAGCTGATCCATTTCCTTGTTTTTGCACGGGGGAGAGATTTGAAGCGTTCCATTGAAAAATAAACACATTTCCACATAAAATAAAATTAAACCACTGCTGTTCAAAGGTCCAGAGGCTCAGATAAAGGACTTCCGAGCCTAGAAACACTCGGACGTGCCTCCAGGCAAATAAAAAAACGCATTTCGCATTGCCTAGCGCATTCGCAGTCCAAACTCTCTGGGCGTGATTTACAGAGACGCTGAGTACAGACAGACGGGGGGGGAACTGCATTTGCATTTCTTTTTTCGATCTGACGTCAATAAGGTGCCTTGTTCAAACTCGCCCGTTTGAGCTCCGATTTTTTGTAACGCAGAAAAGGATCGCAAATGCTCAGTTTAGACATTTCACAACTTTTAACCATGGGGGGGGGGGGGCTAAACAGGGTAGGGGAGCTCACATTAACGTTCAAAAACCTCAGAAAGTGAAAATTTCATGCCATGGAACCTTTAATATTATAGTTTCATTTGATTTCATTTATTTATTCATTTCGAGCAGGTCAACACAAAGAAATAAATACAGGTAACCGACATACAGTCAAATACATTTGTCTTTTCTTTTCGCTCGAAAAAGGAGTGGGGAGAAGAAAACTTATTAAATCACACCCCTGTCTTCCAAAACATAATTTAAATTATTAATTAGCTTCCTGATCAGCTCAGTTGAAAGAAACACAAAAACAAACAAAGGCAAATTCCGTTCTTGTACAAAAAAAAATTATACAGAAAAGTGCCATTTGACGATTCAAATGATATTTTGATTTTAAGATTTTAGATTTTAAGTCTTTATTTGGTCTCACAGTACATAATGACACACAGTGACACATGGGAGAAATTTGACTTCTGCTTTCGACCCATCCTTTTCAGGAGCAGTGAGCAGTAAGTGATAGTTGGATTGGTTAGATTAAAGTCTATTTTAATAGTTATTGACTGCGTCTCATTCTTCTGTCTTACCCCTTCGTCTTACCCCTACCCCTTGGTTTTGCGCATTCATGGGGTGTCCCGATTCTAATTCTGATCAAGGGCTCGGGCCACGACCTCGGGCTACATACCCCTTGTAACGAAGTAAGCTCTCGACCAGACTTGAAACGAAGGGGTACGCCTACAAGCTCAGGCAGGTTTTGGGATCAGGATGGCAGCGTCACATCGACCAGCCAAGGAGTCTCATAAATGTATTTTCAGCAGTTGTAATTATCGATTAACAGTTTAGCAGGTTTACAATTATGACGCTTATGTTGTACGTTACTTTTAGTGAACTGTTGTCGCGGTGTCTGTTTAGCCGACATTATCGTTTTTATCGAACTTTCATGTATAAACGAGATAGTTTTTCGTCGGGCTGAGGTACCCAATAATCCTTGACATTTGTTTACGTTTGTTTGCGTCAGTTGTTGTCGCCTCTGTAGACGTAGCAGCTCAGGTAGAGGCGAGGGACAATGACGCAAACGGGAATCGGGCGGCGTCCCATTTCTTAGGGGAACATTCGTACCCCGAGCCCTCTCAGCTTGGTATCGAGGGGCAAGACAAAGACGTAGATACGAGGGTCATTCAAAAAGTTCTAAGACAAATTAAAAAACAACTTTATTTTTGAAAGTAACAAAATGATTTTTCTACATAACATCCACCTAAGTCAGTACACTTCTGCAAGCGACGTTTCCACTGAAAAATTCCTTCTTGATAGAATTCTGGAGCTTGTCTGGTCAACCAGGTCACAACCTCCCTCTTCGCTTCAAGTATGAACTGAAATCTTGTTCCTTTTAAATGTTCCTTCAACTTTGGAAATAGGAAAAAAAAAACATCCATAAACATTGTGCAAATCTTCAATAATTTCTTTAAGTTTCCATTGAAGTTTTGTTAGAAAATTAATGTTTGCTCGGACTTCAGATTGGCTCATTTTGGAGGGTCAAAAAAGTGGGTTGCGGAATATGTAACGTAACTCTTTGAATAACAAAGCTAGAATGCCGAAACTTGTCAAACATGTTTATAAGTCATCAGTGGTACGATTCAAGGTCATTTTGTTGAACTATTTCGACTCATTTTGAATTTATGGCATTTGTCTTAGAACTTTTTGAATGGCCCTCGTAAAGGGGAAGGGGTAAGACAGAATAATGGGACCAGCCATTCTTTTTGCTGTTTGATATCTCTGGAATTTTGGATTGCAACAGTGGAATTTCCCCATTGGGACAACAATGGAACTCTTGTCCTTTTATCGTTTTTTCCAATTTTTTCAATACTCTCCCGGTCACTGTTTTTTATTATTATCACTACTATTATTATTACTCGATTTATTACTTATTTTTTTAATTATTATTATCACCTATCTTTATGCCTTTTTTTGCCTGCATGCACTTGTCTTCTTGTTCAAACTGTCCCTACCTGGAGCTACTGTGACAAGTAAATTTCTCCTGTGTGAGATCAATAAAGTCTTATCTTATCTTATCTTATCTTATTATCTGAGCTATCAAAAAAATATATCCAAATAAACTTTCGTCTAAGCTCTCTCTCCCCAGCCATCACATCTACCCGCTGTCACTAACACCTTTACTGACTTGAATTCCTTTTTTCCACAGGGTGCCACTTGCATTACAATTATATGTTTGTGTCCGACATCGATTATTTGTGGAATGCTGCTCCACTGCTCAGGTTTATAAGGCTCACCTCTGCGGTCGGAAACAGACGTCAACAAACTCGCACAGAGAGGAGAGCTCCGTGAAAACAGTGTTTACTCTGTTATTGTTTTTATTTTTTGTTATTTTTGGTTGAAGTACGATGGCTCTTCCACCGCAGGAGGCTCTGTCCGGTCCCGTCTCTGAGGAGGATCTTGTAGCTTTGTCCTGCAGCTTCTGTAGCCGTGAGCTCTCAGAGACCCTGTTCTGTTTGTCGGACCAGCAGCCGGTCTGTCTGGAGTGTGGAGACTCTGGGGCTCATGAAGACAACCGCTTTAGGCCCATAGTAGAAGCAGCACAGAAGCTCAGACAGGAGCTGGACCAGTCCCTTCTGCCTCTGAAGAAAGAGTTAGAGAAGGCTAAGGATGTTCAACAGATGCTTTTGGTCATTGCAGACTGTGTTAAAAAACAGTCTCATCAGACAAAGAGACAGATCCAGGATCAGTTCAACAAGATGCACCAGTTTCTGGAGGAGGAAGAGGAGGCCCGGCTGAAGGCTCTGAGGGAGGAAGAGGAGCAGAAGACTCAGAGGATGAAGGACAGGATGGCGGCTGTGAGCAAAGACATAAAAGTTCTGTCAGAAACCATCAGAGCCACAGAGGAGCAGCTGAGAGCCTCAGATGTCTCCTTCCTGCTCAAATACAAGGCGGCAGTGGAGAGAGTTCAGCGCTGCCCCCTGCTGGAGGAACCACAGCTGGGCCCAGGAACTCTGATAGACCAGGCCAAAAATCTGGGCAACCTGAGCTTCAACATCTGGAGCAATATGAAGACGATGGTGCACTTCTTTCCCGTCATCCTGGATCCAAACAGATCGACCAGTGAAATCGTCCTGTCAGAAGATCTAACCAGTTTTAATATTGAAAAACAAAGGGGTCCAAATGGAGCAGGGACGGAGACAGACTGGGCACTGGTGCTGGGCTCTGAGGGCTTCGACTGTGCCTCCTGGAGCTGGAGTGTGGAGGTGGGAAACAGCGGAGAGTGGGCTGTAGGAGTTGTGACGGACTCTTTGGAGAAGGCGGTGGAGGAGGAGGACGTGGAGGGCTGGAGCGTGGCTTTCTCAGGTGACGAGTACGCAGCTGTTCTGAATGAGGAACACCTCACACCTCTGCAGCTCCAGTCCAACCCCGTGAAGATCCGAGTGCATCTGGACTGCGACGGACATGAAGTGAGCTTCTATGACGCCGACACCAACACTCACATTCACTCTTTCACAAACATCAGTCCCAACAAACTCTTCCCATACTTTGGCTCCGCAAACAAATACAAAATCAGCATTCAGCCCGAAGACGTGACTCTGGTCCGACTCTGGTCTAACTCTGGTCTAACTCTGGTCCGACTCTGGTCCGACTCTGGTCTAACTCTGGTCTGAATCTGGTCTAAATCTGGTCTAACTCTGGTCCGACTCTGGTCTAACTCTGGTCTGACTCTGGTCTAACTCTGGTCTAACTCTGGTCCGACTCTGGTCTAACTCTGGTCTAACTCTGGTCTGACTCTGGTCTAACTCTGGTCTAACTCTGGTCCGACTCTGGTCTAACTCTGGTCTGACTCTGGTCTAACTCTGGTCTAACTCTGGTCTGACTCTGGTCTAACTCTGGTCTGAATCTGGTCTAACTCTGGTCTGACTCTGGTCTATCTCTGGTCTAACTCTGGTCTGAATCTGGTCTAACTCTGGTTTGAATCTGGTCTAACTCTGGTCTGACTCTGGTCTAACTCTGGTCTGACTCTGGTCTAACTCTGGTCTAACTCTGGTCTAACTCTGGTCCGACTCTGGTCTGACTCTGGTCTAACTCTGGTCTGAATCTGGTCTAAATCTGGTCTAACTCTGGTCCGACTCTGGTCTAACTCTGGTCTGACTCTGGTCTAACTCTGGTCTAACTCTGGTCCGACTCTGGTCTAACTCTGGTCTGACTCTGGTCTAACTCTGGTCTAACTCTGGTCTGAATCTGGTCTAACTCTGGTCTGAATCTGGTCTGATGCTGGTCTTACTCTGGTCTAACTCTGTTCTGACTCTGGTCTGACTCTGGTCTGAATCTGGTCTGATGCTGGTCTACCTCTGGTCTGAATCTGGTCTAACTCTGGTCCGACTCTGGTCCAACTCTGGTCCAACTCTGGTCAAACTCTGGTCTAACTCTGGTCTGGCTCTGGTCTAACTCTGGTCTGACTCTGGTCTGACTCTGGTCTGACTCTGGTCCGACTCTGGTCCGACTCTGGTCTAACTCTGGTCCGACTCTGGTCCGACTCTGGTCTAACTCTGGTCTGAATCTGGTCTAAATCTGGTCTAACTCTGGTCCGACTCTGGTCCAACTCTGGTCCAACTCTGGTCAAACTCTGGTCTAACTCTGGTCTGACTCTGGTCTGACTCTGGTCTGACTCTGGTCCGACTCTGGTCCGACTCCTCAGTCCTTAATAAAAACAGATGATGCGAAGAATCAACATCAGGTGCCTCCAACCAACTTATTGTCCTTAAATTTAGTGTATGGATTATTTAAGAAGAAGAAGTGAAGAGGATGTGACTTTATTGATCTCACACAGAGAAATTCTTCAAACAATTCTTAACAAACCGAGAGGTCTCTCAGTCCATAGAATGATACATACTGTTTTAGAAGCTTTCATGTGAACATCAAGAACTCTGGGAAAATGTTTTACCAAGTTCAAAAATGCACCTGAACGCAGCAGAAGTCAGAAGAACATCTCAGGACCAAAACCGCCTGCCTGAATTCACCTGACGTCACTGCTACACCAGCTGATCTGTTCATTTGTCTGACACATCAGAGCTCTTTGACCGTACGTGATTACTGCACAATCCCTCAGTCGTCCAGGTAGAATCCACGGCAAAAGGAGAAATTCGATTTGTCAACTGGACAAACGTTTATTTGGAGATGCCACAGATCTCGAGTAAAGGCTGGTTTATTGTTCTGTGTAGGGGCCCACTCAGCTGAGAGCTGATGTCCTGACACAGACCTGAACTATAATTGGGAAAAGAGTTTTAATTATTCTTTACTAATTGATTAAATGTATCACCGCCACATTGTTTTTATGCTTTAAGTTCATTGTTTGTGATGTTGTTTGTCTCAGGGACTGCAGATGGAAATTAACTCTGAGAGCTAAAGTCTGGTACAAAACATCTTTTCTTTTTTGTGATTAATGCTCCTGTACATTGTCCCTGTCAAATAAACCAAATAAACTAAACTAAACTAACCCCACGAGACCTGCTGTTTGTCCATGTACCTTAACCTGGAACATGAGGTCACACAAATTCATTATGAAATACAATTACCGTACTTTTCGGACGATAAGCCGCTACTTTTTTCTCACCCTTCGGACCCTGCGACTTATAGTCAGATGCGGCTTATGTATGGATTAATTCTTTATCAAGACAGCGAATGTAGCTCGTAACCCGAGCTCCACTGCATGTGTCAGTTCTGTGAGACTGAGTTCAGGGGGTTTACCTTTAAAGTTAAACTTGAAACTTTATTTTAAGGCTTCCAGAGGCTACAGGCCATTTTACAGTTGTTTTACTGCCGTGTTACTGCTGTGTTACTGCCGTAGGCGCTGTTCGAAAAAAGCACGTACCGGTATTTATGTTATTGTTACGTTTTGTGTACCATCTTTCTGTGTAAATATCTCAAGTTACAGGGCTCTCAAGTTTTGAGGAGCGGGGTCGTGCGTGAGGGGGGTGGGGGGGGGGGGGGGGGGCGAGTGAACAATTTTTCCCGAGGAGCGGGGGTAGGGAGGGGGGGGGGGGGGGGGCGCTTGAATTGCGTGAGAAATGCCGTGTGTTACACTCTCAAACTTAAACTACAAAGCAACTAATGAGAGTTATATTAATGAAGTTATCACCTGATGGTTCTCCATTTGTTTTATCATCACCGTTTTGTCGTTCCTCGTGTTCAGTCGCTGTCCTTATCACTGACAGTGCAGTGCGCGCTTAGCAGCTGAAACTACCCTCTACGGCCTGCCCACTCTACAGTCTGCCCAACAACGAACAATCTATTTTCTGATTGGCTGAAAAGGGCGCGGCGCCTGATAACTGAGATTTTTTTCCGGGGAGCGGGGCGGGGAGGAGGGGGGGAGTTTTTTTTTCGCTGAAAACGCACGGTGCCTGCATAAACTGAGCCACACAGACTGATTTTCTGGGCACAAAAAAATAATAATAATAAATAAATAAAAAAATCTGCGTGAGAAATGCCATGTGTGGCGTGTGAGCGTGTGAACACGTCGAATTGCGTGTGTCACACTCATGAGACATGAGAGCCCTGCAAATGTGCATGTGCAGAGATGGAAATGAAACAAATAATTTAAAAAAAAAAAAAGAAATTTCAATTCAATTTTAACTGGTTTATTTGAGATTTAATTTGGTCATTAAAGGGGTGGGACAAGAGGAAAATGGCATTTTGGGGGCTACTCCAGACTTATTTGGTATTTTAAAAAATATTTTCAAGCATTCTGTTCTCTTAGGGTTTTTTTTAGATTTGGTCTCAGGACAAGTAAAATTCACTCAGAAACTGTATGTTTTAGTATTTTGTATGTGGATTATTTAATATTTGATGGGTGGGATGTAAAAATGTCCTTCAATTCTGGAATGACCCAGATACTCGCTCTCAAATGCAGTGAAGTAAAAGTAAAACATATCCACTGCCTTCTTCAAACACAACACAAGGTGGCAGTGTTTACCCATAAAAAGGCACATGAAGCCGTCGATTCCCAAAAAGTTAAATGAAAAAAAAAAAAAAAAATTGCAATTTTAGTGAGTTTGTGAAGAATTATCGGCCATCTGGTATATATGTATTGTATGTATGTATAAATTTGCATTAGTAGTACTCTTGTATTTCAAAATATTCAAATAAATGCCTGAAGTTTAGGTTAATAATCCTTGGCTGAGCAGGATACAGTGGTCCTGTAGGTTCCACAGTGCTTCTTGGGCAATTT
The DNA here is from genome assembly GCA_036785185.1 of Paratrypauchen microcephalus. Taxonomy (NCBI): domain Eukaryota; kingdom Metazoa; phylum Chordata; class Actinopteri; order Gobiiformes; family Gobiidae; genus Paratrypauchen; species Paratrypauchen microcephalus. The sequence continues at coordinate 252,113 of JAVJIX010000026.1, read as the reverse complement.
TAATTCAGTTTTAGTTTTCATGTTTTTGTTCATTTTACACCTGGTTTAGTTGTGGTTTAGACCTGGTTTAGATCTGGTTTAGTCCTGGTTTAGTCCTGGTTTAGACCTGGTTTATTCGTGGTTTAGACCTGGTTTTTGTCTGGAATGTTCCACAGTGTGGCATTAAACCTTTCAATCTTCATGGAGGCCAAACTAGATCAAGTTACAGGTCAGATCTGTGGAGAGGCGACCCCGCTCACAGTCAGAATCCCTGTTTTTCGAGGTATTTTTGAGCTCTAAAACCAGCTGCGATTGAATAAACGTAAAGTAGAACTGTTTAATGTCACACTGCGGAACTTTCTAGGCAGAACGGTGACATATCCATAGCAACAAGCAGGTGACGGACCCTCCACCAGAAAAGTTACGCAATGCACCTTCACAGTGATAGCATCTGTAACCATGCAGGTGATTTAATTCAGTTTTAGTTTTCATTTTTTTGTTAATTTTCGTTAATTATAATAACCTTGTTCTCTGCCCCTCGTCCCTTTTCCAGACAATAACACCGATAGTGACGATAAAACGTTTCATCAATACATTCCATTTCAATCACAATTATTAATCAAATTTTAAACAGAAAGCTTCATTTTTATGCACGGCAACTTAGTTCTCTTTTTCATACTTACGCATTACACTGGATTTTATGTATTTTTTATTAAATGTCGTTATTGTACTTGATCCTTTGATTTCTTTACTTTTCTTGTACTTTTGGCTGTAATATTCCACAGCATGGCATTAAACTTTTCTATCTCCATGGAGAATGTTCCAAAATGTGGTTTTAACTTTCTGTTTCCATGGAACCATGCGTGGGGTTTCCATGGATTCCAGATGCCATCACTGTAAAGGTGCACTGCGTAACTTTTCTGGTGGAGGGTCCCTCGCCTGCTTGTTTCTATGGATACGTCATTGCTCTGCCTGGAATGTTCCACACTGTGACATTAAACAGTACTACTTTACATTTATTCAATCACAGGTGGTTTTATAGTTCAAAAATACCTAGAAAAATACACATTCTGACTGTGAGTGGAGTCGCCTCTCCACAGATCTGACCTGTAACTTATTTTATTATTATTATTACCTATCTTTTATTACCTATTATTATTACCTATCTTTATGTCATTCTTGCCTGCATGCACTTGTCTTCTTGTTCAAACTGCCCCTACCTTGAGCTATTGTGGCAATTAAATTTCTCCTGTGTGAGATCAATAAAGTCTTATCTTATCTTATCTTATCTTAACTTGATCTAGTTTGGCCTCCATGAAGATAGAAAGCTTTAATGCCATACTGTGGAACATTCCAGACAAAAAACAGGTCTAAACCAGGGCTAAACCAGGACTAAACCAGGTCGAAACCAGGTCTAAACCAGGACTAAACCAGATCTAAACCAGGACTAAACCAGGTCTAAACCAGGACTAAACCAGGTCTAAACCACGACTAAACCAGGTCTAAACCAGGTCTAGACCAGGACCAAACCAGGTCTAAACCAGGACTAAACCAGATCTAAACGAGGACTAAACCAGGTCTAAACCAGGACTAAACCAGGACTAAACCAGATCTAAACCAGGACTAAACCAGGTCTAAACCAGGACTAAACCAGATCTAAACCAAGACTAAACCACATCTAAACCAGGACTAAACCAGGTCTAAACCAGGACTAAACCAGGTCTAAACCAGGACTAAACCAGATCTAAACGAGGACTAAACCAGGTCTAAACCAGGACTAAACCACCTCTAAACCAGGACTAAACCAGGACTAAACCAGGTCTAAACCAGGACTAAACCAGGTCTAAACCAGGACTAAACCAGATCTAAACCAGGACTAAACCAGGACTAAACCAGCTCTAAACCAGGACTAAACCAGGATTAAACCAGGTCTAAACCAGGACTAAACCAGGTCTAAACCAGGACTAAACCAGATAATAATAATAATACATTTTATTTATATAGCGCTTTTCAAGACACTCAAAGGCGATTCACAAATCATAAAAGAATAAAATATCATAAAAGATCTAAACGAGGACTAAACCAGGTTTAAACCAGGTCTAAAACAGGACTAAACCAGGTCTAAAGCAGGTCTAAATCAGGACTAAACCAGGTCTAAACCAGGATTAAACCAGGACTAAACCAGGTCTAAACCAGATCTAAACAAGGACTAAACCAGGTCTAAACCAGGATTAAACCAGGACTAAACCAGATCTAAACCAGGGCTAAACCAGGTCTAAACCAGGACTAAACCAGGATTGAACCAGGACTAAACCAGAACTAAACCAGGTCTAAACCAGGACTAAACCAGGTCTAAACCAGGACTAAACCAGATCTAAACCAGGACTAAACCAGGATTAAATCAGGACTAAACCAGATCTAAACCAGGACTAAACCAGGTCTAAACCAGGACTAAACCAAGATTGAACCAGGACTAAACCAGATCCAAACCAGGTCTAAACCAGGACTAAACCAGGTCTAAACCAGGACTAAACCAGGTCTAAACCAGGACTAAACTTCTCTAACCAACTTTACTTTGAAACGCACCTTCCCTGACTTCCGCCTGCGCTTTTACTGCGCAGGACGGGAGCGGAAGTCGCGTCCCCGTGTTTGTGTGGACTCCCGCGCGCTTCACGTGTCTCTCGTTCGGACTCGGCTCATTCACGTCGGACTCGGGACTCCCAGCGGACCGAACAGCACCGGCGGGACCTGCCTACGCCACCACCACCGCGAACACCACCGCCCCGTCCTCGGCTTCGCTCGGACTGCGCACGGCGGCGGCACCTCCCCCGCGTCTCCCCGGCGGTTGGCTCCGGGCTCCGGGTGCGGGATCCGGGACAGCCCCAGTCACAGGTCTCCGGTCTGGGCTTGCTGCTGTTAGCCGTTAGCCTGTAGCCGCCGGGACGCTGCGCCAAATCGGGGCTAAAACTTCTTCTTTTTGCGCGTGTTGTTTTGCGTCATCCCGTCACGATGCGGTGGTTTTTGCGAGGTTTAAACACGTGGCCGGGGATTAGCGAAGGTTGACGGAACATTTTAGTCGATTTTTGCCTGGTGCGAGTGCGTTTTTTCGCTGTTTATCCTGATTTTCCTGGCTGATTTTGGCACCGTTTAAAGTGGACTTTAGCTCGGGGGTGGCGCATTCGCTTCCCCCTTTTCCGTGGCGTAAAAAAAAGACTTCATTGATTCAAGGTTTGGAGCTGTTCACAAACTTCGGTTAAAGTTTTTTTTTTTTTGGGCTACTTTTTGGAGGTGTGTTTTTTTCCCAGCGCGGTGGAAAAATGGATGCGGGAATAGAGAAAGAATGCAGCGCCTTGGGAGGGCTCTTCCAACTCATCATGAACGATATGAAGGTAAAAAACGAGATTTATTTACTTTAAATTGATCTATTTTAGACATAAAAATGCAACAGTTTTAAACATCATTTCTATTTAAAGGTGCATTGTGGAACTTTTCTCTGTGGAGCGTACGACAAATGCTTTTTTCCTTCATGGAGATGTTATTGTTATTGCTTTGTCTGGAATGTTTCGCAGTGTGGCATTAAATCTTTCTGTTTCCATGGAGACCAAACGAGCCCGGGTCACAGTTACAGGTCAGATCTGTGGAGAGGCGACCTGGTTTAGACCTGGTTTAGTCCTGGTTTAGACCTGGTTTAGTCCTGGTTTAGACCTGGTTTATTCAATCACAGGTGGTTTAAGAGCTCAAAAACACCTCGAAAAAATGACATTCTGACTGTGAGCGGGGTCGCCTTTCCACAGATCTGATCTGTAACTCGATGTAGATTGGCCTCCATGAAGATTGAAAGGTTTAATGCCACACTGTGGAACATTCCAGACAAAAACCAGGTCTAAACCACGAATAAACCAGGTCTAAACCAGGTCTAAACCACGAATAAACGTAAAGTAGAGCTGTTTAATGTCACACTGTGGAACATTCCAGCCAGAGCGGTAACGTATCCATACCAACAAGCAGGTGACGGACCCTCCACCAGAAAAGTTACACAATGCACCTTCACAGTGATAGCATCTGTAACCATGCAGGTGATTCCATGGAAAGCGAATGTTAAAACCACATTTCGGGACATTCTCCATGGAGATAGAGAAGTTTAATGCCATGCTGGGGAATATTAAGCCAAAAGTACAACATTTCCATGGAAACGAGCAGGAAAAGGTCCACGTCTAGTCCAAGTAAGAGTCGGGGTTTGAGGATAGCGATAAATACGAAAATTATTTAGTCGCCTCGCTTTACTTTTCAATTACATTTGGTTTAATATTTGTATTTTTGTTTTAATCATATACATATCCATAGAAACATGAGCCGAAAAGTTACTCAGTGTAGCTTTAAGTGATATTATGTCTAAAAAAACTTTGGGATAACCTTTATCCCACAGTCCTACGCAAACAATCAATGATCTGGACTAAACCGGGACTAACCCTTGGACTGAGAACTTCACAAAGTCTCTTATTTTGATGAAACCAGTCGGATGTAACGATATCCAAAGTTCTCGGTACGATATTGTCACGATATGCATCTCTAAACCAGGTCTAAACCAGGTCTAAACCAGGTCTAAAACGGGTCTAAACCAGGTGTAAACCAGGTGTAAACCAGGTGTAAACCAGGTGTAAACCAGGTGTAAACCAGGTCTAACCCCGGTCTAAAACGGGTCTAAAACGGGTCTAAAACGGGTGTAACCCAGGTGTAACCCAGGTGTAACCCAGGTGTAACCCAGGTGTAAACCAGGTGTAAACCAGGTCTTAACCGAGGTCTAACCGAGGTCTAACCGAGGTCTAAGCCAGGTCTAAACCAGGTCTAAACCAGGTCTAACCCCGGTCTAACCCCGGTCTAAACCAGGACTAAACCAGGACTAAACCAGGACTAAACCAGGACTAAACCAGGACTAACCCCGGTCTAACCCCGGTCTAACCCCGGTCTAAACCAGGGCTAAACCAGGACTAAAACAGGTCTAAAACAGGTCTAAACCAGGTCTAACCCAGGTCTAACTCCGGTCTAAACCAGGACTAAACCAGGATTGAACCAGGACTAAACCAGATCTAAACCAGGGCTAAACCAGGACTAAACCAGGACTAAACCAGGTCTAAACTTCTCTAACCAACTTTACTTTGAAACGTAAAGCAGGTCTAACCCAGGTCTAACCCCGGTCTAAAGCAGGTCTAACCCAGGTCTAACCCCGGTCTAACCCCGGTCTAACCCCGGTCTAAAGCAGGTCTAAACCAGGTCTAAACCAGGTCTAACCCCGGTCTAAAGCAGGTCTAAAGCAGGTCTAAAACAGGTCTAAACTGTAATCGAAAAGTAAAGCTCGTCGACTAAATAATTTTCGTATTTTTATAACCGTATTTATCGCTATCCACAAACCTGACACTTACTTGGACTAGACGTGGACCATGGAAATGTACTTTTGGCTGTAATATTCCACAGCATGGCATTAAACTTGTCTATCTCCATGGAGAATGTCCCGAAATGTGGTTTTAACTTCCATGGAACCACGCAGGTGATTGCATGGATTCCAGATGGTATCACTGTGAAGGTGCATTGCGTAACTTTTCTGGTGGAGGGTCTGTCACCTGCTTGTTTCTATGGATACGTCACTGCTGGAAAGTTCCACATTGTGACTTTAAACCGCTCTACTTTACATTTATTCAATTACAGGTGGTTTAGAGCTCAAAAATACCTTGAAAAACAGACATTCTGACTGTGAGCGGGGTCGCCTCTCCACAGATCTGACCTGTGACTTAATCTAGTTTGGGCTCCATGGAGATTGAAAGGTTTAATGCCATACTGTGGAACATTCCAGACAAAACAATAATAGCATTTGACAGACCACATCTGGAAAAGTTACAGAATACATGTTTAAATGTCAAAACAGTTCTTTGTCAGGAACCAAATTTTGACTTTTATTTGGTTAAAAATGTTTCTGTTGAACAAATGTTAACGTACACTACAAATAATCGTGTAATCGTTGATAAATATCTGAATTGTCGGGTGTAGCCTGTTGTAGACTTGACGAAAATGCAGAAAAGAATGTAGAAATTCTACTAAAGTGAGAGTGAAACTGGACCACACCAGCTCAGGTCTAAATATAAAACTCTCTAATTCTGGAGCAGACCCCCTGACAAAACCTGGTCTTCTTCACAACCTCCAAACTCTGGAGCCAAAACACAACTGCACTTTACATTAAAGCGCCGACATAACACAAAATGCACTCTTGTGATCTTCAAGCCCTGTTACAATGTTTACAGGTCTAAACCAGGTCCAGGTTTAGTCCTGGTTTAGTCCTGGTTTAGTCCTGGTTTAGTCCTGGTTTAGTCCTGGTTCAGTCCTGGTTCAGTCCTGGTTCAGTCCTGGTTCAGTCCTGGTTTAGTCCTGGTTCAGTCCTGGTTCAGTCCTGGTTCAGTCCTGGTTTAGTCCTGGTTTAGTCCTGGTTCAGTCCTGGTTCAGTCCTGGTTTAGTCCTGGTTTATGTTTTTGAGGAGGTCCAGCGTTCTAACTTTGCTTGAAGGTGATTTTATAACTTCTCTGGAGGCTGGAGGGTCTGTCAAACCCTCGTCTCCATGGAGATGTTATTGCTTTGTCTGGAAAGTGTCACAGTGTGGCATTAAACCTTTACGGCTTTTGTTTGAGCGAAGAACGGAAAGAAAACACAAGTCCAGGTCTGTTTTTGATGAGGACACGACATTAGAACATTAGATCAGAAAAGAACCTCATAAGGAACCTTTAAATTACCACGACAGAAGATCTAAACGAGGGCTCAGACTTTGTCGTAAACAAACATCTGCAGAATAATTAGCCACGTTTGAATTCCAGTGTTACTCCCATGATTCCAACGATGGCGTAATCGGAAAAAGATCGGAAGATGCTTGTACTTGTATGGAAGCCCGTTCTTCACCAAATGTTATTAATAAATGAAAATAACTTATGACAGCGTACGACAAAAATCCTTTATATGGTTTCTTCCAAAACTCGACAGCCCCACGTCAAAGCTTTTGTGTCGGCCTGTTCACTTGAAAACTACCACGTCATGACATCACAAGGTGGAACTGAGCGTTTTTGAAGAGGTCCAGCGTTCTAACATGGCTTAAAGGTTCATTGTGTAACTTTTCTCGAGGGTGGAGGGTCCATCAAATGATTGTTTCCATGGAGATGGTTTAGTATATTGGTTTAGTCCTGGTCTAGACCTGGTCTAGTCTTGGTCTAGTCCCGGTTTAGTCCTGGTCTAGTCCCGGATTAGTCCTGGTCTAGTCTTGGTCTAGTCTTGGTTTAGTCCTGGTCTAGTCCCGGTTTGGTCCCGGTTTAGTCCCGGTTTAGTCCTAGTTCAGTCTTGGTCTAGTCCTGGTTCAGTCCTGGTTCAGTTCTAGTCTAGTCCCGGTTTATTCCTGGTCTAGTCCTGATTTAGTGCTGGTTCAGTCCCGGTCTAGTCTTGGTCTAGTCCTGGTTCAGTCCTGGTCTAGTTGTGGTTCAGTCCTGGTCTAGTCCTGGTCTAGTCCTGGCCTAGTCACGGTTTAGTCCCGGTTTAGTCCTAGTTCAGTCTTGGTCTACTCCTGGTTCAGTTCTAGTCTAGTCCCGGTTTAGTCCTGGTCTAGACCTGGTCTAGTCCTGGTTTAGTCCTGGTTCAGTCCTGGTCTATTTGTGGTCTAGTCCTAGTCTAGTCTTGGTCTAGTCTTGGTCTAGTCTTGGTCTAGTCTTGGTCTAATCCTGGTCTAGTCTTGGTCTAGTCTTGGTTTGGTCCTGGTTTAGTCCTGTTTCAGTCCTGGTCATGTCCTGGTTTAGTCCTGGTTTAGTCCTGGTTCAGTCCTGGTCATGTCCTGGTCTAGTCCTGGTTTAGTCCTGGTTCAGTCCTGGTCATGTCCTGGTTTAGTCCTGGACATTTTGAGCATTTTGAGGTTTGGAGATGTAAACAGACGAATAATAAAGTTACTCAAACATGTGAATGAAACGAAACAAAACTCCAGGTCTGTTTTTGAGGAGGAAACGGCGTTCAAACATCTTAAAGTTCACCAGAGTGCGTTTTGTGAGGACCTTTTAAGCGCTAATTTGAGCGTCTGCGGCATGGCGCGGCGGCGATGAACCTGTGTGGAGCAGCCAAAGGGCACGGGACCTCCAGAGTTCAAACACACGGCAGCTGGAAATGCAGCTCGTCGCCATCTGAACCTCCGCACAGAGCCGGCCAATGAGAGCGCACAGAGCCGGCCAATGAGAGCGCACAGAGCCGGCCAATGAGAGAGCACAGAGCCGGCCAATCAGAGCACACAGAGCCGGCCAATCAGATGCAGCTCCTCGCGGTTTCAGCTTCCTGCGACGCGTGACATAAGCTATTTTGTTTATGATTTAAGGCTCCTGTATTCCCCAAACTGCTTTGAAAGGTGCACTGTGTAACTTTTTGCTGCTTGTTTCTATGGATACGTCACTGCGCTGCCTGGAATGTTCCGCAGTGTGACTTTAAACAGCTCAACGTTACATTTATTTAACTAAGTGGTTTTAAAGCTCAAAAATACTTAGAAAAACAGACATTCTGACTGTGAGCGGAGTTGCCTCTCCACAGATCTGACCTGGTACTTGGTCTGGTTTGGTCTCCATGAAAATAGAAAAGTTTAATGCCGTACTGTGGAATATTCCAGACAAAGCAATGGTAAATCGTCACATCTTTATATAGCGCTTTTCCACCTTCAAGGCACCCAAAGCGCTTTACAACAAGGAACCATTCACCATTCAACCATTCACACACGGATTCACACACCAGTGTACGCAGACACCGGGGGCGAGGAGGGTTAAGTGTCTTGCCCAAGGACACAACGGCAGCATTCATCTGTGGGAGCTGGAATCGTACCAACCAACCTGTGGGTCAGTGGATCTGACCGCTCAACCACTGATGTTTCTTATGTCAAGAGCGGGATTTGAACCGCCAACCTTTGGATCAGTGGACAAACGCTCTACCAACTGAGCTACTGCCGCCCTATATTGCCCCCAATAACAGCTCCATGGAGACCCTCCAGGACTAAACCAGGACTAGACCAGGACTAGACCAGGATTAAACCAGGATTAAACCAGGATTAAACCAGGATTTTATCAGGACTTAACCAGGACTTAACCAGGACTTAACCAAGACTTAACCAGGACTCAGCCAGGACTCAGCCAGGACAAGACCAGGACAAGACCAGGACTAAACCAGGACTAAACCAGGACTAAACCAGGACTAAACCAGGACTTAACCAGGATTTAACCAGGATTTAACCAGGACTAAACCAGGACTAGACCAGGATTCAACCAGGGCTAAACCAGGACTAAACCAGGACTTAACCAGGACTAAACCAGGACTAAACCAGGATTCAGCCTGGAATAGACCAGGACTAAACCAGGATTTAACCAGGACTAAACCAGGATTTAACCAGGATTTAACCAGGACTAAACCAGGATTTAACCAGGACTAGACCAGGATTTAAACGGGACTAAACCAGGACTCAGCCTGGAATAGACCAGGACTAGACCACGATTGAACCAGGATTTAACCAGAACTAAACCAGGACTAAACCAGGATTAAACCAGGACTCAGCCAGGAATGGACCAGAACTAGACCAGGATTGAACCAGGATTGAACCAGGACTAGACCAGGACTAAATCAATGTACTAAACCATCTCCATGGAAACAAGCATTTGATGGACCCTCGAGAAAAGTTACACAATGAACCTTTAAGCCGTGTTAGAACGCTGGTACCTCCTCAAAAACAAACCTGGACTTGTGTTTTGTTTCATTCACATGTTTGAGTAACTCTTTATTATTCGTCTGTTTACATCTCCAAAGCTCAAGATGTTCTGTTCCACCTTGTGATGTCATGAAGTGGTAGTTTTCAAATTAACTCATTGACTGCCGGTGACGAGTTTTCTCGTCATGTTGAATCCGAACGTTGAGTGCCGTGACGAATAAACTCGTCAAGGACGTTTTTCAGCGGGGGTTGCTAGGATACAACCTGGAGCAGCTTTGAAGGTGTAATTCACCCTTCCCAACCTGTAGGTGGCGATCTTGTATCATTATCTGCCGATCGGAGAGGCGGGAGAGGAGAGGAGTGTAGTGTGTGTGTACTGTGGAGTGCGAGTGGAGGCGAATGGAGTAAGATGGTGAGGCGAGTGAACCCGGAAAAGCAGATAACTGTTGATCAGCGCCTACGGAGCGGTTTGATCGCTTTTGGGACCCAAGATCCCGGATCAGAGGATCACAGAGACACGCAGCGATGTCGGGGCAGAGATCTGCTCTGGCTGAGGCAGGGGCGTGTCCTGATCGCGCTGCGCGGAGCAGGGGGACCCCCTGCTCTGAGAACTACGACAGTGCCAAAGAAGTTTACTGACTTGGATTCTGCTCTCCAAAGAGGCACGAGATGAGAAGAATTGAGTTTATATGTGTGTGTGTGTGTGCGTGCGTGCGTGTGTACGCGCGCGTGCGGCGCGCGCGTGTGTGTATGTGCGTGTGTAGCTGTGTGTGTGTAAAGGTTTATGCATGGGCTTGTGTGTATGTACATATACATATATGTGTGTGTGTGTGTGTGTAGGTGCGTGCGTGTGTGTGTGTGTATATGAGTGTGTACTCTGAGCCTCAATATTGTTGTGAAGTGACAAAGTTCTATTTTATATGAAAAGATATTATATCCTGTAAACATCTCTTGGCACAATTGAGTTGAAGGATTCACAGAGCCTTATATTCTTATATTTGTAAATAAAAAATGTACTTTGTCATCAAAAATCTCTTTCTCTGTTATTTTAGATGTTTGAGGTGTCACTAAATCGATAAATATTGATGTCAAAGTCACTGATCTGCTCGAAATCCTTCTCTGAACTTAACGCTCGTTTTCTCCATTTCTTGCTCAAAAACCAGTGTTTTTGCTGAAACTTCCCTATGTTCTACTATCAGTTATTTGAGAACCGAAAAGGTTAGAAACATAATTTTTTTCCAGGTGAAAGAAGAGAGTCGACACTTTATTTTGATGTGTCCCATGTTTATATAGTCAAAGAACTCAGTATTCTGTGGGTCTTGGAAAATCAGTGAAATTCTACTGAAACCTGTGGCACTCTGGGGTTAGAATTCTGAAAACAGGCCGGCAGTGAATGAGTTAACTGCTCCTTTTTACCTGTAGTTCAGTCAAGATTGGCAGTTCCAGGGCTGAAATAAATGAATTGTAAATGTATAATTTTGACGTTTGTGCACTAATAAATGGTTAAAGGTTTATGTTTTATGTTTACCTAACTGTTCCCATCTAAGGTTTCCCCACGCTCACGTTCATGTGACGGCTAAAATTAGTAGCTCTTTGGCATTTTCTTTTTGTGACGGTAGCTCACCGGGAGAAAAAGGTTGGAAATCCCTGCCACAGAACGATAATCAAACCTGAAGCTGAACCCTGATGGCGTCGTGTGGTTTTCAGGGGCCTGTCCTGAAAACCACACGACGTTATAAAAACAGTCTCCGTTTATCTGAGATGCAAAACTACACACACACACACAAATAAAAACAAAATAACAGAATAAAGTTCACATAGTTATCCTACAGTCCTGCACCACCGGCGTGCGCACGTGAATTGGTCGTCCTCCCACCAGTCCAACTGCCCGTAGTCTCCAAAAGTCCATAGGATGCGCAGAATCCTCTCCAGTGGCATCCTCGAGGCAGAAAGTCTGCAGAAAAACGTGTAATCCAAAGCGATGGAGCAGCACCAAAAACAAAAATACGAGCTCATGGCACCGCCACATGCCGGCCGTGCGGAGCTTCTTCTTGCTTGTGTCCTTGTCCTTCTGGGGTGTCTTCTGTGGTGTCCGTGTCCTCTCTCTCACTCTGTAATCTTAATTTCTCCAACTCAAAATGTCTCTCCTTTTCTCTTTCTTCTGCCCGTTCTTTCTCTCCTTCCCTTTCCAACTGAAGTAACTGAATTTTCATCTCAATGTCTGTGCTAGGTTTAGCTGGAGGTTCAGGCTCCACAAACTGAGCTAAATCGGCAATGCTAAAAATGTCTTCATCACAATAATGCCAGGCAACAGCACGAGCTATCTTAGCTTTTGTGCAACTTGAATTTATATCAGTTGTAGAGACTTAGCAACATCTAGCAATTCAGTTTTTCTCAAATCCTGCAGACCTTTAACAGTTGGATTATCCAAAAAGTCATGCGCTGCTTTCGCCATGATGAAACAAAAAAAACAAGAGTCTCGATGCTAAAGTTGGCTTTCAAGAATGCGAACAGGCTACAAACGACTCATTAACGCATGGCGTCCATCCCGGACGAGCCCCCAATTGGACCCAAAAGTAATTTTCTCCCACCCGTGTGACGTCTGTAACGAGCACGGCGGGGTGCATTTGGACCAATCAGAGCATGGCGTGGCTTTTTTTGACCAATCAGAGTGAGAGCTGCTAGAGCGGAGCAAGCACAGATTACAGCGATTTGTCAACAAGAAAACAGGCATGAAAATCCCTCACCTTTCAGCGAAACCAGGACTAAAAACAGGACTAAACCAAGACTAAACCAGAACTAAACCAAGACTAAACCGGGTCTAAACCAGGTCTAAACCGGGTCTAAACCAGGACTAAAAACAGGACTAAACCAAGACTAAACCAAGACTAAACCAAGACTAAACCAAGACTAAAAACAGGACTAAATCAAGACTAAACCGGGTCTAAACCAGGACTAAACCAGGACTAAAAACAGGACTAAACCAAGACTAAACCAGAACTAAACCGGGTCTAAACCAGGACTAAACCAGGACTAAACCAGGACTAAATCAGGTCTAACCCAGGACTAAACCGGGTCTAAACCAGGAATAAACCGGGTCTAAACCAGGACTAAACCGAGCCTAAACTGGGAATAAACCAGGACTAAACCGCAACTAAACCAGTTCTAAACCGGTTCTAATCTAGGACTAAACCAGGACTAAACCGAGTCTAAACCGGGACTAAACCAGGTCTAAACCGGATCTAAACCGGGTCTAAACCAAGACTTAACAGGGTCTAAACCAGGACCGGGGGGTTAGGGTTAGGGTTAGCTCACCCTTCTCACATTTTTCACCCCTGACCCGTTTTCATGCCTGAAAAAATGGTTTAAAGTGTCCGTCTTTCACTTTTTTCTACGTTTAATGTGTCTAATGTGCGGAGTTCTTCTCTCAAACATGGGCAGTTTGAAGTTTTACCAATGGAGCGGTCACTCGTCAGTCTCGAGCTGGGACAGAGGGGGAACGCCTTAACCGGTTTTTATTATAGTTCCTGTATCACCACATGACATCACAAGGTGGAACAGAGTGGAACTCGGCCTCAAAATTTGCAGTGTGTTTGTGTTTTTAAACGTGCGAATGAAACAAAAACACAACTCCAGGTCCGTTTGTCATGAGGAAACACCATTAGAACATAGAAAATGGTGTAATACGGACACTTTAAACCCTTTTTTTTTTGGTTGACAAATCGCCGTGATCTGTGTATCTAAGCGTTTTTCTGTGTTGTGAAAGAACTGACTCATAATCACGCTGCGCTTTTATTGTGAAAATGTTACTTCCTCTTTTCCAGCACAAAGAACAAATAGAACTTCCACAAAAAGATGTTTATAGCTGATGGATGGAAACATGAAAAACAGAAAACAGAACTAGTCCATTTTAAACAGTTTGCAGGAGGGATGCACTGATGTGAAAATTTTCCTATGTCTTTGTAATTAGCCACATAATTCAACTTTCTACACCTCAAATTTAAAAATAGGCAAGGCACTAAATATTTCAAAATGATTTACAGAATAACAAAGACGTTAAAATCACGATGCAGACAGATCAGAGCAGAAATAATCATCATAAAATAAACATTAAAACAGAAGAGAGAGTGAGGAATAAAAAACATTCATTTGCAAGTCGAGCACCCCCCCGTGCGTGAGAGTGCCCCCGCGCGCGGGGGGCTCTCCCGTGCGCGAGAGAGTGCCCCCCCGTGCGTGAGAGAGTGCCCCCCCATGCGAGAGAGTGTGCCCCCCCGTGCGAGAGAGTGTGCCCCCCCGTGCGCGAGAGAGTGCCCCCCCGTGCGAGAGAGAGTGCCCCCCGTGCGCGCGAGAGTGCCCCCCCGTGCGCGCGAGTGTGCCCCCCCGTGCGAGAGAGTGTGCCCCCCCGTGCGAGAGTGTGCCCCCCCGTGCGAGAGAGTGTGCCCCCCGTGCGCGCGAGAGAGTGCCCCCGTGCGCGCGAGAGAGTGCCCCCGTGCGCGCGCGAGAGAGTGCCCCCCGTGCGCGCGCGAGAGAGTGCCCCCCGTGCGCGCGAGTTCCCCCCGTGCTAAAGAGAGAGTGCCCCCTGTGCGCGAGAGAGTGCCCCCGTGCTAAAGAGAGAGTTCCCCCGTGCTAAAGAGAGAGTTACCCCCCGTGCTAAAGAGCGAGTGCCCCCCATGCGAAAGAGAGAGTGCCCCCCCCCCCATGTGAGCGTGCCCATCAGTCCTGTGGTGATTACTCCATGGTCGGTAAAATGTGCTGCAGAAGGAGCAGAGCCGTAGAACTGCACCGACACATATGACCCAGTGTTGAAATACTGAAACTCAAACTTCAGTTAAAACCCTGAAGGGCTGGAGATGTGGGAAAGGAATGAATCACCAGCAATCAATGTGCAATCCTGCACATTGATCTTTCTCAATTAGACCTGTCACGAACATGACTATATCGACTTATCGTTCAGTGTATGAACGATGGAAGAAGAGGTTTTGGCGCTCGGTGTTTAAAATTATGTGTACTGTTTCTTTTAGATTTTAGACATTTTTATGCAATAACGTAACATTTGAGCTGTAGACGGCTGGATAAATAACTGCTGTGGTTAATTATTGCTTTATTTTGCCATTTACCTGAAAATGGCCCTGAAAATAAAATAAATGCTAAACGTGACTTTGCGCTTTTTTCATGATTGGCCACTTTCATCCCTGGGTTTGAGGACCACCATCAGTGCATCCCTAATTTACTGGGATTATCTTGCTTTGTGTTGGTGGCATAAAGTAGTTATAATATTGTTTATCACGGTAGTTCTCTGTAACAATATATCGTGCTTCAAAATGTGGCCTAATCTCGTTTTTATTTTTTATTTTTTATTTATTTATTTAATTTGTCTTCTCAAAACAAAATTAAAATTGATCTTACTGTTGATTTCATGAACATAACCGTTTTACGAGTCTGAGAAAAAGATCCCGCGTCACGTCAAAGCGATTCTAAAATGTTTAAAAGTTCAAATCTTTGTCGTTCCTGGGCCTATCGACGTAAAATAAAAGATAAAAACCCTCCTCCTGTTAGAATATTTCAGCTGGAAGCCTCTTTGGAACGGTTTACCTGCTGCGACAGGGGAGGACGCCACGTTAACTGTATCCACACCAAAGTAAATGACAACACAGCGTAGATATCGGGTGAACACGTGTATCGAATATCGTTGCATCCCTAATTGTTTATAACCCTAAACCCGAACCACTAATTCTTTTAATCTGTTCCATTTAACACAAAAAAGGGAATAAAATGTCTGAATTCTGGACCTCTAGATTCCAAAACATCGAAATAATGTAGAAAAATGTCGAAATAAGTGTGCTTCTTGCGCAATTATGTCCTCAAAATGGAACTGTACTTTGTGGAAATTTCAACTTACTTTCCTTCACACACTTGCTTGATTTGTGCAAAAAATAAACTACTATTTATATTTATAACTTTTTTTTTTTCATAGCAAATTAAGTAAAAATTTTGAGAATCACCAGAACCCATCACGCGCACTTTAAGGCATTTTTAGACCTGGTTGAGTCCTGGTTTGATCCTGGTTTAGTCCTGGGTCTTTAAGGCATTTTTAGACCTGGTTGAGTCCTGGTTTGATCCTGGTTTAGTCCTGGGTCTTTAAGCCATTTTTAGACCTGGTTTGATCCTGGTTTGATCCTGGTTTAGCCCTGGTTTAGTTTGGTACGTATACTTGTAGTTTAAACCAGCTGTAGTCGATAGATTTTAAATGTGATTAATAAAATTTGATAATCGTTCAAACATTTGTTCAAAAGTTGGTCTAGTTGTTGCGTTGTTTCCATAATTTCCTCCAGTGCAGGTCGGAGTGCAGCACAAGAGCGAGAGCCTCGTCCTCGTCTTCGACAAGGTCATCCGTCTCCTCGTTTCTTAAAGGGACAGCGACAACTTTTCACATTTTCACAGTTAGGATCAGCAACTGTTTGTAAAGTGTTAAAATCTACTCGCTGCAACTGTTTAAGTGATATTATTAAAACTGTTAGCCTTGTACTAGTGTTGTCACGATAATAAAATTTCAAACTCGATTTCTATACTAAGAAATAACTTTCTTTAAAGGTCCCATGGCATGAAATTTTCACTTTCTGAGGTTTTTGAACGTTAATGTGAGCTCCCCTACCCTGTTTAGGCCCCCCCATGGCTAAAAGTTGCGAAATGTCTAAACTGAGCATTTGCGGTCCTTTTCTGCGTTACACAAAACCAGTGTTGAAACGGGCGAGTTCGGACAAGGCACCTTTTTGACGTCAGATCGGCAAATGCAGCTCCAGCCCCTCCCTCTGTCTCCGCTCAGCGTCCCTGTATATCCCGCCCATAGAGTTTGGACTGTGAATGCGCTACAATGCGAAATGCGTTTTTTAATTTGCCTGGAGGCACGTCCGAGTGTTTCTAGGCTCGCAAGTCCCTTACCCGACCCTCTGGACCTCTGAAATACCAGTGGTTTAATTTTATTTACTGTGTAAATATGCTTTTTTTCATTGCAAAGTCTCCCATCTGTCTTCCTGTGTTAAACATGGAAGTGAGCAGACAGCGGTGCAGACCTGCGCTTCCAGCGGGGGAAACCCGCCCCCCCGCTCCTTAGCCAATCTCTCTGTCCTTCTCATTTGCACTGAAGCAGCAACACCCAGAATAAAGCATTTTAGACACATATCTAGCCTCATGAAGACTGTCAGAGTCATATCTCATGCAGTGAGTGTTGATTTTGAAGAAGGATTCATTTACAGTATTAGGAAACCATTAAGGAGCCATATAAGCATCAAGAAGTACCATGTCATGGGACCTTTAAGCAATAGAATGTGATTTTTCAACATTAAACCATAGTACTTTCTTTTCTATTCCCATGTGGTCTTAAACTCATCAAAATCTTCCAGAAAGCTTCATTTCTGTCCTGTCAACGGGACTTTTTTTAGTATCGATACCTGCGAAAAATCTAGTTTCAATGGTAGTTTTAAAGTTAATTCCTTTTGGCCGAAATCTTTCTCTGGCTACGTTAGACTCCAGTCTAAGGCGGAGGAGCACCAGATACCGCGGCGGTCAGTGGCGACAGACTCGGACAATGGCTGGGTGAGCAGGAAAACGCTTTCCACCACTTATTTTAGTCTCTGGACTGTGGGGAGATGCCCAAATTTGACCTGGGGGTGGCATATCCCTTTAAAAATATTGAAATATCGATATCGTATTGTTAAATGTGATGATACTGTAGTGATATCGTGGGCTGCTCTAGAGTACTTTTTGGTATTTTACTACGTCATTTTGTTGCAGAGCCACAGTTTTGTCGCTTGTTCAGAGGAAGGAAACTCGTTTGTGCAAAACATTTGACATTTTCACTGTTTTGACGATTACAATTGGTGTTTTTCATATGAACTTTGCTCAGGAAGTGGTTTAACAAAGACTTTTAGTATCACAGCCACGATTTAGACATTACTTTTTATTGAAAGATATCGACTCGATTTGAAATATTCATTCATTCATTCATTCTTGACTTCTGAACGATACCCAGCCCAGGATAAAATAATGGACTAAGGAAAATGTTTAAGATAATGAAATGTAAACCACAAGAGGGATATTGTAACCTGCGGATCATTGGTGACTTGGTTTGGGGTGGGACTGAGTATTAAA
This sequence comes from Paratrypauchen microcephalus, assembly GCA_036785185.1. Lineage (NCBI taxonomy): Eukaryota > Metazoa > Chordata > Actinopteri > Gobiiformes > Gobiidae > Paratrypauchen > Paratrypauchen microcephalus. The sequence goes on along the minus strand of JAVJIX010000026.1, from coordinate 234,235 downwards.
TTTTTTTTTTTTTTTTTAATTAGATGTGTGAAAGGAGCAGGTTTTATAGGCTACATCCACGCGACGTTCCTGGATATTTTTTTTTATGCGGGTTGAAAAAAAAATTCGCATCCACACACAGTAAATGACACTCGGTAAATATTCGTGTCCAGATGAAAACGGAGCGCTGAGTGAAAACGATGTAATACATACGCCACACCGATATGTGGCGCTGTAAACGGGAAACAGCCAGAGCCACCGGAAACGCAACACTACAACGAGCGCATGTGCATAAAGTCCTTTCTCTTCCGCAAACAAACAAACACAACAAGGTAGTAGTGATGGCCATCGCACGCACAAAAGCCGACTCTCTCGTTTGGACCGACGACGAAGTGGAGTTACTTCTACAAGTTACATTGGATTACAAAACACGTCAGCAGAACGTCGACTGGGAGTCCTGCCAAAGAAGAAGAGGAAGAAGCAGCTTTATTGGTCTCACACCGGAGAAATTCTCTGCATTTAACCCATCCTGTTATTAGGAGCAGTGGGCAGCACATTACTGCGCCCGCGGACCATCTCCATGATCTTCTTGCTTTGGTTTGGTCAGGACCTCAGCTGGAGGATTTTACCTATGGTGCATGTTTTGGATTGGTGGGGGAAACCGGAGTGCCCGGACGAAACCTACCCAGACACGGGGAGAACATGCAAACTCCACACAGAAGGGCAAAGCAGATGATGACGGCATCGCGACGTCATCGTTTTCCAGAAGCTGCGTTTTGCTCGTTCACACGACAACGCGACCCTGGGCGTTCTCAGATTACTCCACTCTGGAATCTGGTTTCAAAAAACTTTTCGCCCCCCCAAAACGCCGGTGATGTGTGGACGAAAGGCCAAAACGAATACAAACTTCTCTGTTTACCTGGTATGACTAAGACCTGGTTTAGTCCTGGTTTAGTCCTGGTTTAGTCCTTCTTTAGACCTTCTTTAGACCTTCTTTAGTCCTGGTTTAGTCCCTGGTTTAGTCCCTGGTTTAGTCCTGGTTAAGTCCTGGTTTAGACCTGGTTTAATCCTGGTTTACGTTTTAGGTTAGTCTTTGTTTTAGGTTTTGGTTACGTTTTGCTCGTCCACACAACAACGCGACCCCCGGCGTTCTCAGATTTCTCCACTCTGGAACATGGTTTTAAAAAAACACACTTTTCGACCCCCCAAAACGCCGGCGCCGTGTGGACGAAAAGCCAAAATGAATACAAACTTCTCCGTTTCCACCAAAAAACGTTGTCGTGTGGACGGATTGATCTTCTTCCTGTTCCTTTTGTTCGTGCAGGCAAATAAAGGTTGGAATATGTATTTATGTTGTTCTCTTTTAAATTGATGCCAACAAAATAATAGCATAAATAAAAATGAAATTAAATTTTAAAAAACTATCGATTGGTATCAGATTTTCTAGACTTTTAACAACCCAGTCCTGTAGTTGGCTACAAAACAATTTTAAAGGTCCCATGACATGGTACTTCTTGATGCTTTTATATGGCTCCTTAATGGTTCCATAATACTGTAAATGAATCCTTCTTCAAAATCAACACTCACTGTATGAGATATGACTCTGACAGTCTTCATGAGGCTAGATATGTGTCTAAAATGCTTTATTCTGAGTGTTGCTGCTTCAATGCAAATGAGAAGGACAGAGAGATTGGCTAAGGAGCGGGGGGGGCGGGTTTCCCCCGCTGGAAGCGCAGCTCTGCACCGCTGTCTGCTTGCTTCCGTGTTTAACACAGGAAGACAGATGGGAGACTTTGCAATGAAAAAAAAGCATATTTACACAGAAAATAAAATTAAACCACTGGTATCTATGGGCGGGATTTACAGGGACGCTGAGCGGAGACAGAGGGAGGGGCTGGAGCTGCTTTTGCCGATCTGACGTCAATAAGGTGCCTTGTCCGAACTCGCCCGTTTCAACACTGGTTTTGTGTAACGCAGAAAAGGATCGCAAATGCTCAGTTTAGACATTTCGCAACTTTTAGCCGGGGGGGGGCTAAACAGGGTAGGGGAGCTCACATTAACGTTCAAAAACCTCAGAAAGTGAAAATTTCATGCCATGGGACCTTTTAATAGAGCGATTTTTGTATTGGTCATTTATTTCAGTCTGATCTCTTATCTCAATTTTCTAAAAACATTTAGAACATTACCTCTGAATGTAAAATAAAATAAAATAAATAAAAATAGTGAAGCTAAAATTGTTAACTCATTTATTACAAATTATGTACAAATCTCGTCTTGTCTCGTTCTTGTGAACCCGATCTTTTGGTGTGTCTCGTCTCGTTAAAATGGTCTTTTCCCATCCCTAATAATTATTATTTTGACTTTCTTTCGTTCAATATTATATAAAAACTGGAACAATATATTTTTTCGGGTCAGTATTTATCGTGTGCATGTTTTCTTTTCACTACTGGGTCATTTCTGGTTATTTTTTGGCTTTTTTTTTACTTTTATGCTTATCGCTTTGTCTGGGATGTTCCGCAGTATGGCATTAAACCTTTCTATTTTCTATCTTCATGGAGACCAAACCAGACCGAGTTACAGGTCAGATCTGTAACAAGGCGACCCCGCTCACAGTCAGATTGTTTTTCTAGGGATTTTTTAGCTATAAAACCACCTGTAATTGAATAAATGTAAAGTAGAGCTGTTTTAATGCCATACTGTGGAACATTCCTGGTCGAGCAGCGAGATGATTCGGTACTAAAGTGTTTCATTCTGACATTTCGTTATTTATTGCGATATGTTTTAGCCTCGTTAGCTTAACATTTAATATAGTGAGAGAACTCTTTTCAGGGATTTTTAAAGTTCCGTCTAGAATTTCAACAAGAGTACAGCTGAGAGATTTGTTTTGTTTACACTCTCCATTCATAAGGAAGAGAAAGTTTGGACGTGTCAAATGTCAAAAGTGCTTTAGGCCAAATACCTGCGCAGGTGAAAGCGGGCGGGGCTTCAGTGTGACAGATTGGTGTTTGGCCTTGTTGTCGCTGCCGGATTTGGGTCAGTTTTGCTAACGTGTTTGCCTAAGCATCATTAGCGTTGGTTTGCTTATAATTGCGAACTGACGCTAAAGACCAAACAAAGACTAAACGGCAGCAAACAATGACTTTAAGGATCATTAAGAGAACATTATGGAAGAAATTTGCAGAAGGACCCCAAACCCAGAATATGGTGCGATTATTATTATTGTTTTATTCATGTGTGTGTATGAAATTGTTTATACTTTTTGTGAGTATACGGGTGATTCTCCAACTATCAAAGAATTTGTGTCCCAGGCAGAAATAAGAAAAACAAAAACACCTTTGTCATTTTTTATTCATGCTGCACTTACTAGACACAAAGACGAACTTACACAAAAAGTATGATGGATAAATGACTATTTTTATTATATAAAATATGGTTTTATATTGAGTGTTTTTGCTGTATGTCCTTTGTCCCTTGGCCAGGTTTTGTACTCTCAGTCCCTCATAAGACTGGCCCACCTTGTATTTCCCCAGGTACCCGCTTGCCCCGGCCCACCGTCTTCAATCCCATAGCCCTTGTACCCAGTAGTGTTTGTTCCCGTGCCCACATCCGCCAATGTGTCGTCTGAGTACTTTTGTGAATGTTATTGTGGTTTTAAAAAAATTTAACTTTAATAATAAGATAAACGATCCAAATATTGGAGGTTCAAATCCCGCTCTTGACATAAGAAACATCAGTGGTTGAGCGGTCAGATCCACTGACCCACAGGTTGGTTGGTAGAAGGGATTATCAGTTAATTCATTAATCTATAGTTGATTGACCTTATCGATCGACTTACGATATGATTAACTGATAAGCGGCGTTTTTCACCTGAATTTTAGTGTTTCAATAGGGTCTTTAAGAATATAAGCTATAGAATACATAACACTGAGTTAAAAATATATCATATTATTATAATATTGTATATTCCTCAATTAATTATTCCTTAGTAAAAAGCAGACAAATGTATTGATGCTGAATAACAAAATACAGTAATCCCTCGCTCGCGGTTCGCGGATTTTTTTTTATTTTTTATTTTATAGTGTAACATTTTTTTATAGTGTAACATTGTGTTCTGCGTCCTGATTGGCTAGAAAGAAAGAAAGCTATGCCTTTATTAGTCCCACAGTGGGGAAATTCCAGTTCTGCATTTAACCCATCCTGTTATCAGGAGCAGTGGGCGACACATTCCTGCGCCCGGGGACCATCTCCATGATCTTCTTGCTTCGACTTGGTCAGGACCAAAGCTGGAGTACCTATTGTGTACCTATGGTGCATGTTTTGGGTTGGTGGGGGAAACCGGAGTGCCCGGAGGAAACCCACCCAGACACGGGGAGAACATGCAAACTCCACACAGAAAGGCTCGGGTGACCCGGGGATCGAACCCAGACCATGCATGCAAACTCCACACAGGTTCGACCCGGGGATCGAACCCGGAACCTTCTTGCTGTGAAGCATGAGTGCTACCCACTCAGCCACCGTGCCGCTAAGAGACTAGACCAGGACTAAACGTGGACTAAATCAGGTCTAGACCAGGTCTAAACCAGGTCTAAACCTGGACTGGGCCTGGACTAAACCAGGACTGGACCAGGTCTAGACCTGGACTAAACCAGGATTAAACCACCACGTGCCGCTGCTGGTTTCGTGCAGCTGGTTTGTGGCTCGGGCTGAGACTACGCATTCCGGGCGCCGCGGTTCGATCTCGTGCTCAGCAGTGCCGCTGAGTGAGCGCGGTGCGCGGTTGCCTTGTTTTGTGACCACACAGGTGCGCGTGTCCGCGATTAGTGATTAATTACAATTAATGCATTTTGTTCGACCAACGTCTTGATCGACAATTAATCGTAAGTCGATTAATTGTTGACATCCCTAGTTGGTACGATTCCTGCTCCCACAGATGAATGCTGCTGTTGTGTCCTTGGGCAAGACACTTAACCCTCCTCGCCCCCAGTGTCTGCGTACACTGGTGTGTGAATGTGTGTGTGAATGGAAGGTGGAAAAGCGCTATATAAAGATGTGACCATGACCAACAGTAACTTCACTGACAAATGGCTCAGAAATTCCTTATTTTAATGAAAAATATCATGTGCTTGAAAATTATATTAGTATTTTATGTATTTTTCATAAAAAGAACACCTGTCCCTAGGGATCACTGTCATTTCCACCACCCAGGTCCAAACACATCCAGGCCGGATGAACGTGACCTGGCCGTTCAGACTGAAGTCGCATGCCAAAAGATCGGATATGTATCGGTTTTAGGACCACATATCTTGGGCAACGTTCACACTGCAGCCTGAAGTGACCCAAATCCGATTTTTTCGCCCCTATGTAACCCCCCCTTCCTCCTCTTAGTAGATCTCGGCACACCATCAACCTCAAAAGTAGATCTCGGTTAAAAAAAAGGTTGAGCACCCCTGATGTACAGTAAGAGGCTGGTAAACTTTCAAATCATGATCTTTTATATAGCTTAATTTAGTTTTAGTTGGCGTATTTCGTTCTTCTCTCAAACATGACGTCCACCTTGTGATGTCGTAATACAGAAGGTGCTCCCATCTTCACTAGAATCATTTGGATCATTTCAGTTCTGGAATTGTTAAACTCTACTGAACTAAAGGTAAATGTAGCTGTTAGCTTGAACACGACAGCTTCATGACATCACAAGGTGGAACAGAGCGTTTTGAGATGTAGACAGACGAATAAAAAAGAGTTACTCAAACATGTGTGAATGAAACAAAAAAACAACTCCAGGTGTGTTTTTGAGGAGGTCACAACATTCTAACATGACTTAAAGCTCACAATCGTCCAGTTTGTGTAATCTAGCACCTTCTGTTTTTCATATTCCTAAAACCGTAAAACTCCGGTATAGAAGCTTAAATTTGTATTTCTGACCCCAGACTCTGATATTTTTATGAAAAGTTTTACAACGCACATGAATTATTTTAGTATAGACCTCAGTTTCCTCAGACTTTCCCCAGTCGGGCCCATCCTGGAGTCCATAAAAGTTTACTGCTGTGTGAAGAGTTGGGCAAAGGCAGGCGTGTTGTAGCCAGTGCAGCTTGCGACAAAAATGTGTTTAAAAGTGCATTGTGTAACTTTTCTGATGGAAGATACGCCAGCTTTTTTTGTCTTTAGGGAGATGATGTTTCTTTGCTTGGTATGTTCCACAGTATGGCATTAAAAGTTTTTTCATTAGAGGTGATTTTATTGTTCAGAGATGGGGTCTGTTGAATGCTTTTCTCGATGAAAATGTCATTGCTTTGTCTGGAATGTTTCGCAGTGTGGCATTAAACCTTTCTATCCTCATGGAGGCCAAACCAGACCAGTTACAGGTCAGATCTGTGGAGAGGCGACCCCGCTCACTGGGCTGGGCGGTATACCAGTGCATACCGATATGATAGGAATTTTTCATTTACCGCAATACCGGTAAATGTGTGCGTACAAAACATCGGGAACACAGAGCGGAATGGAGCGTTGCGCCCGGGAACTGTTTTGCAGTGGCACGAGAGCGGTGGAAGCTTAAGCTGTGTCCCAATTCGAGGGCTGCAGTCTCCGCTGCTTTTTCGCCCGCTTTTTCGACCGCTCCAAAGGCTGCAAAAGCTGCAGGTGAGCGAATAATAAACTTGCTGTTCAAAGGCCCTGCACGCCAAATTAAAAATGTGTGCGCATTGAATTGTCACTCATAATAAATTTTTATAATGCGCTAATTTGTAGTGTAATTAATTAATCTAATTAACGTGTTAAACTGACAGCCCTAATCAAAATATGACAACACATGATAAATTAGAGTGGTTTTCTTTTATTTTCAACTGTGGTATGTGTAGGGTTGCAAAGGGGCGGAACATTTCCGGAAAGTTTACGGAAAATTTCCATGGAAGCTTTGGTGTGGGAATTTTGGGAATTTTCAAATTGGTAACTTTGCACAGAAGTTTTGGGAATTTATGGGAATTATTGTGAGTCATATACCAACATAAATATAAACATTTTATTTTGTCATCAGTAGCATTATTATAAAAGGGAGACAATTAAAACACACGACTCACATGATTTATGTGTAAGAAGAACTTTAGCAATGCGTATCTCCTTCACTGAATAACAAAACATGAACACTGGCTAAAATGTGTCTTATAATTCAAAATTTTAAACGAAAGGAACTCTCCTCCTGTCCAAAAACTTGAATTCAAAATGTAAAATGAAAGCAGCTCTGAAAAGTCTTTCTTGAATGTCAAAAAGTCTTTTGTCAATCAAAATATTTACCCAAAGCTTCTCAAGCCTGGTTTTTGCATGTTTTCCATTTTGCCAAATACTTTCAAGCTTCTTCCTCAATGTCCACAGTGTTCACTTCCTCAACACCTGACTCCTCATCTTCTTCAGTGTCTGTGTCCAATCTTGTGGAGGATGGCTCTGTGACAGGCTCAAAGAGCCTGAGGTTTGCACGTATGGCCACTAATTTCTCCACGCGCTCATTCGTGAGCCTGTTCCGAACTTTTGATTGTGTCTTCCCATTGTGTGTGTGTGTTCTGTATTCGATGTGAGCTTTAGCTCTTCAGAATTCTAGAAGTTATTGTGCTTGTGACAAAGGAATGCAAAATGCATGTAGAGGGTGTGGCTCAACGGCTCTGCACAAAATACTGTCCTGCTTTATTCACACAAATGTGATTATTTTAGCCAAGATTATGCTACAATATTTTTTTCTACCACCTATATTGATGCCCCTAACCTTCAACTTTGATAATTCCCAGTTTATTCCTATTAATTCCCGAAAATTCCCGTTAATTCCCGAAAATTCCCTTGGAAAGTTTCCAACTTTGAAAATTCCCAGATTTTGCAACCCTAGGTATGTGTAACAAAATGAAAAAACAAACAAACAAACATAGAAAGACCCTAAAAACATGCTCCAAAATTACTGAAAAATTAGGAATTTGAGAACAAAAAATTCCTTTAAAAAAAAAAAATGATGGAGGAAACTTGGTGTTTGGTCCACCCATTCCTGGGACGTGTGAGACTTCCCTGGTGAAGCACAGAATGGAGAGCACAGCCGAAATGGGACAGGTCCAGCCCACGGAGCCGAGACACGCGCCTAACGCTAATGCTAACAACACTCACCACGCAGATTACGCACACGGATCAATAACCCTCGAACTGGGACACGGCTACAGTGTGTGTTGAGCGGTGGACAACATGGACGTTGTTGTTAGAAACAGAGGAACTTATACCGAAAAGAGGAGCCGTGTGAGTCGTGTGGAAGAACTTCGGCTTTAAAAAATCTGACGCTGATCAAACAAACATTCTGTAAATGTCGTCAGGCTAAAGTTGTAGCGACTCAGACGTTACTCAAAGACACGTTTGCTAAGGGGACCGCCTACGTCAAGAAAAGCAAACGGTGGAACGATATTACCAACGCTGTTACTGTCCACTTCGCCAAAGATATGGAACCACTTAGTCCTGTTGAGAAAGGAGCTTCAAGGAGATGATTAAAGCTCTGGACCCAGAGATGTTTTACCAAGTCAATTTTACTGCAGTAATTATTCTCTAAATTATTAGGAAATGGGGTTAACACCGAGTCATGCATGAAAAAAAAACGGTATAATTTTGAAAAATACCATGATATCAGTTTTTGATCATACCGCCCAGCTCTACCGCTCACAGTCTGAACGCCTGTTTTTCCGCTGTATTTTTGAGTTATAAAACCACCTGTAATTGAATAAACGTAAGGTAGAGCTGTTTCAATGCCATACTGCGGAACATTCCAGGCAGAGCATTGACGTCTCCATAGAAACAAGCAGGCGAAGGACCCCCAACCGAAAAGTTACACAGTGCACCTTTAAAGAACATGCTTTTTTGTGTGTGACTGGCCCGCCCCTCCAACGATCTCATCTTGTCTCCATGGAGATACGTTTAATGCCGTACTGCGAAACCTTTCCCCGATGAACAGTTAAGTACATCTACATAGAGACGCCCGAAGAAAAGTTACGCAGTGCACCGTTAAACCTCTGACTAAAATAATGGCGTTTTTCCTCATTAAAGCGCTCTAATCCTGCCACACTTGTGCCTAATCTGCTAATCTGGTAAACAGTAGAGGAATTCAGAGCTAATCCGAGATGGCATTGTGGGTTTCCGAATTATTAGACAGAAAGAAAAACAGAAATGTGAATAAACAAACGATTAAAGAGCCCATATTACTCTATTTTGTGATCTATAATCTTGTTTCCTCATCACAAACAGACCTGGAGTTCGTCGTTCGCTCTAGCCTAATAAAGAATAAAGTCAAGCAAGTGCGCGGTAAACCATCTCTTTTTTTTTGGAATTGTTGAATGTTCCTGCTGTTACCAGCACCTGGAAGCTGTACGTGGAGTCTTGAACTTTTGAAAAGACCTGGAGTTGTGTTTTCGTTTCCTTCACATGTTTAACACAGAAAACCCTGCGCGTTTAGTCTGAGTTCTTCTCAAACTGAAAACAATCTGGTAATACAGGACATGCCCCGCTGTGTTTTTAAACTCCACACACCTTCACTACAATTCTTTGACAATTCCAAGTCTGAAATCATCCAATCTCTACTGATCTAAAGGTAAAAGGCAGATGTTGACTTGAAACTACCAGAACAACTTCATGACATCACAAGGTTGAACAGAGGGTTTTAAGTTTTGGAGATGTAGACAAACGAAACACAACTCCAGGTTTGTTTTTGAGGAAGCAACAACATTTTAACATTGTTGGAAGCTCACGGGAGTTAATTTTGCGTAATTTAGAACCTTTATGTCTCCAGGTGCATTGAGAGCACCATAATTCAGATCTGCTGTGCCCTCAATTAAAAAAAGAAATAAAAATGGTAAGAAAAGCTCTTAGTTTGGTGCTGGGTGCCATTTTATTACAAAATGATACAAAATCTTTTGAGGATTTTGGTGTAAAAAGAGCTTTAAATTGCCATTTAGACATACTTTTTATACTGTTTTTTTCTGAACCCGTCTTGGCAGGCAGAACATTTGATTTGTTATTAACAGTCTTAAAAATGTGAAAAAAAACGGTTTTGTTTTAATGGTTTTTAACGTTTTTTGTTTACAGAATACAGCCGAATCACGCACCACGTTGTGCAACAGGGGAACTCCCTTCCCGGTGCGTAACAGGGATTCCCCTGGCAGCGTGCTGCGTGATTCGGCTGTATTCTTCCGCACTGGAAAATAGTTCCCACCCAAAATGACCAAGTCAAGCTCTCCGTGTTGATTTGCACATTTATTTGCACTCGATATGAATGCGCACTACACAGAAAGTAATTGGGAAACGCATCGAGCAAATTAATTCCTTTTGGCTGAAATCTTTCTCTGGCGACGTTAGACTCCAGTCTAAGGCGGAGGAGCTGCAGATACCGCGGCGGTCAGTGGCGACAGACTCGGACAATGGCTGGGTGAGCAGGAAAACGCTTTTCATCACTTATTTTAGTCTCTGGACTGTGGGGAGATGCCCAAATTTGCCCTGGGGGTGGCATATCCCTTTAAGAATATAAGCTATAGTATACATAACACTGAGTCAAAAATATATCATAGTATTATTATATTGTATATTCCTCAATTAATTATTCCTTAGTAAAAAGCAGACAAATGTATTGATGCTGAATAACAAAATACAGTAATCCCTCGCTCTATCGCGGTTCGCAGATTTTTTTTTTTTAATAGTGTAACATTGTGTTCTGTCCTGATTGGCTAAGAGACTAGACCAGGACTAAACCAGGTCTAGACCAGGTCTAAACCTGGACTGGATCTGAACTAAACCAGGACTCGACCAGGTCTAGACCTGGACTAAACCAGGATTAAACCGCCACGTGCCGCTGCTGGTTTCGTGCGGCTGGTTTGTGGCTCGGGGCCCGAGCCACAAACCATCCGCACGAAACTCGGGGCCCAAGCCACAAACCAGCCGCAGGAAACCAGCAGCGGCACGCATTCCGGGCGCCGTGGTTCGATCTCGCCTCGCGCGTACACCCGGGGCTGCTGAGCAGTGCCGCCTGCGGCCGGCTGTAAGTCGAGCTTGGCGCAGCGCGGTGCGCGTTTGCCTTGTTTCGTGAGCATGCGGGTGCGCGTGTCCGCGATTAGCGATTAATTACAATTAATGCATTTTGTTCGACCAACGTCTTAATCAACAATTAACCGTTAATCGATTAATTGTTGACATCCCTAATGAGGATGCAAAGTTTGGAAGTTAATAAATAAGAACACTTGAAATAACGGAACCAGAATTCAGTCTTTCTTTCTTTTTCACCATTATTACTAGGGCTGTACAAAAATATTGAAATATCAATATATCGTATCATTTAATGTGATGATACAGTATTGATATCGTGGGCTGCTGTATCAATATATCGCAAAAGTATTTTTTGGTGTATTTTACTAAATTATTTTGTTACAGAGCTACAGTTTTGTTGTTTGTTTAGAGGAATCTCGTTTATGCGACACATTTGACATTCTCACTGTTTTGATGGGTAAAATTGGTGTTTTTCATATGAACTTTGCACCGGAAGTGGTTTATCAAAGACTTTTAGTATCACAGCCATGATTTAGCTAGGGATGCACCGATACCCCTTTTTTGAAAACCAGTGCGAGTACAATAATTTCAGTACTTGCCGATACCGAGTACCAATACCAATACCTTTTAACTCCCACCCACCATAAATAAATAAATGGAAATGCAGGTTTTAGTTTTGTTCTCATAAGTTATGCATAGTTACCACTTTGCAAACATTGGGCAGACGCTGCTGCTCCAAATATTAGTGGTGAAATTTACGGACTTGATGTCACGTACCAGCGACTTCACGTAAGTCCGGAAGCCATCGAAAACTTTAGGCAACATCACGTCTGTGATGAAACGGCAGCTGGGTAGCTCGTATCTGGGCTCGATGACTATCAGTCGCTGGAATCCAATATCGTCCATAACTGAAAAGGGCTGGTTGTCCAGCGCAATAAACTCGGTAAGTGCCTCGGTTGCCCGGGAGCCATCTCTAGACATTTTCGACTTCTTCTTTAACACTTCCGATAAAGTTGGCTGATGTTGGCGGCTGCTAGCCTTGATGAATTCGGCGTATTCGCCAGCATGGCGTGTCTTTAAATGCTTGATCAAATTGCTTGTGTTAAATGGAGGTGTTCTTTCTTCCACCTCTTGCCACTTTGGCATTGCACAATTTACATTTCACCTTAATTCTGTCATCCTTTTTTGAATTTGAAAATACTGCCAAACTGCTGAGCCTGACGACATGATGGAGTTTGTTTGAACATTGCCATGTCTTTTTCTCTGGACATTGGACAAGTACTTTTCTGACTCTTTGTCTCCCCCTCTGCATTTAAGATTGATAAAACAACACATGGCATACTGAACGTTACAGTAATGGTGCGCTCTGTCGTCTAGTTGTGGCATCGGTGCATGGTATCGGCCAATGGTTGACGAGTACGAGTATATTAATGAAGTATCGGGCCGATATCGGTATCGGTGCATCCCTAAACTTAGCCATTATTTTTATTGAATTGTATTGAATCGAAAGCTCACTGTATCAAGATAATTATGTATCGTATCGTGGCCTATGTATCAAGGTATGAATTGTACCGGCAACTTCTGAGCGATGCCCAGCCCTAGTTTGTAAATTTAAGAAAATGTACAAGGATAAAATAATGGACTAAGCAACTTCCCAGCAAGTATTAACAATATTATCTTTGTTGGGTTGTCAAAAGCATAGAAAATCAGATGCAAATTGATGCTAAAACCAGTATCGAAACTAGATACACATTTGAGCAGGTTTCCATATTGAAAAAGTCCCATTGACAGGACAGAAGTGAAGCTTTCCTGAATAGTTTTAGAACGATCTTGAGCTGAATCAGAACAAGAATAAGAGCAAACAGATAAGTATACGGCCATGGACCTGGTTTAGACCTGGTTTAGGCCTGGTTTAGACCTGGTTTAGACCTGGTTTAGACCTGGTTTAGACCTGGTTTAGACCTTGTTTAGACCTGGTTTAGGCCTGGTTTATACCTTGTTTATACCTGGTGTAGACCTGGTGTAGACCTTGTTTAGACCTGGTTTAGACCTAGTTTATACCTGGTTTAGACCTTGTTTAGACCTGGACCACTATGGAACCTACTTGGACCACTGAGGGATTACACAGATATAAGGCTACATGGGAATAGAAAAGAAAGTACGACCATTTAATGCTGAAAATCACATTCTATCGTCTTAATAAAGTGATTTTTTTAGTATTGAATTCAAGTTTGAAACACTTTTACCTTTACAGATCTTACTCATTAGTCGGATTTGCGTTGGGCTGTGTTTATACAAGAGAAAGTTTTACAGAACACATATTTGCGTGTTTGCTCTCGGGTCTTTCAGCGTCCTGAGAGTTACATAAGTCCGACAGTGATGTTTGACTTGATGACGGGCGGTTCTTTTGTGACAGACGCCAGAGTTAAAGAGCACACACCATTAGCTGGAGGTGGGGCTGCAGCTCTAAAGCAGAGCCACTCAAACACACCGGGCCTGGTGTTTGAACAGTGCGGAGTCAGGCACAGGGCAAATCACTTTCTCAAAACGCAACTCTTCCACGGCTTTACTTCTCTCTGTTCAGTTTAGTTTCATTTCACGGCAACAAACAACTTCAAATCGACTCAAATCAACCAGATATTTTAATTAGGGATATAACAATAACCGAAATATCATGATATCGTATGGTCAAAAGTTTGCAGATAATATCGAGAGCTGTCGCAAGATATCGATTTACAAGTTAATTTGCTTAAGTGGAATGTTTTATAGCAGCAACAGCTAATGGGGAACTACATATCCCATGATGCATTTCACTGCATACAACATGAAGAAATGTTTTTTACTTTAATTCTTGGGATTGTGACGGTAATGATTTGCACCAAAGTCGTGTCAAGGTTTTTTACAGTTCTATAAGCCTCTCCAGAATTTCACAATAAATATTGTACAGTGAAATTAATATTGTGATAATATTGTACTGAGAGATTTGGATATCGTTACATCCCTAATTTTAATTGGAAAAGAGTTTAACCCTTTGGATAAATAACAAAATTAATTTTGTTTTTCGATAAAGTCACCACAACTTTAATGTCAAAACACTCGTTCCAATTGTGATTCTCTTCAGATTCTATGACGTTATTGTGGGTCTTGTTTAGACGTTTCCCATGAGCTGTTTTGTACATGTGCAGCTCCTCTGCACACCGGCAGCTTTAATTGTCTGATATCGATCAGTTTAAAAAGGAACAAACTCACGCCTTAACGTTGTGATGAAGCTCCAGATAAAACAGCTCCAGGTGTTTGTGATGAGGAAACATTAGAACATGGATCAGAAAAGAGCATAACGACACGTTCACTGTTGAGCTCATTGACTTTGAGGCAGGGATGGGCGATATAGCAAAAAAATAAAATGTTGATATTTATTTATTTATTTATTTATTTGCACACACTGGATGATTTTAATCAAAGTCAGAGCAGGAGCTGCTTATCTTTCAAACAGGGGAAGCTCTTTACATTTTCATTCTTATCATATATTTAAGAAATGATTTAAACCACCTTAAATTACATTTATGTGATTTTCTATTTGTAATTGCACAATAACACTGTTGTGCAAGTAAGAAAGTCGGAAAGAAACTTGTTTCATAATCCCTGATTTTATTATTTCACATTTTTTTCAAAGCCTCAATTATTAAAAACCTTAATCAATGTAATTAATTTGATTTGATTTGCCCTACAATTATGTGCCTATTTACCCAAAACCCAGTCTTAAGTGAGTGGTGCATTTGGTTATTTCAATCACCTGTATCCTCACAATAGAACACCTATAGTGTGTAATGGTCAAACCTCTTCATGAATTCATTGTTTAAGTGAAGGTGAGGGGCCAGTCAGTGGGGCCGGTCAGTAGAGTCGGTCAATGGGGCCGGTCAATAGAGTATAGTCTGGATTATCTGAGCAGGATTAGAGTCGGTCAGTAGAGTATAGTCTGGATTATCTGAGCAGGATTAGAGTCGGTCAGTGGAGTCGGTCAGTGGGGCCGGTCAGTGTAGCCGGTCAGTGGAGTCGGTCAGTAGAGTATAGTCTGGATTATCTGAGCAGGATTGGAGTCGGTCAGTGGAGTTGGTCAGTGGATCCGGTCAGAGGGGCTGGTCAGTAGAGTATAGTCTGGATTATCTGAACAGGGTTAGAGTCGGTCAGTGGGGCCGGTCAGTGGAGCCGGTCAGTAGAGTATAGTCTGGATTATCTGAACAGGATTATACTTCACATTTCTGTCTGTTCACCTCATGCACAGGGCACAGGCCTGAATAACACCACTTTGCATCATATTCATTCCATATTACAACTAAATCGGGCAAACGAACCTCTGAATTTGCAATATCTATGTTATATCAAGAACTGCACTGCCCAATATTAGAGCTTGACCGGTATAGGTTTTTTTCATGGCTGATACCGATTGTCTAGAGTTCAGAGAAAGCGAGGACGTCTGATACTTTTGGGCAGATATGTAGGGCTGATCTTCTTTTACTACAAACTGGAGAGAGTCGTGTAGACACATTTTGCAGTACCCTCTTTGGAGTGCTCAGATAAAGCTTTTTGCCAGGGGCCTCCAACCTTTTTCCTCCGTTGAGATACTTTTACAAAACAAAAACGCCAGAGCTGGTAGTCACAAGAAATGGAGCGTATATATAAGCGCCACAGGAAGCCTTAGACAAGGGACAGTTAGATATCCATAAAACATAAACCATTATTATTATTAAACCATTATTTATTATCCATTTACAATACGTGTGATTCAGAAAGAAGGGGGTGGAGAGCTACAGGTTGGAGATCTCTGCTTTATGTGTATATTTTTCATGCATACATTGGCTGGTTGGGTGAATAAAATATCGGCACGTACTGGAGATTTAAAGCCAATACCTGTTGCGGTAAAAAGTGCAAATATTGGCATATATCCTGTCCAATCCACTATTTCTAAAACACATTTAATAAACAAAATCGTTTCCAAAGTGCTGCACAATACAGATAAATTAAGAATTATTTAAAAAAAGCTCTATTTAATTCCACTAGTCCTCGTTAAGAGAATAAAACTAGTAAAATCAAATAAGAACAAAAATACCAATGAATGATAAAAACAAAAAATAAAAGACGCAGAGGACCACACAACTCACGCAGTGTTAAAAGCCAGAGAATAAAAGTCGGTTTTAAGGCCAGACTTAAAACACTCCACTGTAAATATAAGAAATGTTCAAAGTCCAAAGTCAGCTTTATTGTCAAAAACCATATACAGGTCGCACACACAGGATTTGAAATTGCAGCGCCCCCTAGGCCCACAGTGAACATAATACATGTGATAAACAAGACAATAAACATCATGATTAAAACATCACATATCCTCCTGGGACCCGAAGAAAAAGTGTATTTCAGTTTTTATTTATTTATTTATTATTAGGGGGCCAAGCACCGAAGGTGCTTAGGCACCCTATAGGAATTGCTTTGCATTGCCTAGGCAAGTTGCCTAGTAACCCTTTGATCTTTCCTTTGATGTTCTGGTCTCCTGATTCTTATTAGGGGGCAAAGCACCGAAGGTGCTTAGGCACCCTATAGGGATTGCTTTGCGTTGCCTAGGCAAGTTGCCTAGCAATCCTTTGATCTTTCCTTTGATGTTCTGGTCTCCTGATTCCTATTATTATTCTATATTCTTCTCCACATGGGAGTCTATGGCAACACATAGAACCGTCTGGTAAAAAGTTGTGAAATTTGGCATGCACATTCCAGCCAGTCTCCTCATTACCCACAGCGATTTATAGGCCCCCAGCCCCAACCATCTAGTGGCACCAGCAGGTCAAAGTTGCAGAAATTTGTCAATTGCCTAGCAACGCACCTAGGAACCTTTGATCTGTCTTTGATGTGTCTGTTCTGACAGGGTCAGGGTCTAACCCTGTCAGACCCTGTCAGACTCTGTTAGATCCTGTCAGACCTTGTTAGACCCTGTCAAACGGTGCTTGGCCCTCACATTGCTGCTTGCAGCTATATTTTATGTATTGATCTGGTTTAGACCTGGCTTAGACCTGACTTGGACCTCTTTTAGTCATGATTGAGATCTGGTTTAGACCTGGTTTAGATCTGGTTTAAATCTGGTTAAGACCTGGTTTAGTCCTGGTTTAGAAGTGGTTTAGACCTGGTTTAGACCTAATTTAGACCTCTTTTAGTCATGGTTTAGATCTCTTTTAGACCTGGTTTAGCTCTGGTTAGACCTGGTTTAGATCTGGTTTAAATCTGGTTAGACCTGGTTTAGTCATGGTTTAGACGCGGTTTAGACCTGATTTTCTCCTGGTTTAGTCCTGAATTAGTCCTGGTTTAATCCTAGTTTAGACCTGGTTCAGTTCTGGTTTAGTCCTAGTTTATTTATCATAGTGCAGCCTCAAACTAGAGTGTATCTCAAAACACTTAAAAGACAGACTGGTTAACTCGATGTCCACTATAAAGGACGTAAATGAATGGGCGGGTCTCAGGAGGATATACCTGTAGCAAAAGTACAGTAAACTTGGATATGATACAAACAGGTAAAACACACAATGTGTAGTGTAGTTAAAGCTCAAATGGTGTCATTTAAGCAGCAGTGTCAGTGTCATTTAAGTGTTAAATGTATAAGAAAAAACGTCAGTGTTGAAGCGTGTTGACTGTCCAAGTAATAAAGGACTTCATTAATTTTTCATACCTCGGATCTCCGCTTGACTGTTGTCCGCACATATTTTTAGTAACACTGGCAAGTCGAGCGTAATCTGTATTTAATCTGTTTTTAAAAACAGATTCTCTACATTCTCTTATTCACTTATTTTTTTTATTATTATTATTATTACTTATCTGTCTGCATGCACCTTTTTTGTTCCAACTTTCTTTTGCACTAAACTGCCTGGAGCTAATGTGACAAGTGAATTTCTCCTGTGTGAGATCAATAAAGTCTGATCTTATCTTATCTTTTAACTAAGAATAAAAGAGAAATTACTACAACCAGTTTACATGTCAGATTATAATTGACACTGCTAATAAAGAGGAGTTTTGTACAGTTTTCCCCTGAGCTTGTGTTGGTTTTTTGGCCTGCGTCTGTCACATTCCTGACTCTGTCTCCAGAATCCAGAGGGAGAAACCTCACCTTTTTACACTTTTACATGAAACACACTCCACTGGCTTTTACTCTTACAGTAAAGACGCACTATGTAACTTTTCTGGTGAATGGTCCGCCACCTGCTTGTCTAAGGAAGTTGTATGGCAGTAAGATGACATTTGTTGCATTTATTCATTTGTTGGTGTTTTTATTGCCCCGAAAAACTGCCATTGTTACTGAGAAGTGGGATTGCCTCTCCACAGATCTGACCTGTAGCTTGGCCGAGTTGCTGCTACTGCTTGTCTCCATGGAAATAGATAAATTTGATGCCATATTGTGGAACATTTCAGCCAAAGCGGTCACATTATCGTTAGGGGTGTGCAAAATAATCGTCATGACAATGCATCGCGATACTAACTTTCACAATATACTGCATCGATTCTTGATGCCAAAAAAGATGCAGATTTTTATTAATTAATAATAAATTATTATTATTAATTAATTATTAATAAGTACATAAGTTAATTATTAGTTTATTCTTTTTATAAATCCTATGCACTTTTTTCTTTGTGAAAGGGTATTGTTTGTTATGATGGTAGCTACCTCCAAAATGGCAAATGTTTTTTGTTTTAGAAAAAATCCTATGCACTTTTTTTGTTATTGGTTTGGTTTATTTGTTTTTGTTATTCAATAAATTCAGTTATGAATTGAGTTGCTCAGAGTTATGTATCAATTGAAGACACTACCCAGATACACAGCCACTGATATTTAAGTTATCCTCTTTTTTTTTTTTTTTGGTACATTTTCACTGATGTATGTCGAATATATTGCAATGCATCGCAATAATTCAAGTATCGTGATGCATCGTGATAGTATCGCATCGTGGCATATGAATCGTGATTCGAATTGAATCGTGACTTCTTTGCCAATACCCATCCCTAACTATCGTGGAGACGTGATGGTTAACCCCCCATCAGAAGTTACATATCACACATTTTAAAAACGATTTTAAAAATTATCAAATGTTATGATCATATTAAAAAAACAGCACTTACTTTTTGTCCTGATTTAGTTTTTTAACTTTTTTAGCTACTTTAAATTATAAATAAACAAAACAGCTTTGCAAAAATAAGTTTAAATGGCCCATATTGCACTGTTTTCTGATCAATGTTCTAATGTTTCCTCGTCAAAAACACACCTGGAGTTGTGTTTTGTTTCATTCACTCATGTTTAACACGCAAAAACACACCTGATTTAGGCGGAGTTCTTTTCTTAAACTGAAAGTACCTTGTGATGTCATGTGGTAATACAGGACGTGCTCCACTGTGTTTTTAAACTCCACAAACCTTCACTAGAATCATTTGGAATTGCAATTTTCTACTGCAAATTTCTCGGGCTGTGCAGAAATATTGAAATATCATTATATTGTTTCCTTTAATGTGATGATACAGTAGCAATATCGTGGCCTGCTGTATCGATATATCTCCAAGAGTATTTTTTGGTGTATTTTACTTAATTATTTTGTTACAGAGCTACAGTAATTTATTTTTGCTGTTGTTCAGAGGAAACTCGTTTATGCAACACATTTGACATTTTCACTGTTTTGATAAGTAAAATTGGTGTTTTTCATTCACTTCGCACAAGACTTAGTATCACAGCCATGATTTTGCATTTATTTTTATTGAACCGTAGCGAATTGATTTGAAATATATCAAATCGAAAGCTATTGAGATATCTATTGCCTCATGGCCTATGTATTGAAGTATGTATCGTACCTGCAACTTCTTAATGATACCCAGCTCTACTGACATCACAAGGTGGAACAGAACATTTTAAGCTTTGGAGGTGTAGACAAGCTAATAATAAAGATTTACTCAAACGTGTGAATGAAACAAAACACAACTCCAGGTGTGTTTTTGACGAAACATTAGAACATCGATCAGAAAACAGTGTAATATGGGCCATTTAAATTTATTTTTGCAAAGCTGCTTATTTATAATTTAAAGTAGCGACAAAAGTTAAAAACTGAACCAGGACAAAAATTACCAGCTGTTTTTTTTAATATGATCATAACGTAATGGTTTTCAAAAGTGTGATATGTAACTTCTGATGGAGGGTTAACCATCACGTCCCCACGATAATGTGACTGCTTTGGCTGAAATGTTCGACAATATGGCATTAAATTTATCTATTTCCATGGAGACAAGCAGTAGCAGCCACTCGGCCAAGCTACAGGTCGGATCTGTGGAGAGGCAATCCCACTTCTCAGTAACAATGGCAGTTTTTCGGGGCAATAAAAACACCTTTAATATTATGAAACATTTTGAGCCAATATTGCCCAGTCTTATTGCACCAATAAGTAGACCAAAATGGGATATCGGCTGAACTTTTGTTTTTTTATCCTTAGTCCTGACTGATAAGGAATTTGTACTGCTTCATTCTTTTTTTTTTGTACTGATAAAGCCTGACCTTGTATGACCAAAGTTTGCAAACTCCAAAACAGACTCTTGTAGCTGATGTGTGATAATAACGTCTGTGTTTTCTTCTTCTGTGTTTTGCAGGCCAGTTATCCCACGTGGGAGGACTTCGTAACCAAAGGAGCCAAACTGCAGTCACAGCTCAGGTGAGAGAGCAAAGATCGAACTAAGATGGAATCAATTTACTGAAAATGCCATACTGGTGGACCTTTTTTTGCGTTTACTGTAGCTACTTCTACGTATGGCGCATCCAATGTTACTAATACCACTTCTTTTAGAATTATTAAAGCTCCTTATTACGCAAAATAGACTCTTGTGATCTTTAAACAATTTTTAAACTTCAAAAATGTATTTGGAGTTGTTTTGTTTTTGTAACTCTTTATTATTCGTCTGTCTACATCTCCAAAGCTCCAAACACTCTGTTCCAACTTGTGATGTCATGACGCGGTAGTTTTCAAGTTTACAGCCATTTTTCTACCTTTAGTTCAGTACAGATGGGCAATTCCAGGGCCGGAATGATCCAAACGATTCTAGTGAAGGTGTGTGGAGTTTAAAAACACAGTGGAGCGTTTTCAGTTTGAGAGAAAAACTTGGCCTAAATCTTCAGGGTTTGTGAGTTAAACATGTCACTGAAACAAAACACAAATCCAGGTCTGTTTGTGACGACGAAACATTATAAATTAGTTATAAATTTCTTAAATAATAGCTTAAGGGTGCACCGATCCACATTTTTTCACTTACGATCCGATCCCTGAATTTGGATATCGTACGATACTATTCCGATACCAAAACTGTTTGTTTTCAATATCATTATCATTATTGTTTAACTACAAATAAACTCATTTCTACAGGAAAGTCGGCCTATGATATGAACAAATGCATGTGTGTCCCAAAAGGAAACTTGAGGTCAGTATAGGTCAGAAAAGGTCAGAAGAACAGGAAATTCTGTGATATTAGCTAACCTGATTGACACTCAGTTGTAGAGTTCGGGTAACCTGAAAATCCCAGGCTGCTTTTGTTTGTTCCGATCTAAAAGACAGCCTGGCAACTATGGCAAACGAGCTCTCCCGATTCTAGGAGCCAATCAGAGAGCGGGGAGGGGTGGCAAGACGGTGACACGTACTACGTGACAAACGGAAACTTGTAGTTTGAACTGGCAACTGACATGATTGGCTATGGGCTACGTATACGCCAAATGATAGACATTCGTAACGCCCAATAAATGGCCATTGGCGATTGTAAACCACACCTCCGGTACGAGATATTTTGAAGGTGGCTTCCAGACCATATATCACTTGCGATATGGTCAAGTGTAAACCAGGCAAGAGTTTGGGTAGCACAGTCTCTGATAAATAGCTTCCACCTCTCGGTACAACGGCTTTGAAAACATTTGAGGTGTTTCTAGTAAAAAGTATTTCCACACAGCAGACATGTTGTGATGAAAAGTTGGTTAATTGCCTTGTGCTACTCAATGTTCGCCTGCTAGCTCGCGCTGCTAGTTCGCCTGCTAGCTGGCTAGCTGGATGAATGGATTTCATGAACGGAGGCGTATCTCAGTGAGACACAGAGTAATGATGAGACACGCCTCCGTTCATGAAATCCATTCCACAGTTTGCAGCAGGAGCAGAGCCGCCGACAGGGAATCACTCTTGGAGTCATTTCGGCAGATAATGTGTTTATACAGAGCAGGCTTAGGCTTAGGCTTAAGCCTTTATTGGTCTCACACACAATGACACACAGTGACACGGGAGAAATTTGACTTCTGCATTTGACCCATCCTTTTCAGGAGCAGTGAGCAGCCATCTTTTTTGGCGCCCGGGGGGCAGTACCGTGAAGGGTCTTGCCCAAGGACCCACACTGGTTAGCTCATTGCCCGGGGGGGATTTGAACCCACAACCGCCAGGGGGAAAGTCCATGACTTACCAGTTGAGCTAACCAGCCGGTTCATGGATTGGAAATTTTCACAGGTTGGATCGGAAATTTCCGATCCGTGAATTACGTTGATATCGGAACCCGATACCGATACTGGATCGGATCGCTCCATCCCTATAATAGCTTTATGTTTTGCTAATTGCGTCCAGTTCAGATTTCGATCTGACTGCAGCCCTCGGGTTAAAACATGCAACTCAGTCTCTCTGTAGTCCACAGTAAAAGCCTGTATTTGTTGTGTTGTTTGGTTTGCATGAGAATAAGTGCTTTCCCCAGGGAGCTGAGTGGACTGTGATAAGTTGCTCTTAATAGTGGTCAGCCCTGGCTTATTAAACTCAGACACACTTTAATCCACTTATCTAATCTCTGCCCAAACAATTGCTTTCATAATCATAATATTTGTCTCACTGTTTCTCCTCTGTCCCATATATTTGCTGCCCCTCATTAATTTCAATACAGTACTAGGGAATAGAATTGAGACTCAATACCGATTCTGATACTATATTGATATTAAAAACACTCTTTATTTAGACAACAGAATGTGATTTTCAACTTTAAATCATAGTACTTTCCATATATTCCCATGTGGTCTTATATCTTTTATGGTCCAGGTAGGTTCCATAGTGCTCCATGCTTTTATTCTTGTTCTGATACAGCTCAAGATCGTTCTAAAGATATTCAGGAAAGCTTCATTTCTGTCCTTTCTGTGACTTTTTTAGTATCGATACCTGCGAAAAATGAGTATCTAATTTTGATACTAGTTCCAGCATCGATTAGTATGTGATTTTTGATGCTTTTGACAACCCTAGTTCTAAGTGTCATTTAGCCATTCTTCCTTTATTCTGCAAAACTGAGTCTTTTAAGCGTTTAAGCCATGTTATAGTCAGTTTAACACGTTAATTAGATTAATTAATTACACTGCACATTAATGCATTTTAAAAATTAACACAATTAATTATGAGCGGCAATTTATTAAGTTTTATTGATTTTATGTGCAGCACTTTGGAAACTGTTTCTGTTTATAAAATGTGCTATAGAAATAAAGTTGGATTGGATTGGATTGGCAATTAATGCACATTTTAAGTTTGTCCCATTGAAGGACCTGTAGGCGACTTGGCAGTGGCGTCACTTCCACCTGCGTCGCTAATCAAACAAATAAAGCCTGGAGGAAACTGACATGGACTCGACTCAGAGGGCGAGGCGAGCGAATCGCTGCCAGGGCCTTTGAACGGCAACGTTATTTATAAAAAGAACAAAGACGGGACGATCAACGAGAACGCCGTGATTTGGAGTTTTTGTAAAAAAGAATTTTCCGATCACCGAAGCTGCTCCAGCCTGACGGATCATTTGAACGATAAACACGTCCAGACAAGTTCCATTGTTACTGGTGATAGAGCGAGTGTGAGCGCACTTCACCAAACCAACAAACCAACAAACTACCAAAGCAACAAACCAACTCAATCGGAAAGTGGGTTCTCTCTCTCATGAGATTAAAATGCGATTAATTAGATTAATTACTTACAAATCCTGTAATAAATTTGATTATTTTTTTAATCGCCTGACAGCACTAGTTATAATGTTGTTTCCTCCTCTAAAACAGACCTGGAGTTGTTTTGTTTCATTCACACGTTTAAGTAATCCTTTTGTTATTGGTTTGTCTACATCTAACCGGCTGGTTAGCTCAACCGGCTGGTTAGCTCAACTGGTAAGTCATGGACTTTCCCCCTGGAGGTTGTAGGTTCAAACCCCCCCCGGGCAATGAGCTAACCAGTGTGGGTCCTTGGGCAAGACCCTTCACGGTACTGCCCCCCGGGCGCCGAAAAAGATGGCTGCTCACTGCTCCTGAAAAAGGATGGGTCAAATGCAGAAGTCAAATTTCTCCCGTGTGTCACTGTGTGTCATTGTGTGTGAGACCAATAAAGGCTAAAAGCCCAAAAGCCCAAGCTAATCTACATCTCCACCTTGTGATGTCATCAAGCAGGTAGTTTTCAGGTGAACATCTGCCTTTTACCTTGAGTTGAGTAGAGTTTGGCGATTCCAGGGCTGAAATTGTCCAGGTGATTCTAGCGAAGGTGTATGAAGTTTAAAAACACAGTGGAGCGCTTCCTGTATTGCCACATTACCTAAAGCATCGCAAGTGTTTTCTGTTTGAGATGAGAACTGAACGTAAATGCACTGGATTTGTGTGTTAAACATGTGTGAATGAAACAAAACACAACTCCAGGTTTGTTTGTGATGAAGAAACAACATTATAGATCAGAAAATGGCATAATATGGCCCTTCAATACGTTGGAAACGGTGGACTAGTATGTAATCACATTTCAGATCTTGTTTTATAAGCACTGGCAGTTACCGAACAGACTTTGGAGAGCTGCTTCAACTCTTTATCGCTTTCTCTGATACAATTTCACAATAATGTAACCGGATCCTTTTTCCATTCCCGAACACATCAAAGGCCGCCTCTTGCGCTCTTATTGTGAAGGGCCAGGCGGAGTGTAACCGGAGCCTACCTTACCTGCCTGAATGGGGCTTTTGTGTGGCTCTTCTGTGCTCTTCCAGAAGCTCAGATGAACCTGGGTCTGATGGAGCAGATCAGGTGACGGGATCTTCACATGACCTCATCGTATCGGCGTCTGCGAGGAGACCACCCAGACCTTTCTAATGGAACTGACGCTGCTCTTCATTAGGCTTCATTAACGTCTTGGCTTTGTCCGAGTTGGGTTTGCAAAGAGGGTAGCGCTGCCCAACAACTACGAACACCAACACATGCACACAACATAGAGCAGCTGTCCATAATAACTAGTGTTGTTCTGATTAGAGCTGGGCGGTATGACCAAAAATTGATATCACAGAATTTTTCAAAATGATATCAGTGTCACGGTATTTGACAGTATTTTTTTTTTCCATGTACTAAGTGGTTCCATGTCTTTGGCGAAGTGGACAGTAACAGCGTTGGTAACATCGTTCCAGCGTTTGCTTTTCTTGTCGTAGGCGGTCCCCTTGGCAAACGCGTCTTTGAGTGACGTCTGAGCGGCGTTTTGTGTCGCGCCGCCGACTTGAACGTTCCCTGCAGACGTGGAAGAGGATGCAGATCTTAGTTTTGTGCGTTCTTCATATTCCAGGACGTGTTTGTGACGGAGGCGGTGAAGCAGATCGCTCGTGTCGCCTCCTGCGGCTACGACTTTAGCCCGACAACATTTACAGCAGGGGTCACCAACCTTTTCAAAGCCGAGGGCTACCTTAAGGTCATCAAATAATACGAGGGCTACCAGCTCAGTTAAGATAATTCAAAAGTCTAAATAATGCACTTTTACGCTGTATTATTATTTATTTGATCACAATGTATGCATACATGCATTAGTTATGTGTAAATGACCACATTTGTGTTTCATTGTCAAAGCGACATTTATTTTGTGCAAATGAACATGTCACAATTAGATTAGCAAAAATATACTAGTAATGTGGTAATGTAGTAATAAATTTAACATTATTTCAACTCCCTTTTTTGTTTTAAACAAATCAAACTCTTATAATTTCAACATTGAAGCAGGCTGAATGATTTCAAATAATAATAATAATGATAAACACCATTAGCTGAGCCGTACTGCTGTTGTCCACGGACTCGTCACACTGGATGCTGAACCACCTGTATTCACGTCCTTGTCCAGCTGCTCATTCAAGTTTTCGGAAACAGCAGACACCCGTCTTGTCACTGTACTCGCACCAAGTTGTACATCGGCCAGAGTTGAGATGACATCTGATCCATTTTTCTCGTCTTTAAAAATAGTCTCAGCAATCATCATCATCGCTCCTTTTACAGTTTCTCCATCTGAAAATGTCTTTTTGTTTTTTATCAAATAATTTGTTGCCTTGAAAGAAGCCTCGGTTGCCTTTTTAGCCTTTTTCAGTGGTCTAGTGAAGAAAGAGTGCTGCTTGGCTAAAGCAGCCTTTAACTCTCGTGCTTTCTCAGCTGGAAGTGCACTCTTAAGGGGAAAGTTTGTGTTGAAGCTGCCGTGATTCGTAGCGACTTTCCACATTGTGCCGTTTTGAAATCGCCACTGTAGCTCCACAAATGAGACATACACACTTCTCTCTTTTCCATGTAAAAAAGAACTCTTCTTCCCAGTCGGTGTTAAAAACATACGATTTCTTTCTCTTCTCCGCCATGCTGTCTCGTCTTTTTTTTTTTTTTTTTTGATGAGTCCAGCTGCATCAAACAGGTTCATTGTCTTGCGCAGATAAGTGAACTTTGAACTCGGACAACATATTTTAAAATTTAAAATCTGTAAGTGTTTTTATTATTAGCCTACTTTAAAATATGTGCATATAAAGGCGCAGCATTTTTGTAAAACATTATTATTTATACAAGTATGAGCGCGACCTGTT
Source organism: Paratrypauchen microcephalus (assembly GCA_036785185.1). Taxonomy (NCBI): domain Eukaryota; kingdom Metazoa; phylum Chordata; class Actinopteri; order Gobiiformes; family Gobiidae; genus Paratrypauchen; species Paratrypauchen microcephalus. Next base: position 207,325 of record JAVJIX010000026.1, on the reverse strand, counting down.
CTATTTTTAGAACCTGCTCTGCGGGCGACTGAAATGGGGCTCACGGGCGACCAGGTGCCCGCGGGCATAGGGTTGGTGACCCCTGATTTACAGAATACGGTTGTTCGATCGGCGTCAGATTTTTTTAAAGCCAAAGTACTTCCACACGACTGACACGGTTCCTCTTTTCGGTAAGTTCCTCTGTGTCTGTAACATTTTCTCCGTCCATGTCGTTCACCGCTCGACACACACTGAGCTTCCACCGCTCTCACGCCACTACAAAACAGTCCCCCTCTCAAACAATGTCCTGCGGCGCCACGTTCCACCGCTCTGTGTTCCCCACGTTTTGTACGCAAACACTCACCGGGATTGGGATATATGAAAAATCCATATCATTAAAAAACACACTGATATTCAGTATGAAGCGGTATACCGCCCAGCCCTATTTCTGATGCCGTTTTTTTTACCAATACTTTGCCTTAATGTACTCGCCAATACCAGTCTGATACTACATTGTGTGAAGAATTAAACTACTCAATTTTGTTACAGTTCAAGAACAATAAATAAATCCACTAAAGAAAATCTAGAGAATAAATCAGATTTTTGAGAAATTAAGTGTTAAGAGTCAATTATATTATCTAATTTAAGCACTTATACTTTTCTGCTTCGTTTCTTTCTACCACAGTGCGCCTAAAACAGTGAGTCCTGTAAAAAGACGCTATGCAAAATAAACAAAGTTAGGATTACGATTAGTTTTAGGACTTAGGACTGACATATATTAGAGCAGTTGAGTTTTTGAAAACCTTTGAAATCCTCCAAAATGCAGGAAATTACACCTAATTTGCTTAAAATTAGGTGTAATTTTAAGCAAAACCAAAACCCCCGTCCATCTTTTTCTTCTTGCATGCTCGGAGGGTGTGTTGAAAGTGCACTCTCATAGCTCACAAGTTCCATTCAAACACGGAGAATGAGTCATGAGTCAACATTTACTTGCTTGTTTATTGTCTGTGCATGATTGAGTTCACGTGTTCATGTTCACATGTGTTCTGTATTGACAAGTTCAACCAGAAAATATTTTTTTGCTGCTATACATAAGAAAATATAATGTTTAGGCCTTGGTTGGTGTGTAATTAATTTGGCGTAATTGTGTCAGGTAAACCCTTATTCTTAGACCACATCTTTACCAAAACTGTATAAAAAGTCATGGAAAATTATTTTAAGCAAACTTTGGGAACTCCGGCAAGGTCTAATAATACTTTTGTTTGATTCTTTCTGTTGCAGGACGACCATCTTGGTGACGGGGGCATTTTTAGACGCGTTTCAGAAAGTGGCCGACATGGCGACTGGAACGAGAGGTAAGAAGGCGAGCAAATTACCTCGTTAAGTTTGACAAATGTTTAAAGTCCAACTAAAGAAGCTACAGAACTTCTAATCTTTTGGGATGTACTGTACCTTGTCTACAGTGGTCAGTGTTCATGCAGTGTATGGGTGTGCAAAAATACTCAAATATAGATGCATCATGATACTACATTTGGTGATTCAGTATCGTTATCGTGGGCTGCTGTATCGAAGCATTGGCAACAGTATTTTTGGGTATATTTTAGACAGTTTTGTTGTTTATTTAGTGGAAGGAAACACCTGCGTGAAATTGGCCCCCCATCAAACGCACCTACACAAAAACTGTCAATCGTTTGTGCTTTGCTGTGCTGTTTTGTGCTGCAAAAAGTTTTGTTTGTGCTGCTTTAGTTTTTGAGATATTAACAGGGTTGCACATAACTGGTACGCAGGTACGCATGTGCGACAAAAATGAGCGACGCGTACTGCGACTTGGGCCACTACCGCGCTCCTGCGTACTGACTATCCCTTCTAAACTATTTCACATGGCTGTTCATGTTGCTGGTGCGAGTATCTAGTTGAATGTTGGTCAAACAAAAAGAAACAGACAACAGTAAGCAGTTTCTTTGGCGTTTCGCCACCACCACCAAAGAAACAACAACTGGAGTCGAAGAAAAGACTTTTTTCCGAAAAATGGCTGCAAGAAGTACCATGGCTTGAGGCTAATGATGACCGGACTGAAATGTGGTGCAAGATTTGCCATGCCCATCCACAGCTAGCAGACAAAACAGGTGCGTTTTATAAAGGCTCAAAGAATTTCAACCATCCGTCATTTAACAAACACGAAAAGAGCAAGGAGCATACTAACGTAGCGCAAGCCATTGCTAATAAACAAGCTAGCAGAGACAGTGAGGGGGACTTTTAAGACTTATCGCGGATGAGGTGAGTACCAAACACTATCTGCTGGTACTCACATGAGTAACTCACTAAAAAAGTTAGGAGCACCCCTGGATATTAACGATTCTTTTATAGGTCAAATTGGGGTCAGCCAGCCCCCCCTCAAAAACTAAAGCAGCACAAACGAAACTTTTTGCAGCACAAAACAGCACAAACGAAGCACAAACGATTGACATAGTTTTTGTGTAGGTGTGTGTTTGATGGGGGGCCATCTTCACACAGGTGAAGGAAACTTCACAGTTTTGATGACTAAAGCAGATGTTTCATAATAACTCTGCCCAGGTGGTGGTTTAACAAAGAAATGTTGTTGCTAAAATGTATTTGGTTCTTTAAAAACGACAATATATCAGAGTATGATATATATCGCACATATTGTCATAATATCGAATTGTGAGCTATATATTGAGGGGCTTTGTGATTCCCAGCTCTTGTCCAACCAGAGAAGTTCCAAAATTTCCAGTCTTTTGGGGTCTTCCTTGCCCTGAGGTGATTAGTATTGGAGATCGATGTAGCTTTTTGTCATAGTCGATACCGATTATTTAGAATCCAGAGCAACAGACGGCCAATAAGCTCTGCAGATATATTTGGGATAATTTTGATTATTTTCCCCAAATTGTGTAATTTAAAGGTACGTTGTGGTGTAATTTTTCTGGCAGAGGATCAACACCTTTTTTTATGGATATGCTATTGCTCTGCTTCGAATGTTCCACAGTGTGACATTAAACAGCTCTACCTTACATTTATTCGATTACAGTTGGTTTATAGCTGAAAAATACCAAGAAAAACAACATTCTGACTGTGAGCAGGGTCGCCTCTCCACAGATCTGACCTGTAACTCGGTCTGGTTTGGTCTCCATGAAGACGGAAAGGTTTAATGCCATACTGTGAAACATTCCAGCCAAAGCAATAACGTTTGACGGACCATCCCCCAGAAAAGTTACACAATGCAGCTTTACCATCAGTTCAAACTCAACCACAGCCTCCTTTAAGAGAGCGGTTTATTTACATTTAGTGCAGTTATCTCTTCACAAAGCTTTATTTTTTGGCACCGAGTCGGCCAAAACATAATATCGGCGTGTGCTGGATGCAGAGTTCTGTGAGCGACGCCTTTGAAACGCTTTTGTCGTCTCCGCACTAAACTCCTCTTGTGGGTGATGTGTGCGCTGATAACTCTTACTAAACTGGTGTGAGTGTGTGGATGAGTAGTTATCACAGTGTGGGGACCAAAGTGGGGAGTCTTCTTGGCTTTTATGGGGACAAAAAGACTGACAGTAATCCTTAAGGTCAGGATCTGTCTTCAGGTATGTGCGTTTGTGCGTTTGTGTATGTGTTTGTGGTGAGCAGGAGTTGGATTAAGAGGAGGCTCCCCGTGTGAATCAGAGCCACTCCCAAAGTCCGACCTGCTCCGTCACGCCTCACTGTAGCAGTAAACACAATCGACAATGTACAAGAATGAAACGACGACTGCTGTACGAGAATGAAACAACTGTACAAGCATCTGCAACTACAGAGAACTAAGAGATACCTCAATCTTTAAAGTGAATTATCAGTGACATTTTAGTTCACAAATCAAATCCAAATTGTTTATAATCTGTTGTTCAAATGAGACAGTTCCGTGTTGTTGTGTCTTTGGGCAAGGCACTTTGTCCCTTTTATGTAGGATGCTTTGCTTCTGTCAAAATTGTAAAGCAACTTCTGCTTTTGCATTATTTTTACCACTTCTAAGAGCAAAACTCTCAAATAACTGATGTTCTGCACGTAGCCAGTGTTGTGTTTGACTTTACTGTGATTCACACATAAGGACCTAAAGTGTGTGTGTTTGTGTGTGTGTGCGCCAGCACTGACTCAGATGTGTGTGCACAGTCACTTTAACAGATCTACAATGTAAATAACAAAGTGAATAGCCTTAATCAATTATTTAATCATTGGATTTATACACCGCCTTTCAAAACACCCAAAGTGCTTTACAGCGTTATACATTCACTCCACTCTGGGGTGGTAAAGTACTATTGTTGCCACCGCTGCCCTAGGGCAGACTGACAGAAGTGAAGCTGCCAATCTGCGGCATCTGACCATCTCCAACACAAGACCTGGCCTTGTTCAGCTTCTGAGATCAATTTAGACTAAATGCAACACTCACTTTACACTGCAGACACTTTACACTACTGGAACTGTATTTAGGATGCTTTTTTTATCTATTTATGATACTTTTTATCTTTATGCTTGTTGTATTTTTATGCTTCTAATAATAATAATAATTCATTGCATTTATATAGCGCCTTTCATGACACCCAAAGCGCTTTACAGTTCATTGTTCATTCACTCCACACTTGGTGGTGGTAAGCTACTTTCTGTAGCCACAGCTGCTCTGGGGCAGACTGACGGAAGCGAGGCTGCCAATCTGCGCCATCGGCCCCTCCGACCACCTCCAACACTCACGCACACTCCACTTTCATACTAGGCAAATTTGGGTAAAGTGTCTTGCCTAAGGACACAGCAACTGGCGCCCCACTGTGGCACCTGGAATTCCCAGCGGTCTCCCATCCAAGTACTAACCAGGCCCTGCCTTGCTTAGCTTCTGAGATCTGACGGGATCAGGCTTTGACAGGCAAGTATGGCCACTTCTGTAGCCGGGAGTCCGTCAAAATTTCGTTATGCTTGCATAATGACAATAAAGAATCTTGAATCAGATCAGTTTAGATCAGATCAGATGAGATCAGATCAGGTGAGATCAAATGAGATCAGATCAGATGACATCAGGTGAGATCAGATCAGATGACATCAGGTGAGATCAGATCAGATGACATCAGGTGAGATCAGCTCAGGCTTTGGCGGGAGGTTTGGCCAGTGACTGTGGCTCTCTGTGTGTGGAGGCTGACCATGAGCTCCTTCAGTGATGCGTCACTGCCCCAGTGCGCTGGCAGTGATGGGAAGAATATTGTGAAAGTAAAAGTATTTTGCACAGATTTTGAGATGTTTTCTAGCTGTTTTTATTTGTGTATTTGTGTTTGTTCAAACAACAAATATGTCAAATATAAACCCCTCAGCCTTTTCTGCAGGTGTCAAACATTCATTAAAAAAATACTTTTCAATCCAGTTCAAAAACGTAGTGGGGTAGAAAGTACAGATACCTGCTCTCAGATGTAGTGATGTAAAAAAGTATGCACTTGAGTACAGATGGCATAGTTGTACGTTTTAAGTATAGTACTCTCTTAGTTGTACTTTGTTACCTTCCACCACTGTTGTAATTAAGTTTGTGTCATTTGCTCAGTGTCAGTGTTTGAGGTTGTAAAATAGTCCTCAGTCTCCAGATGCAGAGATTACGCGTGTGAGAGTTTGTTTTGTCAGCTGTCTGCTCCTCCTTCAGCTGTTCAGTCACAGTGCTCCACTCATCCACTCACCCACTCAGAACTAAAGACCTGTCACCACCACCGAGTGTCTCAACAACATGTCCTCTACATAATACACTGTTTGGAAATCATTTACAGTGACACCCCCTACTGTTTTTCCCATGTGTTTGACCACAATTTGTCTTTCCCTAGTAGCAGTTTAGGGATGCACTGATCGAACATTTTCATGTCTAATGCCAATTTCAATTCTATTGCTTTAAAGGTGCAATGTGCAAATTTTCTGGTGGAGTATCTGTCAAAGACTGTAAAAATCTGACCTGCTTTATACCTGCTTTATACCTGCTTTAGACCTGCTTGAGGCCTGCTTTACACCTGTTTTAGACCTGCTTTAGACCTGCTTTAGGCCTGCTTTACACCTGCTTTACACCTGCTTTATACCTGCTTTAGGCCTGCTTTATACCTGCTTTAGACCTGCTTTAGACCTGCTTTAGACCTGCTTTAGGCCTGCTTTACAGCTGTTTTAGACCTGCTTTAGACCTGCTTTACACCTGTTTTAGACCTGCTTTAGACCTGCTTTACACCTGCTTTGGACCTGCTTTATACCTGCTTTAGGCCTGCTTTAGGCCTGCTTTAGACCTGCTTTAGGCCTGCTTTAGACCTGCTTTAGGCCTGCTTTAGGCCTGCTTTACACCTGTTTTAGACCTGCTTTAGGCCTACTTTAGACTTGCTTTAGATCTGCTTTAGACCTGCTTTACACCTGCTTTAGATCTGCTTTAGACCTGCTTTAATCTTGCTTTAGACCTGCTTTAGGCCTACTTTAGATCTGCTTTAGACCTACTTTAGATCTGCTTTAGACCTACTTTAGACCTGCTTTAGGCCTACTTTAGATCTGCTTTAGACCTGCTTTAGACCTGCTTTAGACCTGCTTTAGACCTGCTTTATACCTGGTTTAGACCTGCTTTAGACCTGCTTTAGGCCTACTTTAGGCCTACTTTAGACCTGCTTTAGACCTGCTTTAATCTTGCTTTAGACCTGCTTTACACCTGTTTTAGACCTGCTTTAGGCCTACTTTAGATCTGCTTTAGACCTGCTTTAGACCTGCTTTAGGCCTACTTTAGATCTGCTTTAGACCTGCTTTAGACCTGCTTTAGGCCTACTTTAGACTTGCTTTAGACCTGCTTTAGATCTGCTTTAGACCTGCTTTACACCTGTTTTAGACCTGCTTTAGGCCTACTTTAGACCTGCTTTAGGCCTACTTTAGATCTGCTTTAGACCTACTTTAGACCTGCTTTGGGCCTACTTTAGACCTGCTTTAGACCTGCTTTAGACCTACTTTAGACCTGCTTTAGATCTGCTTTAGACCTACTTTAGACCTGCTTTAGACCTGCTCTAGACCTGCTCTAGAGCAGCTTTAGACCTGATTTTTAGTTCTAAACCTTCTCAGGAAGACTCCCACACACTGACTCGCTCTTGGTTCACTTTTATTAGTACATTCTGGCCCCTCTGACCTTCAGTTACGAGAACAGCCCTTCTTGAAAATATTTTCAAGTGCCTCTCCATCAGTGCACCTGTTGCCCAGTCAGGTGTGCCGAGTCTACACAGTAACTACCTTTTGAGTTCTTGCATGAGAGACTGGATAAAGAAATACCAATCTTCTTAAAAAGCAAAGGAGAAACTCACTTCTGTCATCTGGACAAAGGTGTAGCGAAAACTGCAGTGAGCTTTATATTAGAGAAACAAAACAGCCACTTCCTAAGGGAATGTACCAACACAGACGAGAGAGCATCACGGGACCTCAGTCTGTCGTACATCTCCATCTCAAAGCCACTAACCACTCCTTTGAGGACAGTGAGGTACAGATCTGAGCCAGAGAAAAGACATGGTTTGAAAAGGGAGGCTAAAAGATGCTATTTTTGTTAAACAATCCTTCTTTTAACAGAACTAAAGGGCTCAGACATAATCTCGCTCCTATTTATAATTCCATCCTCAGCCCTAACTCAAAACAGTTTTTCAGATCAGTTTTTAAGAGACTATAGTGTGTAAACCAGAGCCACACTTTCCTCAATTCTTAGAAAGGTTTGAATACCTGCATGTCTAAATTGAGTTCTTCACATTCTCCATTTGGAATAACTTGGGACTTGCAGCAGAATAGCTCGAGATGATTGAGTGAACGGCTCTACTTTCTTAGTGAACCCACTACTTTCTTTTTAGCTAATCACAGCAAACCTCTCCAAATGACGCATCCGACTTGCACCAGGTAAAACCAAAACAAGTGCAATGCTGGAAATGGAACATGTCCATAAACTGAATATGCAGTAGGGAAGAGGATTATGTGGTAAAGGCTCAACGATTTAAACAAAGGGGGTACAGTCAGTCTCTGATTGATAAAGTGTCAGAAAATGACAGTTATTATTATTATTAACTCATTGGCTGCCGGAGACGTCTATAGACGTTCGGGCGAACCCAACCGTTGATTGCCAGAACGTCTATAGACGTTCAACACGTTTTTCAGCGGGGGTTGCTAGGATACGGCCTGGAGCAACTTTGAAGGTGTAATTCACACACCTCAACCTGTAGATGGCGATCTTGTATCATTATTTGCCGATCAGAGCCGGGGAAGAAAGGAGGAGTGCAGTGTGTGTATAGATGTGTGTAAGATGGCGAGGCCAGAGAACCCGGAAAAGCAGATAACTGTTGATCAGCGCCTATGGAGCGATCAGATCGCTCTTGGGACCCAGGATCCTGGATCAGAGGATCGCAGAGACAAGCTGGATCAAGCAGCGAGGTCTGAGCAGAGATCTGCTGTGCTCGAGGAGGGGGCGTGTCATGTGTGCGCTGCGCGGATCGGGGAGTCTCCTCAGAACTACGACAGCTCCAAAGAAGAAGTTTACTGACTTGGAGCAGTAATGCTTCTGTATGGTAATTGTAATGAATGAAGTTGTGTGTGTGTGTGTGTGCGTGCGTGCGTGCGCGTGTGCGTGCGTGCGCGTGTGCGTGCGCGCGTGCGTGTGTAGCTGTGTGTGTGTGTGTAAAGGTTTATGCATGGGCTTGTGTGTATGTACATATATATATATATATGTGTGTGTGTGTGTGTGTGTGTGTGTGTGTATGTATTAGTTTTTATTATGGGTCTGTACTCTGGGCCTCAGACAAAGCCTCAACAAAGTTCTATTTTATATGAAAAGATATTATTATATCCTGTAAACATCTCTTGGCACTATTCACAGAGCCTTATATTCTTATATTTGTAAATAAAAAATGTACTTTGTCATCAAAAATCTCTTTCTCTGTTATTTTAGATGTTTGAGGTGTCACTAAATCAATAAATATTGATGTCAAAGTCACTGATCTGCTCGAAATCCTTCTCTGAACTCAACGCTCGTTTTCTCCATTTCTTGCTCAAAAACCAGTGTTTTTGCTGAAACTTCCCTATGTTCTACTATCAGTTATTTGAGAACCGAAAAGGTTAGAAACATATTTTTTTTCCAGGTGAAAGAAGAGAGTCTAGGCTTTATTTTGATGTGTGCCATGTTTATATAGTCAAAGAACTCAGTATTCTGTGAGTCTTGTAAAATCAGTGAAAATTCTCTGAATCTGTGGCACTCTACAGGCTTAGATTTTGAAAACAGGCTGGCAGTGAAAGAGTTAAAAGAAAGGTTGTAAAAGTTTCTCTATATAGAATGAAACTCAGAAGGCAGATTCAGTCTGCAGAGAGGGGTAGTGGCATTCTTTACAGCTCGTCCCAGACTACCAAAGAGCCACTTCCCCTCAATGCACTTTTTATTTCAGACACAACAAGGCGGTTACATACAGAACACTCAATAAAAATAGAAAGTTTCTGTTGCTAAGGCAGATTTTCTTAAAATGTGTTGGGGTGCAAGCAGAGACACTGAGTCACAGTGTTATAAAATATACTTTGGTAATACAGTCATACCTCACCTTACGAAAGACCCAAATAACGAATAATCCAAGTTACGAAATGCCTTTACGTAAAATTTTCATCTCTGAATACGAAAGAAAATTCAAGTTACGAAACGCGAAATCTCAAAAATTCAAATAATGCGCGCTCGGCTTCGCAGCTGCCCGAATCCCCCAAAACGTAAATACACTTGTAAATACACTCTCCAACAGGGTTTAGGGGGGTACTGTGGGCCTTGGAACGAATCAGGCCTTTTACATTGCGACTCTACTTATGAAAAAATCACGTTACGAAACCACTTCTGGAACGAATTAATTTCGTAAGGTGAGGTATGACTGTATAGCAAAATAAGCATTATAAAATATAAAAACCTTTACATAAAGCCATGGAGAGGGCTAACCAAAAGGAGAGAAGGGAACTTTTATATCCTCAACCCGCTCAGCGTAACAACAATAGAGTCACCTTTGTGTCACAGTATTCCACTGCTTCAAAACTGGATAAAAAGATCATCAACAAGCAACTGGGGAATACTAGAGTGTGACCCAACCTTGAGTCATTTGTCCTCCCACAGACCACGGTTCTGCTTTAAAAGAGGCAAAAACATTAGGGACACAGTGGTCAGTTCCATGTACCAAGCAAACAAACAAAAAACCTTCAATCATCCACATTCCGGACGACATATAACATCAAGGACTTCATCAGTTGTTCCACTGCTCGTGTCATCTATGTGCTTATATGCCCTGGTGGCCTTATCTATGTGGGCCAGACTAAACGTAATCTAAAGTTAAGAATTGCTGAACACAAGGCAGTTATTGGAAACAACAATTTTGATTACGCTATTGCCAGACATTACAGAGAGAGGAGCCATGGTGCTGTTGCCTCCCTGAGGGTTGTTGGCATTGAAACAGTGCCACCTAATCCTAGGGAGGGTAACGGGATCAAACAACTTTTAAGGAGGGAAGCCGACTGGATTAATGAACTGCCAACGATTGCACCTTGGGGACTGAATGAAGCACAGGATTTGAGTTGTTTTTTGTAAATAATCCTTGTAAATATTGCTTGTGTGGTGTGTAAATAGATTCGTGTTTTGTTTGTGAGTCACCTTGACATCCAGTTCAGGAAGTTCTGCACTGGTCTGCGTGTTGTAATGTTTGTGATGTTTTTATATAAGGTTGTATACATTGGATGATCTGTCTCTGTTTTTCTACTATATATATGTATTATATATTGCATTCAAAAAAAGACTCGGGTAAGACCTGAGCGAACCTGATGACACTGTAGAGGCGAAACGCGTTGTTCGCTCGAGCCTCAAGCAAGTGTGCGGTAAACCATCTCTTTTGTTCTGGAATTGTTGAATGTTCCTGCTGTTACCAGCACCTGGAAGCTGTGCATGGAGTCTTGAACTTTTGAATGTCCATAAACTAATTTAGCTGTTTATGCAGTACAGATTTGCACATTAAGGGCCTTATAAACCACTCTTACCTTTGCCGGCATCGCCATGTGAACGTAGCCCAAGATATGCGGTCCTAAAACCGATACATATCCGATCTTTTGGCATGCGACTTCAGTCTGAACGGCCAGGTCGCATTCATCCGGCCTGGGCGTGTTTCCTCCAGCGAGAATGGTATAAGTAGGCGCTCACAAATGTACACAAACGTTCTTCTCGTCATGCGAAAATAGTATATAAATTCTGTGACAGTGAAGCGGCGAAGCACGTAGCAGTCCCACCACTCTTGTCTGCGACTCCGCACCAACACGTTCATTTCTACGGACGTTGCTGCCACTGCCCCACAAAACGCCGTGGCCAAAAACCTCGTCCTTCTTTGTCTCCTCCTTAAAACCAATAAGCTGTACATGTTTTGGCTCCGGTACGACAGCAACTTTAGGCGACTTCCGTAAACACTGAGCACACTCACTGCGCATGACGTCGTTGTGTCGCCCGCCCATGCGGGACACTTTTGGGGCGTTTAAAGTTCACACTGGAGATCACGATCAAGTCGCATTTAATTGGAAATGTAAACAACCTCGCAAAAAAATCGTATTTCACAAAAAAAATCTGAAGTGAGCATTAAGCCCTGCAGTCTGAACATATCCATACGCGATCGACTGACACTCTGCCTGCGATCGACTGGTAGACCGCGATCGACTGGTTGGGCACCCCTGGTCGGAGGTGTAGGCCTGGTGCTTGGGGTTGTCGACAAGTTGCCTTAAACTCCTCCCCCTGCCATAAAAGCTCCGTGATTGGGCCGACCACTGCAGGGCCGGTTTACACCGTACAGCGGATGGATTCTCATGCGTTTGTGAACTCAAATTAGAGCTGGGCGGTATGACCAAAAATGTATATTACGGTATTTTTCAAAATTATATCAGTGTCACTTGGATTTTTTTGACTGTATTTTTTTTTCATGCATGACTCGGTGTTAACCCCATTTCCAAATAATTTAGAGAATAATTCCTGCCGTAAATGTGACTTGGTAAAAAATATCTGGGTCCAGAGCTTTAATCATCTCGTTGAAGCTCCTTTCTCAACAGGACTAAGTGGTTCCATGTCTTCCATGTCTTCCGTGTCTTTGACGAAGTGGATAGTAACAGCGTTGGTAATATTGTTCCACCGTTTGCTTTTCTTGTCGTAGGCGGTCCCCTTAGCAAACTCGTCTTTGAGTGACGTCTGAGTGGCGTTTTGTGTCGCGGCGCCGACTTGAACGTTCCCTGCAGACGTGGAAGAGGATGCAGATCTTAGTTTCGTGCATTCTTCATATTCCAGGACGTGTTTGTGACGGAGGCGGTGAAGCAGATCGCTCATGTCGCCTCCTGCGGCTACGACTTTAGCCCGACGACATTAACAGAATATGGTCGTTTGATCAGCGTCAGATTTTTTAAAGCCGAAGTACTTCCACACGACTGACGCGGCTCCTCTTTTCGGTAAGTTCCTCTGTGTCTGTAACATTTTCTCCGTCCATGTCGTTCACCGCTCGACACACACTGAGCTTCCACCGCTCTCACACCACTACAAAACATTCCCCCTCTCAAACAATGTCCTGCGGCGCCACGTTCCGTCGCTCTGTGTTCCCCACGTTTTGTACGCACACACTCACCGAGATTGGGATATATGAAAAATCCATATCATTTAAAAAAAAAAAAAAAACCACTGGTATTCGGTATGAAGCGGTATACTGCCCAGCCCTAACTCAAATATCGTGAGAATTCCCTCCTTGTCTATCCTCTTATTAAAATTATATTCAATAACAGCATCACCAGATTAAACTTCAAATCTGAATGAAAATTATGAAGTAAAATGGCTATAAAAAAACAAAAAAAAAACAAAAAAAAAACACAGGCTAGCACATTAGTAATACCAGTCCTCAGATGGTGCATTCCTCTCGCGTCAACATGAAACCATTAGTAAGAGACTTGATACTCAATGTAATGGAATGAAATGGAATCACGATCGTTGCATAACAGCTGCCTCACAGACAGTGGTGCAACCAGATCTTTCACTGGCACGACGAGTCTCCTTGTTGGTTCCGAACAGCATTTTTGTTTTATTGCATTCGTTTAATCTATTGCGGCATGAGTTCGTTTCGTCACGATACTAAAATTGCATTTCGATACTAAGGAATTGACTCAATACGCCATACCGATTCAGATTCCACGGGGATTAAAACACTTTCTTTAGACAGTAGAATGGGATTTTCTGCATTAAATCATAGTATTTTTCTTTCCTATTCCCATGCAGTTTTATATTTGTGTAATCCTGTAGGTTCCACAGCAGTCCATGGGCATATACTCGTCTGTGTGCTCTTATACAAGATCGTTCTAAAACTATTCAGGAAAGCTTAATTTCTGTCCTGTGAATGGGACTTTTTCAGTACTGATACCTGTGAAAAATGAGTATCTAGTTTCAATACCAGTTTTAGTCTTGATTAGATCTGCTTTTTGATCCAGCTCATTTCTCAGTATCGTATCGTGTATCCCCAAATAATATAAAACAGTTATTGTTGCTGTGTGCAGGGCTGCCTTTGTCGACACAGATCTGACTTGTAACTTGGTGGTGTCACCATGGATGAGTTTAAAGGTTATTAGGCTTTTTTCTGATCTATGTTCTAATGCAGTTTCCTCATCTACAAACAGACCTGGAGTTGTGTTTTGTTGTGTTTTTCAGTTCTCTCAAACAGAAAACACACTGTTCCACCTTAAACTACACCTTCACCAGAGTTATTTTGATCATTTCCGTCCTGGAACTTTCAATATCTACTGAAATAAAGGTAAAAGGAGCTTGAAAACTACCACTTCATGACATCACAAGGTGGAAAAGAGCATTTTGAGCTTTGGAGATGTAGACAGACAAATATTTTTTTGGGATTGTTGGTGGAACGATGGCTAGCACTCAGCAAGAAGGTTCGGGTCGCTCGGGCCTTTCTGTGTGGAGTTTGCATGTTCTCCTCGTGTCTGGGTGGGTTTCCTCCGGGAACTCCGGTTTCTCCCACCAACCCAAAACATGCGCCAGGTAAAATCCTCCAGCTGAGGTCCTGACCAAACCTAAATAACAAAATCATGGGGATGGTCCCCGGGTCAAATGCAATAAAAAGTCAGTCTTCTAATCCTTAATCACTGTAGGGCGCTTTGTGTTAACGTTTTTTGTATGAAAAGCGCTTTATAAATAATGTTTGATTGATTGAATAAATAGTTACTCAAACATGTGAATGAATCAAAACACAGGAGGAAACAACATTATAACATGGCTTAAAGCTCACAAGAGTCAATTGTGTGTAATACAGGACCTTTAATGTGGAAATTTCATGCAACACTTTTTATTTATTGAAGCAACCAGGTAGAAAATCCTCCACTAGAAAAGTCACACAATGCACCTTTTAAGAGATTGGTTGTTTACATGTTCTACATTCTACAGCAAACGGAGCCAAAAAACGTTTTAAGATGGTCTGAAAACTCAAGAAAAAAACACTAAATTGATTTAAGCAGCATATTTTCAGGAGTCTGTGGTCAGTCCGAGCATTCATGGTCCTGTTTAGGAGTTTGATTTTTAACAAAAATGGTGAGAGTGACTACTATTGGCTAACTGTTGGCTCTTAATAAGCCTCAGACAGAGCAGTGCTTACAGCTAGCATCACACCCCTGGGGAATATTGATGACATCAGCTGCAAAGTATCAATTGCTCTTCTTTTTTTTCGCGTTTTATTCTGAAAACCCTCTGATTTGTTGCATTTCTTTGGGGGAATCCTGCGTGGCTGTCCGGGGTCAGACCTCAGATCAGCTGAGATCTGCTCCGAGCGTCTCCGGGGTGAGGTCACGTGAGCCATCGCCGCGGTAACGGGGAACAGCTGACGCGCACGGCATCATGAGGCTTTGAAAGGCACATCACAAGACGAAGGACTGACCTCCAGCAGAACGCCTGTCTGAGAGGAAAACAGACTCGAGACGAGATAAGAGTTCAGATTCTGTTCGGAGCAGCACAGAGGAGCAGTGTTGGGATTTAAACACGCAAAATGGACTTGAACGAGCGTTTCACCAGGTTATATAACGCTGTTCCCTCATAATGAACTTAAACGAACTTATATTATTCCGTTCTCTGATTGTTCTAATGTCGTTTCCTCATCAAAAACACACCTGGAGTTGGGTTTTGTTTCATTCACGTACGTTTAACGCACAAACCCTGCACATTTAGGTTCTTTCCTCAAACTGAAAATGTTTTTAAACTCCACACACCTTCACTAGAATAATTTAGATGAGGTGTGGGCAGTTATTTTCCCCCAGGGGCCAAATGAGAAGCAGAAAATATTGTGGAGGGCCAAAAGTTTGAAGTCTACTCTGGTTATTAATTTTATTTCTACGTTGAAATCAGTAAATGTCATTGTTTACAGAAGCTGGTAAGTTCTGTGTTTTTATTAAGTAATGAGAGAGTGAGGTTTTCCAAAAACTGAGTTTATTCAGTAAAATAATTCAAAACAATGGTAAACGTTAAACATTTGTAACTGTATTATACTTTGTATTAAGACACCACAATGTCTTTGTTTACCAAATAATATAATACAAGATCTGTCACTGCCAAACTGTATAGAAAAAAAGTCAAAGTTAGCATGTTTTAGTGGTTTTTTTTCTCTTGATCAGAGATTATCTTTAGATTAGCATTAGATTATCTTTGTTTGCTTTAGGTTAGCTTTAGATTAGCTTTAGGTTAGCTTTAGGTTTGCTTTAGATAATCTAAAACTAATCTAAAGATAATCTTTAGGGTTGCTTTAATTTAGCTTTAGGTTTGCTTTAGATTATCTTTATATTTTCTTTAGGTTAGCTTTAAGTTAGCTTTAGGATTGCTTTAGATTAGCTTTAGGTTAGCTTTAAGTTAGCTTTAGGTTTGCTTTAGATTATCTTTAGATTATCTTTAGGTTAGCTTTAAGTTATCTTTAGGATTGCTTTAGATTAGCTTTAGGTTAGCTTTAGATTTTCTTTAGGTTAGCTTTAAGTTATCTTTAGGATTGCTTTAGATTAGCTTTAGATTTTCTTTAGGTTAGCTTTAAGTTAGCTTTAAATTAGCTTTAGGTTTGCTTTAGATTATCTTTAGGTTAGCTTTAGGATTGCTTTAGATTAGCTTTAAGTTAGCATTAAGTTAGCATGTTTTAGTGTTTTTTTCTTGATCAGAGAAATCTCGCCTCTGTTGAGCTTTAACAAGATTTCATATATTTTTATTCATGTATTAACAGTTATAGATATGTCATTCAGACAACACATGTACGCACATCTTTTTCATTTTCATACAAAGAACATAACCCACAAAACCATCAAACAAAAACAAAAAAATAGTGATAATAAAATAAATTAATTAAAAAGAAAAACTGAGGGGGGTTGGCTTGGACTATTTCAAAAAGGTCAATAAATGGTTGCCACATTGTAAAAAATGTGTTTGTTTTACCTTTCTTGGAGTACCTGATCTCTACTTTCCAAAAGGACATAACTTCATTAATCCATTGAGTGCTGGACGGGGCATTTGTTGATTTCCAGTGCAAAAGGAGATGGCGTCTTTCAATCAAAGAAGTAAATGCCAAAATCTGTAACTGGGCAATTGAGTAACAAGGAAAGTCCTCTGTGAGACCGAAGATGGCCACATACAAGGAAACATTAATTATTTTTGACAACACTCTGGACAGAGTATTAAAATAAACCTGCTAAAAAGGTCGTCAGGGCTGGGCAGTAAAAGAACATATGTGCGAGATTACAAGGTGATCCCCCACACCTGTCACAAACGTCCACTGCAGAGGGAAAAATCTGCGCTAGTCTTGCTTTTGAGTAATGACATCTAAACAGAACTTTAAACTGTATCAAAGTCAGTCAGGCACAAATAGTTATGAATAGATTGCAACGCAGAATTCTACCAGTGCTCATCACAACCTAGTCCCAGCTCACGCTCCCAGGCTTCTCTTGTTTTAGTGGTCAGATTGTTATCATATGATTGAATAGTGCTATAGATTTTTGAAATGAGTGACTTATGTGAGGGGTTTAACTGAAATAACTCAGCCCAAACTTGTTCCGGAGGGAGTTGCAGAAGTAATGCAGAACCTTTAATCAGTTTTATTTCGCATGCAAAATCAAACCAGGTCCAAACCAGGTCTAAAACAGGTCAAAACCAGGGCAAAACCAGGTCAAAAACAGACCTAGACCTAAACCAGGTCAATCCAAGACTAAACCAGGTCTAAACCAGGCCTAAACCAGGTCTAATTCAGGCCTAAACCAGGTCTAATCCATGCGTAAACCGGGTCTAAACCAGAACTAAATCAGGACTAAACCAGGTCTAAACCAGGCCTAAAACGGGTCTAATCTATTCGTAAACCAGGTCTAAACCAGAACTAAATCGGGACTAAACCAGGTCTAAACCAGGTCTAATCCAGGTCCAATCCCGGATTAAACCAAAACTAAACAAGATCTAAACCAGGGATTAAACCAGGACTAAACTAAAACTAAACCAGGTCTAACTTAGGTCTAAACCAAGGCTAAATCAGGTCTAAACCAGGTCTAAACCAAGTCCAAACTGGGACTAAACCAGAACTAAATAAAGTCTAAACCAAGGACTAAACCAGGACTAAAACCAGGTTTAAACCAGGTCTAAATCGGGTCTAAACCAGGTCTAAACACGGTCTAAACCAGGTCTAAACACGGTCTAAACCAAGAACTAAATTACGTTTAAACCAAAACGAAACCAGGACTGAATCAGGTCTAAACCAAGACTAAACCAGGTCTAAACCACAGTCTAAACCGGGCCTAACCCAGGACTAAACCAGAACTAAACCAGGTCTAAACCAAGGACTAAAGACTAACCCAAGAACATATCATGTCTAAACAAGGACTAAAACAGGTCTAACCCAGGACTGAATCAGGTCTAAATCAGGATTAAACCAAGTGTAAACCAAAACTAAATCAGGACTAAACCAGGTCTAACTCAGGACTGAATCAGACTTTGTACCGCGTTATAATATTGTTCCCTCATCAGAAACATGATGTCATCCGTGCATGTTTGTGTAACTTAGTGATCTCTCCTGGGCCCTGTTCTGTAAGATTGGATTATTTTCAAGTTAGCAGCTAACTTTTACCTTTGGTTCAGTAGAGATGGACAATTCCAGGGCTGAAATGATCCAAATGATTCTAGTGAAGGCTTATGGAGTTTAAAAACACAAGGGAGCACTTCCTGGGGTGCTTTCATTTTGAGAGAGGAACTTCTAAAACCTAAATCTGCAGGGTTTGTGTGTTAAAACATGTGTGGATGAAAAAAAAAAAAAAACATGGGCCCTTTAAGACAAACATATTCCGAAACACATGGAGTTCTTGTTTTTAATATCACAATTTGATTTCCCCCCCCTAAATTCCTAAATTCTTCATCTGTGCCTCTAAAATGCTTCTGTGTATCCCTGCGCGTCCATTACCGTGAAGTTCCTCTCAGAAGCGCTTGTGTGACTCAGCTGAAAACCACAGCAGCCCCACTCCTTCACGAGTCTGTCTCGTCTTGTCCAGTAACATTTTTCTTTCGCACTTCCCTCACTCTCTCTCAACTCTCAACGGCGCGGGGCTCGATTCGACAAGTCTGAACTCCCATGATGCAATTAGTTCCGTGGGTGTCGTCTTGTGTAATTGTTGCTAAATGAAAGGTTTTGTCGGGGAGGAGACGGGGCCGGGCTGATAGAACAGAACATGGTTTGACTGAAGGAAAATGACCCAGGCGATAAGCAAATGAGAAGGGAATTTGAATGTGTGCGTGTGCGCGCGTGTGTGTGTGTGAAAATTCCATGAACATGTTACTGGCACTTAACAAATTGCACCTTCACTACTGTTGCACATTTATTTTTATTAGGGCTATTAGGGCTTTTTATTAACGCATTAATGAGATTCATTAATTACGCTGCAAATTAACGCGTTATAAAAATGAACACAATTAATTATGAGTGGCAGTTTAATACGCGCGCATTTTAAATTTGGCGTGCGGTGAGCAAATCGCTGTTGGGGCCTTTGAACGGCAAGATTATTTTTAAAAAGAACGTAGAAGAAAAAGAATTTTCCGACCTGACTGATTATTTGAACGATGAACACGTCCGGACAAGTTCCATCGTTCCTGGTGATAGTGCGCACTTCACCAAACCACCAAACCACGCTCGCAGGATTTGGGAAACGAATGAGCAAAGCGACCACTTGAAAACTGACAAACTCGATTGCAAAGTGGGTTCGTTCGCTCGCTCACTCAATCTCTCACTCAATCTCTCACACTCTTAAAATGTGATTAATTAGATTAATTCATTACAAATCCTGTAAATAATTAGATTATTTTTTTTAATCGCCTGACAGCACTAGTTTTTATCTTTACTTTCAATGCACATTCTATTGCACATTTCACTGCTGAATCTTCCATTGCACATTTTTGATGCGCACTGCACATTTTGAACATCTGTAAATAGGTGTTTATTTATTCTTTTGCACTGCTTTTAGATTTTAGATTTTGTCTCAGATCAGTTTTTGTTTCGTCTTTATGTTGTATTTTGTACACTGTCTTTTTGCACTACTTGGCCAGAGAGAAATAGAATTTTGATTCACTGTATGTTGAACACATGTGGCAGAATTGACAATAAAGCTGACTGAATAGTACATTTTTATTTATTTATTTTATTTACAAAGCGCTTTTTCAAGACACTCAAAGACGCTGTACAGAAGGTAAAACAAGTAATAAAACAATAAACAATCAGACAAACATTAAACATTAAAGGAGAATTAGCGTTTTTTTTACAATCTGAGCTTTATTTCTGTAATAAAACAAGTTGTTTTACTCACCCATAGCACTTTGGTGTCATTTGGAGCATTTCTGGAGATGTTTTAGTTTAGCGATATCTGTAACGTGAGTTCTCGGGGCACATGTTTGCGGTCTCCAAATAACACAAACTTTAGCACTTATCAAATCATAGAAGCTCGATGTCTTAGTCTACACTTTTGTTTGAGTCAAAAGTGCCTCTAATCCGAGATTTATCCATAGTTTCGAGTAGATGAGGAGGACAGTGCGCATGTGCTCATTCACAGCTGATTTCGCTCTCAGCTCTCGGGACCCAAACGTGAAACGCAAAGCTGTAAATTATGCTGTAAAAATGTATTTCATAATTTTTCTCTTGTTTGTACAATCTTGTTCCATCCCTAGCAGGAAAGTCTAAAACAAAAGCAGAAAAATGTGGGTTTTTCCATGACTGACTGATTTGAATCCGGAGTGACAGACGGACGATATTTTTGAGCTGATATGTAGGCTCCATTTTTAGCATTTTCTCCAACTTATGTCATTTAAATTTACTTAAAACTCACCCACAGCGAGGGTTTTATAACATGTTATAAAAATTAACGCAATTAATTATGAGCGGCAAATTCAATGCGCATTTCAAGTTTGTCCCATTGAAGGACCTGTAGGCGACTTGGCAGTGGCGTCACTTCCACCTGCGTCACTCAAACAAATCAATCCTGGAGGAAACTGACATGGACTCAACTCAGGGGGCGAGGCGAGCGAATCGCTGCCAGGGCCGAAGAACGGCGAGTTTATTTATAAAAAGAACGAAGACGGGACATTCAACAAGAACGCCGTGATTTGGAGCTTTTGTAAAAAAAAAAATTCAATCGCCGAAGCTGCTCCAGCCTGACGGATCAATTGAACGACAAACACGTCCGGACAAGTGAACACACTTCAACAAACCACGCTCGCAGAATTGGGGAAATTCGCAAAGTGGGTTGCCTCTTTCTCTCATGAGATTAAATGCGATTAATTACAAATCCTGTTGATTAGATAAATTTTTTTTAATCGCCTGACAGCACGAGTTTAAAGTGATGTTAGTCCATCTCTAATTCAAAGTTTACATATATGTACAAATATTCGTACTTTCAAAGGATGCCGCGTTCGCTCTCCTGTTCAGTTTCAGTTTAATCGCTGGAGCGATTAAATTTGTTCTGCAAAATAACTAAAATGGACGCACGCATTGTTTGACTCAAAAATAGTCTCACCTCCTCCAATGCTGATCCAAGCACCGTTATAACCAAAACTTGTTTGGACTTGGCGTTATCTTGTGCTCGTTTCCAAACTCTGCCAGACGTTTACTTAACATCAGATAAAGACATCAGACTTTGTTTTATTCTCTGCGCAATAACAGATTGTAAAACACGGCGGCGGTCGGCGTGGGTCTCGTGTCTTCACCGTGGGCCTTGGCTGGAGGTAAATAAAACCACGCCTAAACTCTCCAGGTCCACACCTCATACCTGAGTCACACCTGCCCGGAGCGCTAAAACCACACACAGCAGGGAGGGGAACGTGCAGGAAAGATTTTCAAAGTTTCTCCAGTCTGCACAATATCGGAAAAGCCATGTACGTGCAAATATAGTCTTAAAATGGACTCTCGTGAGCTTTAAGCCGTGTTAGAATGCCGTTTCCTCATCAAAAACAGACCTGGAGTTGTGTTTTGTTTCATTCACACGTGTTTGGAGATGCAGACAGTCAAATAATGCAGGATTACTCAAGTTCAAAACGCTCCGTTCCACCTTGTGATGTCATGAAGTGGTAGCTTTCAAGTTAACAGCTTCTTTTTTTACCTTTAGTTCAGTAGAGATTGGGTTTAGACCTGGTTTAGTCCTGGTCTAGACCTGGTTCAGTCCTGGTGTAGTCCTGCTTTAGTCCTGGTCTAGTCCTGGTCTAGACCTGGTTCAGTCCTGGTCTAGTCCTGGCGTAGTCCTGGTTTAGTCCTGATGTAGTCCTGGTCTAGTCCGGTGTAGTCCTGGTTTAGACCTGGTTCAGTCCTGGTCTAGTCCTTGTTTAGTCCTGGTTTAGTCCTGGCCTAGTCCTGGTTTAGTCCCGGTCTAGTCCTAGTTTAGTCCTGCTTTAGTCCTGGTCTAGTCCTGCTTTAGTCCTGCTTTAGTCCTAGTTTAGTCCTGCTTTAGTCCTGGTCTAGTCCTGGTGTCGTCCTGGTTTAGTCCTGCTTTAGTCCTGGTCTAGTCCTGGTCTAGTCCTGGTGTAGTCCTGGTCTAGTCCTGGTGTAGTCCTGGTTTAGTCCTGGTTTAGTCCTGCTCTGAAATCGTCCAGATGATTCACGTGAAGGTGTGTGGAGCAACGTTATAATAGTTTGGGATTTTTCATTATAGTTTAGTTTTAGTTTTAATTATTTTTTTAGAGCGGCTGTGATAGTTTTTTAGTTTTTGTTTTTTTTCTAACTGTTCAGTTTCAGTTTAGTTTTTCTACTTTACTTTGGGTTATTTGTCAAATGCAGGATTCAAAAAGAAAGTATTGTGTTCTCAAACTTACAACAAATAAATACAATTTTAAAACATTTCTTCAGGTTTTACCCCCACAACAACCAAAGCCGTCCACAAGCTGCAGCCTTAAGTGCAAAAACAAATAAAAATACACACCAAAACTTCCACATTTACCAACTCCAAAAAAGGACAAAACCAAGAGCCATTTATTGATAATTTCATTTAGTTTTAGTTTTGTAAACACACAATACAGTTTCAGTTATTGTTTTTTATTTTTATTTTTATTTTTATTGACGTTTTTATTTATTTCAGTTAACTTAGAAAATATTTTTAAAATTTTAGTTTTTGTTTTTTCGTTCGTTTTCGTTAACTATAATAACTTTGGTGCGGAGTTTAAAAACACAGTGGAGCACTTCTTGTATTGTACCACATGACATCACAAGGTGGAACAGTGTTTTCAGTGTAGGTTTGTGTGTTTAAACATGTGAATGAAACAAAACA
This sequence comes from Paratrypauchen microcephalus, assembly GCA_036785185.1. Classification (NCBI taxonomy): domain Eukaryota; kingdom Metazoa; phylum Chordata; class Actinopteri; order Gobiiformes; family Gobiidae; genus Paratrypauchen; species Paratrypauchen microcephalus. The sequence goes on along the minus strand of JAVJIX010000026.1, from coordinate 184,522 downwards.
CAACTCGAGGCGTGTTTGTGATGAGGAAACGACATTAGAACAAAACAAAGTGTAATATGAGCCCTTTAAGTTCTGGATTATCAATATTCATTATCAATATTCTTATCCTCATTTTTCTTGCCTGGCAGATCCGGACTGACTGCGTTTTTTCTACAGGCTGATATAAGTCTGGTCTCCAGTAACAGTACTGCAGTAACAGTACTGCAGTAACAGTCCTGCACTAAAAGTACTTCAGTAACATTACTACATTACTAGTACTACATTACCAGTACTACATTACCAGTACTACAGTACCAGTACTACAGTAACAGTACTACAGTAACAGTACTACAGTACCAGTACTACAGTACCAGTACTACATTACCAGTACTACAGTAAAAAGTACTACAGTAGAAATAGTACAGTAGTACTACAATAACAGTCCTGCAGTAAAAGTACTACAGTAAAAGTACTACTACTACTGCTACTGCTACTGCTATTACTACTACTAGTACTGCTACTAGTGCTACTGCTCCTACTACTACTACTGTTACTAGTGCTATTACTACTACTACTACTAAACCGGCTGGTTAGCTCAGAAACCGGCTGCTTAGCTCAACTGGTAAGTCACTGACTCTCCCCCCGGGGGTTGTGGGTTCAAATCCCCCCCGGGCAAAGAGCTAACCAGTGTGGGTCCTTGGGCAAGACCCTTCACGGTACTGCCCCCCGGGCGCCGAAAAAAGTCAAATTTCTCCTGTGTGTCACTGTGTGTCATTGTGTGTGAGACCAATAAAGGCTTAATCTTAATCTTAATCACTACTGCTACTAGTGCTATTACTACTACTACTACTGTTACTACTACTGCTACTAGTGCTATTACTACTACTACTACTGTTACTACTACTACTGCTACTAGTGCTATTACTACTACTACTACTGTTACTACTACTACTGCTACTAGTGCTATTACTACTACTACTGCTACTAATAATAATATAATAATAATAATTAATTGCATTTATATAGCGCCTTTCATGACACCCAAAGCGCTTTTTACAGTTCATTGTTCATTCACTCCACACTTGGTGGTGGTAAGCTACTTTCTGTAGCCACAGCTGCCCTGGGGCAGACTGACGGAAAGCGAGGCTGCCAATCTGCGCCATCAGCCCATCCGACCACCTCCGACACTCACGCACACTCCACTTTCATCCACTTTCATACTAGTGCTATTACTACTACTACTACTGTTACTACTGTTACTAGTGCTATTACTACTACTACTACTGTTACTACTACTGTTACTACTACTACTACAAATACTACTACAAGAACATGCACAGATGAGGCGTCTGGAGTCAAATATCAGAACAATCTTGTCTTGTCTTGGCCAGGACTCCCTTGAAAAAGAGATTATTAATCTCAATGGGACTTTCCTGGTTAAATAAAGGTTAAATTAAAAACAAAAACAAAAATCTTGACTCTTGTTTAATTCCGCTGAACTCCTTAAGTGTGAACAGGAAGCGTCGGGAGGTACGTTTGACCAGGCGTGGCGCTGTGACATCACGCCGTGCTCCTCCCCTTCCTTATCTCTCCTCATGTTATTGATTTTTTTGGTGGTTTGTTTGCGGCGGTGACTCAGCGCTGTGGGCCGCCGCCGCTGCTTCTCCTGTGACTCATTTTGTTCTTGATGAAGCGAGAGAACAAACTCCAGGAGGCAGCGGCTCTGATCTGGACTTCATAAACACAAACTCCGGGGAGGGCTAAAACGGAAAAGGTCAGCGGAGGTAAAGGTTTTTTATAGCCTGCGTTATAAAAGGCTCATAAAGGATTCACTTGGAGATGTTTTAGGTGGTCCAAAGTATAAAAAATCTGTAATAAAACAAGTATCGATACTGAAAAAGTCACATTCACAAGACAAAATTGAAAACACCCGATGACTTTTATGGAACATGGACCACAGGCGGATTACAGCTTCACTTGGAGATGTTTAAAGGTGGTCAAAAGTAAAAAATATCTGAATTTAAGCTGTAAAAAACTAGTATCGAAACTAGATACTCATTTGAGCGGGTATCAATACTAAAAAAAGTCACATTCACAGGACAGAAAATGCATAGAAATTGAAAAAAAACATTGACTTTTATGGAACCTCCTTGGACCATAGTGGGATTACAGCTTCACTTGGAGTTGTTTTGGTGTAGTCAAAAGTATAACAAATCTGTGATCAAACTAGTATCAAAATTAGATACTCATTTGAGCGGGTATCGATACTAAAAAAGTCACATTAACAGGACAAATGCAAAGAAATGGCAAACACCCGTTGACTTCTATGGAACCACCTGGACGACTGAGGGATTACAGCTTCACCTGGAGTTGTTTTATGGTGGTCAAAAGTAAAAAATATCTGAAATTAAGCTGTAATAAAACTAGTATCGAAACTCGATACTAATTTGAGCGGGTATCGATACTAAAATAGTGACATTCACAGGACAGAAAATGCAAAGAAATTGTAAAAACCCATTGACTTGTATGGAACCGACCTGGACCATAGAGGCAGTACAGCTTCACTTAGAGATGTTTCAGGGTGGTCAGTAGTATAAAAAATCTGTAATAAAACTAATATCAAAACTAAATACTCATTTGAGCAGGTATCGATACTAAAAAAGTCATTCACAGGACAGAAATGCAAAGAAATTAAAAACACCCGTTGGCTTTTATGGAACATGGACCACAGACGGATTACAGCTTCACTTGGAGATGTTTAAAGGTGGTTAAAAGTATAAAAAATATAAAATTTAAGATGTAATAAAAGTAATATTGAAACTAAATACTCATTTGAGTTGCTATCGATACTAAAATAGTCACATTCACAGGACAGAAATGCATAGATATTGAAAAAACACCCATTGAACCAACTGGACGACTGAGGGATTACACGGATTTAAGGCTTTATTTTATTTCGTTTATTGGACAAGGGAAATTCGAGAACATTAATTGCTGGGTTTCAGATGACATCACAACATTCTTTAGGCCAATATTATTTAATACAGACGATGGGCAGCTAAAAATCATATTGTTAAAATTCGAATTTGTGTTGTAATACCACGAGATCTTGGTTTTCGTCACTAATAGAACTCATCAGGTTCAAGATTTATGGATTTGAACGTAGAATCTAATCAACAGGAAAAAACGGCTCTTACCTCCCATTTGGGAATCTGAAAACCACAGATTATTTGAAGTATAATAAATGTAAGAAAATAATACCAGTACCAATACCAGTTTGATCGCTTCTTCCTTATTAACTCATTCACTGCCGGCCTGTTTTCAGAATTCCAACCCCCGACTGCCATAAGTTTTAGTGCATTTTCACTGATTTTTCAAGACTCACAGAATACTGAGTTCTTTGACTATATAAACATGGCACACATCAAAATAAAGTGGAGACTCTTCTTTCACCTGGAAAAAAAATTATGCTTCTAACCTTTTCGGTTCTCAAGTAATTGATAGTAGAACATTGGGTAGTTTCAGCAAAAACGCTGTTTTTGACCACAAAGTGGAGAAAACGAGCGTTTTGTGGATTTCGAGCAGATCGGTGATTTTGACGTCAATACTTATTGATTTTGTGACACCTCAAACATCTAGAACAACAGAGAAAGAGATTTTTGATGACAAAGTACATTTTTTATTTACAAATATAAGAATATAAAGCTCTGTGAATTGAAAATTCCTTCAAATCAATAGTGGCAAGAAATGTTTACAGGATATAATATAATCTTTTCATATAAAATAGAACTTTGTCACTTCAAAATTGAGGCTCAGAGTACAGATCCATAAAAAAATATATATATACACACACACACACATATATATATGTACATACACACAAGCCCATGCATAAACCTTTACATGCACACAACTACACACACACACACACACACACACACACGCGCATGCACACACACACACACACATATAGCTTCATTCATTACAATTACCACACAGCAACATCATGTAAACTTAATTCTTCTCATCTCATGTCTCTTTGGAGACCAGGATCTAGTGCTCCAAGTCAGTAAACGTCTTCTTTGGCGCTGTCGTAGTTCTGATCTGAGTTCCTGCTTCGCGCAGCGCGAGCACGACACGCCGTCTGCCTCAGGCAGAGCAGATCTCTGCTCCGACCTCGCTGCTTGATCCGGCTTGTCTCTGCGATCCTCTGATCCGGGATCCTGGGTCCCAAGACCGATTAGATTGCTCCGGAGGCGCTGATCAACAGTCCTCTGCTTTTCTGGGTTCCCTCGTCTCGTCATCTTGCTCCTCTCGCCAATACACAGTACACAAACTACACTCCTCCTCTCTTCCGCGTCTCCAATCGGCACATAATAATACAAAAGATCGCCACCTACAGGTTGGGAGGTGTGAATTACACCTTCAAAGTTGCTCCAGGTCGTATCCTAGCAATCCCCGCTGAAAAACGTCTTTGACGTCTATAGACGTCGCGGCACTCAACGTTTGGATTCAACATGACGTCAATCGATGTCTCCGGCAGTCAATGAGTTAACTGCATAACTGTTACCTAGCAACCATTTAGTACGCTGGCTCTAAACTACAGAGAAATTAATGCTTATACTTATACTACTTAATACTAAGAAAACTTTTTTTTTTTGTTGAAATAATGTTTAAAAAAATTTGTGTGTAATTTCGTCAAACTTTTGGACAGAATTCTCCCAGTTCGATGCCTCAATATGAGACTCTGTAAAATTCATATCTCTTTCTTGTAATTTTCAACATTTTTTTCAATTTTTCTTCAGTTTCACAGTTTCTTGGTTGGTGTAAAACTATAATTTATATAATAACAGCAGATATTATCCCGCGGACTCGAGTATAAATTTGAGAATCGTCAAAATGGTCATGTTTAGCGCTCACGGTTCTGGTGTTGTTGTTGTGTAATTCTGCTTTATGTCACGATTACATCGCACACTTTTTGCGCGTTTGTTTGTCTTTCTCACGTTCTCCGTCAGACCGTCCAGATTTTCACACACGAGCGCGGTCCTCCTGAGCGCGGACGTCCAGAAGGCGTCCACAGAGCCGTCTTTATGTGAGTGGACGTTGGACAGAAGTTCTGTGGGTCCACGTCTCCTCCAAATGTTACACAAATCTGAGCTGCCAAACTCCAAACGCCAGCTCTGTTTAGTACAACGGGTACTATGAGGAACTGTACTAGTACTACTACTACTTCTATTACTACTACTGCCATTACTACTAGTACTTCTATGGTAATAAAAGCAGGACTATAAATACCATCTCTATTTAGTCACAGACAACGGATACTATGAGGAACTGTGTACTGTTATTAGTACTACTGTTACTGCTACTTGGGCTACTGCTGCTACTACTACTACTACTACTACTGCCAGTACTACTACCACTAGTACTACTATGGTAATATGAGCTCTGTTTAGTCGCACACAATGGATACTACGAGGAACTGTGTACTAGTACAACTGCTGCTGCTACTACTGCTACTACTACTGCTACTACTGCTGCTACTACTACTACTACTACCACTAGTACTACTACTATGGTAATATGAGCTCTGTTTAGTCACGCACAACAGATACTATGAGGAACTGTGTACTGTTACTAGCACTACTGCTGCTGCTACTACTACTACCACTACTACTACCAGTACTACTACCATTAGTACTACTATGGTAATATGAGCAGTGCAATAAATGCCAGCTCTGTTTAGTCGCGCACAATGGATACTACGAGGAACTGTGTACTGTTACTAGTACTACTGCTGCTGCTGCTGCTGCCATTACTACTACCACTAGTACTACTATGGTAATAGCACTATTACTGCTACTGCTATTAGGGCTACTGCTACGACTACTGCTACTACTGTTACTAGTACTACTGCTGTTTTTCCTAGGGCTACTGCTACTACTACTGTCACTACTGCCATTACTACTAGTACTAATATGGTAACATGAGCAGCTCAATAAATACCAGCTCTGTTTAGTCAGCGCTATTGTTACTGCTACTAGTGCTAATGCCTCTACTTTCTACCACCACCTACTACTACTACTACTACTACTACTACTACTACTACTACTAGTAGTAGTGGTAGTAGTAGTAGTAGTAGTAGTATGGTAATATGAGCAGTGCAATAAATACCAGCTCTGTTTAGTCAGCGCTATTGTTACTGCTACTAGTGCCACTGCCTCTACTTTCTACCACCTACTACTACTACTACTACTACCACCTCTACTACTACTACTACTGTTACTACTAGTAACAGTAGTAACTACTAGTTTACTTTTATTATTACTACTATTGATGCTGCTTCTACTACTATGCAAATCTGAGCAGCATTCACTGCTGCTATGGGAAAATGTGTACTACTACTACTGCTGCTTCTGCTACTGTTACTGCTACTACTACTTCTACTATTACTACTGCTACTGCTACTACTTCTACTACTACTGCTACTGCTTCTTCTACTGCTACTTCTTCTACTACTACTACTACTTGTACTACTACTACTACTGCTACTGCTACTGCTACTACTACTACTACTACTACTACTACTACTACTACTACTACTACTACTACTACTACTACCACCAGTGCATGTAGAGATCCACCTATTTTTTTTATTCATGGCAGATGCCGATACTGTTTGTTTAGAATCCAGAGAAACGGATTGCCGATTAGCTCTGCCGATATTTTTGGCCCAATTTTGATTATTTATTTAATTTAAATTGACTAAAAACTCATTGCATTTATTTTTTATTTTACCGTACACTTTTAAGAGCGCTGTAGTGGTGTTTTGTGCGGTGACCTCTTCACACTCAAATGTTTAAATAAAGTTTTATGTGTGATTTTTTAGGCAGCGGGTCGTCCAAAACAAAGTATCGGCCTGTGCTGGAGATTTAAATCCGATAGCCAATATACTAAAAAGAGCAAATATCGACCCGATATCGACCGACACATATATGTCTAGTGCATGTCCGCCCTGTCACTGCGAGGTTGTGGTTTTGAGTTACATTGTGCGTCTTAATTGAGGAGTTGCTGGTTTGTTTTTGTTGACTCCATGTTGTGTGAATAGGTGTTTGTCGTGAGTGTGTGTCACGCTGGATTAGCCTCAAATAAATCTGTGTGAACACTGGAAAAATTCACTGGAAATTCTGTGACTACATATATATTTTTATTATTATTTTATGTATTATTTATGTACAATAAAATTTTGTCGACATGAAATTTCATTGTCGACTAGTCGTATTATTTAAGTATCATTTTAATTTGGAACTTAATACTCGTCTGTGTCAAGAATCCGCAGGGCCGACAGCAAACAGTTCAATGTCTTTGTTACACATCTGCTCCTTCAGTGTACAGTATCCAGGTTTACACCAGTTCTCGTTCAGAAACAGCGCTAGTCCTCCTCCCTTCTTCTTCCCGCTCTCCGTGATTTGCGGTGTTAGCCATGTCTCCGTAAAAACAATGACGCTAGCGTCCCTGTACTCCCACTGAAATCTAACGAGCGCCGCAAGCTCGTCCGTCTTGTTGGCGAGGGAGCGCACATTCCCCGTTACGACGGAGGGGAGGACCGGCCTGCAGTGTCACTTCTTTTCCCGGAGTTTACGTCCCGCGCGGCGTCCACGGCGTGTCGTCCGCAGGATGTCGTCAGGGATAACATGCCTGTCTCGGGCGAACACAACAGCGCTGCGCAGCGCCATCAGCTGATCCTTTGTGTAGACGAGCGGAGAACGGGGTCCCTTACACATCTTAAGCAGAGACAGGTAAATAATCCACCAAAAGTGCGGAAAAAATGCAGCGTCGAGTGCAGCCCAAGCTTAACGAACAGTGTTGACAAAAATATTTACAAAAGTGGGGCGGTTTAAATGGGGCAAAAAGTTAGGAAAGTTACGGAAAAGTGCGGGAGTGTTGTGACGAGCAGCTAGCTCGCGCCAGTCACTGTATCTGCATGTGAGGAATATTCCAATATTAGCACTAGTGCTAAACGGAATGGTGGCCATACTCTTATTTGCTCACGAGTCATGGACAATCTTTTTCATTCTGAATGTAGTCTAGTCGTGTTTTGGCAGTATTCAATTCACAGAACGCTGTTTCACAGAATACTTCAACTTTTTTTTAAACTGGATACTGACAATATTCCGCTTTGAAACGGAATGCTTAAAGCACGCACGCGTAACTGCGCTCACTAAATACCAACGTTAGTGTCGTGTCCATTATCTTAGTAATATTTTTTTCGTGACTAATCGTCACTGGATCTATAGATTAATCGACTACTAAAATAATGGTTAGTTGCAGCCCTACTCCACTGTGTTTTTAAACTCCACACACCTTCACTAGAATCATTACAGCCCTGGAATTCCCAATCTCTACTCAACTAATAGTAGAATGTAGCTCTTAAACCTTGAAAACTACCGCTTCATGACATCACAAGGTGGAACAGAGCGTTTTGACTAATCATAAAGAGTTCCTCAAACATGTCAATGAAATAAAATAACTCCAGGTGTGTTTTTGAGGAGGAAACAACCTTAGAACATGATTTAAAGCTCAAAAGAGTCGATTTTGTCTAGGGTTTTACTGTTTTTATGTGGCTGTTTGAATTATTTATTTATTTATTTGTTTATTTCAGGGACAGTGCATATTAATCAACATTTGCATGTAAATATGCCAGAGTTAGCCAAACGGCTAATTTTCATCTGTAGTCCCTTGACAGATGTTAGGTGTCATTTCTACATAACAAAAAATCACATTACAAAGTTAAAATTCATCATTCTAAAAAGTACATTACTTCAGTTAAAATTCATCATTCTAAAAAGTACATTACTTAAGACAACTCAATTACAAACATTCACCCGCAATCAATAACCAGTCAATTACAAATATTTATTCTCACTCAATCACTTAATCACTTAGTCACTTAAATTAATTATTAACTTAATTATAGATTCCGGGTTTCAATTTAGGTTTACCATTGCAGGATAGGCACTACCCATAATGCCTTGGGGGTAGTTTCTAGTTTGGTGTTTTTTATTAACCTGTTTTGTTCTTTGTTGTGTTTTTTTCCAAGGAGCGACGAAGGAGATCGGATCAGCTCTGACCCGGATGTGTATGAGGCACAGAAGCATTGAGTCCAAACTCAAACTGTTTACAACGTAAGAAACACGTTTTAATTCATGTTTTTTATTGTATGTATTGTATATAGATAGACACTGGAGTCATGGAATAGGCAAGTATTTTATTTTATTTTTTTATTTCAGAGTTCAAAGTTCAGCTTTATTGTCAAAAAACATATGTACAGGTTGCACAAACAGGATTTGAAATTGCAGCGCCCCCTAGGCCCACAGTGAACATAAAACATGTGATTAAACAAGACAATAAACACCATGACTAAAACCTCACATATACCTGTAACAAATGTACAAAAGGCTTGTGTATAATACAAATAAGTAAAACACACAATGTGGAGCGAAAGAAAGCTCAAATGTGTCACTTAAGCAGCAGGGTCAGTGTCATTTAAGCAGCAGTGTCATTTAAGTGTAATTTAAGCATCAGTGTCATTTAAGCATCAGTGTCATTTAAGCATCAGTGTCATTTAAGCAGCAATGCCAGTGTCATTTAAGTGTAATTTAAGCAGCAGTGTCATTAACTCTTTCACTACCAGCCTGTTTTCAAAATCTAAGCCCCAGAGATTTAGAGCATTTTCACTGATTTTTCAAGACTCACAGAATACGGAGTTCTTTCACTATATAAACGTAGCACACAGCAAAATAAAGTGTTGACTCTCATCTTTCACCTGGAAAAAAAATTATGTTTCTAACCTTTTCGGTTCTCAAGTAATTGATAGTAGAACATAGCAAAGTTTCAGCAAAAACACTGTTTTTTGACAACAAATTTGAGAAAATGAGCTTTTTGTGAAAGGAGGTATTACAAGCAGATAAGTGACTTTGACATCAATACTTATTGATTTAGTGACACCTCAAACATCTAAAATAACAGAGAAAGATTTTTGATTGCAATTTTTTTTTTTTTTTTTACAAATATAAGAAATAACTATATACAAATTGACAAAGAGAACAATCTTGAGAGAATAACAACAGAACAATGTGTGCACGCTCGTGAACAATGTGTGCATGTGCGTGAACAATGTGTGCACGTGCGTGAACAATGTGTGCACGTGCATGTAGGCGTGTGTGTGTGTGTGCGTGTGTGTGTGTGTTGTTGGCCTTCAGGGAGAGCGGCAAAGTACTGGCGAGCATAAAGGTTTGTCTGCTCGGTAATGTGTGCCAGCAGCTCATTTGTGATGAGGAGCTCAAAGAAGTCTGCTGGCACGTCAGACTTCAGCTCCGCTGCAGCACTCCGGAGTCCAGGGGTGGCCGTGAAGGGAATCATTTTGGGTTCCCAACCTTTTTGTTGCCACTCCACACTTTGTGTGGCAGATGCACCACCTGTAAAATGACAGAAATGTACAACATTACCTAATGTAATTTTTTTGTATTGCTGCAATCTAATGGGGAGAATTTTTTTTTTTTTTTACCTTTCTTCTCCGCTTTGCGAGCAGAGGTCCCCACCCCTGCTCGCAAAGTAGGTCCTCTGCTGGATGAAGGCTCTGTAAATGGGAAATTCCTTCACATCAATAGTGGCATTTTACATATACAATTTTACATATACACACACACATACCCAAGCATAAACCTTTACATACACACACACACACACACACACGCATAAACCTTTATACACATAGCTACGCACGCGCACACACGCACACGCACACACGCGCACGCACACACACACACGCACGCCTGCATTCATTCACACAGTAGCTCCCGGACATTTGGACAAGAGGGAAAAAGTGCATGCAGGCAGGGAGGGGATAAAGTAAGTTCATTCATTGATTCACCACACAGCACGTAAACTTAGTTCTTACCCATCTCTTCCTCTGGAGAGGGGGATCTGCTTCTCCCAGAGGATCCCGACGGCAGCCGCTCATGGGCGGGTCGGGGTCTGGCTCGCTGGACTCAAATTCGCTGTCCTCCGGGTCTGAGACCCGAATAGACATGGCCCCTGCCTCGGACAGACGAGATCTCTATCTTGCCGTCCTTGCCTGATCCGGCGTGTCTCCGCGGTCCTGTGGTCCGGGACCTTGGGTCCCAAGACCACTCCGACCGCTCGGATCACTCCGTAAAAACCGATCGATTGTTAGCAGCTAACAATCCTCCACTACTCACTACACACGGTGAGCGCTTCTGGGCTCTCCGCCCCCGATCGCCAAACTAACACACACACGATCACCACCTACGGGTTGGATGTGTGAATTACACCTTGAACTATGAATTACAAATTGCTCCCGGACGTATCCTAGCAACCCCCGCTGAAAAACGGCTTTGACGTCAATCGACGTCTCGGTAGACTACGTCTGGAATCGCTCTGACGTCAAACGACGTCCCCGGTAGAGAAAGAGTTAAGCAGCAGTGTCATTTAAGTGTCATTTAAGCAGCAGTGCAATTTAAGCATCAGTGTCATTTAAGCAGCAGTGTCATTTAAGCAGCGTCGGTGTCATTTAAGCAGCAGTGTCTGTGTCATTTAAGCAGCAGTGTCATTGTCATTTAAGCAGCATTGTCATTTAAAGGGATAGTGCGGTTTTTTTATGTTAATCTGTATGGGTTTCCTTCTAAAAGTTGCGTGCGGTAACACCGGCTTACCTCTGACAGTTTGCGCTCAGCCCGTTTCTGCTCTCAGGTAATTAGGTCAGGTAATTAGGTCCGGTGAGTTTGTGGGGGCTGTTAATAAAGCTTGTTTTTCTTCTCAAAACAAAACATTTGTCCGAAAGGTGATATATTTGCGTCCCAAACAGTTGTCCAAGAAAAATCCAGCAGCGTATTTTCGCATTTGCATATCTCGTCTCGATTCGTATCACTGCGCTCCTATTACTTATTATTAGCCTGTTAACCTTTAGCGGAAGTGAACGACGGATGCGGTCCACCGTAAGGGGAAGTTTACGAGTGAACAGGCAACAGGCAGCTAATGTGAGCGCAGTGATACGAATCGAGACGAGAAATGCGAATGCGAAAATACGCTGTTGGTTTTTGTAAAATGAGTCTAATCCAGACCCGGGCATTTCAAGGCCCGGGGGCCAAATAGGGCCCGTGAGCCAACTCTGACCGGCCCGAGAAAGGTTGCTTGGAATTAAGAAGATAAAACCTACTTTCAAAATTGTACATAATGCAATTGTACTGATGATCATCTGTCGGACTTCACATCTCCACCTCAAACATGAACCTGACTTTGATGCACTTGTTAAAGCTCAACAGAGGCGAGATTTCTCTCACTGATCAAGAAAAAAACCCACTAAAACATGCTAACTTTGACTTTTTTTGTACAGTTTGGTAATTGGACAAAAAAATGTTGTGACAGATCTTGTATTATATTATTTGGTAATCAAAGACATTGTGGTGTCTTAATACAAAGTTAAAGTTAAACTCAGAAAGCATTGTGGGGTTAATGTGACTGAAAAAGAGTTACAAATGTTTCACGTTTACCATTGTTTTGAATTATTTTACTGAATAAACTCAGTTTTTGTAAAACCTCACTCTCTCATTACTTAATAATAACACAGAACTTACCAGCTTCTGTAAACAATGCCATTTACTGATTTCAACGTAGAAATAAAATTAATAACCAGAGTAGACTTCAAACTTTTGGCCCTCCACAAAATTTTCTGCTTCTCATTTGGCCCCTGGGGAAAAATAATTCCCTACCCCTGGTCTAATCTGTCATAGATACTTTACGCAACAATTCTGACCATTTTGAAACATATTGTACTCTACCCCTGTTTGAATTCCAGCACATGTCAAAGTGTCAGTCACCGTCTTTGTTACACTCCTGACCTCGCTGTACTTGACGTGATCGTCCTGACAGTGATCCGTGTTTCTCCTCGTTTAAACTCGTGCTGTACCTGACAGGTCTGACCCCGCAGGAGCTCGTGGGGTTTTACCTGTGATCTCTCGGTGACAGGCAGGACGGCTGTGACACCGACACTGTGGGAACAGAACGGCACACTTTGATTCTAAACAACAAAGAGCCGTCATGTGAAAGGTGCACGGGAGCAGGCTGGCTTTTTTCTGAGCTCTGAGTCTGCAGTAGCTCCGCTGCAGCAGCTCTCGCTCTGATTTGTCAGAACTGCTCGTTTCTGACGTCACACGTTTTCCGTAGGGCCGGTATTCAGGAAGTAAAAATCTTTTTCCAATTCAAATCAATACGACATCATCCTGGATTCATCTTCCAGATTTTATTTTAGTTCTGTGGTGCAAAAGAAGAAATTCAATTTGTCAACTGAACAAAAGTTTATTTGGTTGAATCCGTTGCTCAGCTCATCCAAGCTGCTTCTTCAGTTCTGGTCAGACGCTGGTGGACACTGCCTGTATCTGCTTGAAGGGGGCGCTAACAACAATACAATTAATTCATACCATTTACCATTTTTCTATCGGCTTTCATGACACCCAAAGCGCTTTACAGTTCATTGTTCATTAACTCCACACTTGGTGGTGGTAAGCTACTTTCTGTAGCCACAGCTGCCCTGGGGCAGACTGAAATGACTCTGAGACTACCACACCTACTTGTTTACAGTTTGTGTTAGTTAGGTGGGCCTATTAGATCTGCAATGGGAGTGGAGTGTGGGTCTTGTTAGCAGAACCATTCAGGACCATAATGGTGTTTTCACACCTCTGGACCTGACCTGCTGCACTATTGTTTTCTTTGTTTTGATTTAGGTTTGAGGATAGAGTTATAGATGGAGACAAATGATGTCTGAGACCTCCAGTTCTGTTCAAGGAAGGGTTCTCTTTCTGGACAAAAATAGCCTCTTTAACTCCCCTCTCAAACCAGTTCTTTTCTCTGGCCAAGATCTGGACCTCACTGTCCTCAACGGAGTGGCCCGTGGCTTTTAGGTGGAGATGTACGGCAGACTGAGATCCTTTTAGGTGGAGATGTATGGCAGACTGAGGTCCTTTTAGGTGGAGGTGTACGGCAGACTGAGGTCCTTTTAGGTGGAGATGTACGGCAGACTAAGGTCCTTTTAGGTGGAGATGTACGGCAGACTGAGGTCCTTTTAGGTGGAGGTGTACGGCAGACTGAGGTCCTTTTAGGTGGAGGTGTACGGCAGACTGAGGTCCTTTTAGGTGGAGGTGTACGGCAGACTGAGGTCCTTTTAGGTGGAGATGTACGGCAGACTAAGGTCCGCTCTCGTCTGTGATGGTACATCCTCTTGTGAAGTGGGAATAGTGGCAATCGTTCTGTGGTATTGACGCACGGCAGTCAGACACTGGAATTCTCAGTGACCGTGGGATAAATCAAAGTATATTATCATAACAAAGAGCAAAAATATAAATGGTAAAAATAAATTCTAAATAAGCAGTAATAATAGCGAGAGACAGGTTGTATAAATGTAAATGTACAAAAGTCAAAATAAAATGTAGAAATAGAAATCCAGATATACTGTATCTCAACTATATATGGAAGGTCTTAAAGAGATTTCCCAAATGGTTTTCTGACAGTTTGTGTGTTTTGTTCAGGGCTCTGTCTGAAAGTCTGATCTCTCCCCTGGAGCAGAAGATGGAGGAGTGGAAGAAAGTGGCCAGTCAGCTGGACAAGGACCACGCCAAAGGTACACGGTCGTTACTCTGAGGAAGACAGTTATTATTAGGGATGCACGATATATCGGCATTAACATCGGTATCGGCCGATATTGGGAAATTTTTTTTAACATATCGGTATCGGCCCGATGTGTAAAAGTGGGCCGATATTAACAACCAATATTTGTCAGTACTGTAATCCCTCGAATTAACGTTTTCTAGATTTTCAACAAAATGTATTAATAGTGAAGCGGGGGGTGCACGAGGACATGTGCGCTCATCTTGCTCAAATCCGTGATAGCGCAGCATGACCGGCGCGGGGCTGCGAGCATGAGACCCGTGCTCAAACCGTGGCTCCTCTAGACCAGGTCTAAACCAGGATTAAACCACCGCGGGCTCTTGCATGCGTTCGTTCATGTCGAGGTTTGATGTGCTCGGACTCGTCGCTGCTAGCCTCAGCCGTGACTCAAAAACACGACTAAGAGCAAATCAGGCAGGAAAAGGGCCGGTAGAGATCGTTTACAGAGGGATCCATATGCCGCTGCATTTCCACAAACTCACTCGCCTCTGTTCGCTTGTAAAGGCTGAGGGTGAAGCTGCTGCTGCTAATAGCAGAGCTAGCACGAAACCAGGAAAAGAGCCGCATGCAGTGGTTTAACTCTGGATTAGACCTGGTCTAGTCCTGGTGTAGTCCAGGTTTAGTCCTGGTCCAGTCCTGGTGTAGTCCAGCTTTAGTCCTGGTCCAGTCCTGGTGTAGTCCAGGTTTAGACTTTGTTTAGACCTGGTTTAAACCTGGTTTAGACCTGGTTTAAACCTGGTTTAGACCTGGTTTAAACCTGGTTTAGACCTGGTTTAGTCCGTGTTTAGTCCTGGTCTGGTCCTGGTCTACTTCCAGTCTGGTGCCCCCCCCCCTCCGTCCCCCATCTATAACATCAATCGGCAAAGGTCCCTTAGCCAATCAGGACGCAGAACACAATGTTACACTATAAAAAAAAAAAATTTAAATCAGGAGTCAAAACACGTTTTGAAAATAAAAGACATTCAAAAATTCATTTTGCATGGTTTTCAGTCTGTATAAAATGTTATCTCAGAATTAAAAATAAATAACTATCGCTATCGGCTAATATCGGTATCGGCTGATAACAGCAACATTAATATTGGATATCGGTATCGGCTAAAATTTTCACATCGGTGCATCCCTAGTTATGATCTGTCTGCTACTGTTGACAATAATCTGTTCTTAAAGGTGCATTGTGTCACATTTCTGGTGCTTGTTTCTATGGATACATCACTGCTCTACCTGGAATATTCCACAGTGCCACTTTAAACAGCTCTACTTTACATTTATTCAATTACATTTGGTTTTACAGCTCAAAAACACCTAAAAAAAAACATTATTCTGACTGTGAGCGGGGTCTCCTCTCCACAGATCTGACCTGTAACTTGGTCTGGTTTTGTCTCACTAAAGATAGGAAGCTTTAATGCCATACTGTGGAACATTCCAGACAAGTTATACAAGGAAAAAAGCATTTGATGGACCCTCCACCAGAAAAGTTACACAATGCAGCAGGGATCTTCACAGGTCAAAACGCTCTGTTCCACCTTGTGATGTCACGAAGCTTCATTTTTCAAGTTAACGGCTGCGTTTTACAGTTAATTCCAGGGCTGAAATGATCCAAATCGATGTTAGTGAAGGTGTGTGGAGTTTAAAACACACTGGAGCACCTCTTGTATTACGACATGACATCACAAGGTGGAATCGACTGTTTGAACAGAACTTTTGAGAGAAGAACTCAGCCTAAATCTGCAGAGTTTGTGCGTTAAACGTGTGAACGAAACAAAACAATTCGACAACGACGTTAGAACATGGCTCAGAAAATAGTGTAATACGGGCCCTTTAATCATCAAATTTGTTCCTGTAGCCAAGGAAATCAATAATTGCACATATTAGTGTCATAATATTATTTTTAACATGTTTTTTGTTTTTTTTTCATCCCTCCTCAGAATACAAAAAGGCTCGCGCTGACATAAAGAAGAAATCCTCTGACACCATCAAACTGCAGAAGAAAGTCAAGAAAGGTAAGAATCTGGAGCCTTTTTTCATTTTATCTTTTAAGAAATTAAACACCCTATGAGAGGTTTACGTAATAATTTTACTGAAACACAGTTAAGATCGTTATATGTAAGATTTCTCAAAAAGTTTGACACTTTCAGTCCCAGTTTGGCATTTTTGTAGGATTAAAAATGCTTTTCCTGGTTGGAAATCGTGACATCGTGCTTGGGAATTCCATTATTTTACCTAGCAACCATGTGGTAAACCGGCCAAAAACTCCTCGAATGCTCAGAGATTATGATTTGACAAATTAAAATTTTAAAAAACAAGCATTTATTTACTTGAAATCATGTTTTAAAGGTGGATTGTGTAACTTTTTTCCTGGTGGAGAGTTCGTTAAATGTTTTTTCCTGATGGAGATGTTATTGCTTTGTCTGGAATGTTTCGCAGTATGGCATTAAACCTTTCCATCTTCACGGAGATCAAACCAGACCAGGTTACAGGTCAGATCTGTGGAGAGGTGACCCCGCTCACAGTCAGAACGCCTGTTTTTCGAGGTGTTTTTGAGCTCTAAAACCATCTGTAACTGAAAAAATGTAAAGTAGAGCTGTTTAAAGTCAAACTGTGGGACATTCCAGGCATTGGAGTGACGTATCCATAGAAACAAGCAGGTGTGTATGTAAGCGGCTGACCCGGTACTGACCCTCCACGTTTTACTGCCATCAGAAATTTCATAATTCCTCGGCTTTGTCCTAAACCTCTCGGAAAACTTTGGGAGTTTTTATTTTTCCTTTTGCGTTTTTGCCTTTTTAAAGTGACAGATTTTCATGTTTGTTTGTTTTGTTTTTTTTTCTAATTATGACTAACCGTGACTGCCTGTGGTAAATATTTATCATAGATTTACACCAGTTTGTGGAAGAAAAGTTGAAAAATGCAAAGAAAGTCGCACTGAGCTCGAAAAGAAAATGATTGTTTGTGTTTTAAAGATCCTGTGTTATGCAAAATTGACTCTTGTGAGCTGTTTTGTCTTGTAATGTCATCAAAACAGACCTGGAGCTGTGTTTTGTTTCATTCACATGTTTAAGTAACACATTATTAGTCTGTCTACATCTCCAAAGCTCAAAATGCTCTGTTCCACCTTGTGATGTCATTTAGTGGTAGGTTTCAAGTGAACAGCTCTGTTTTACCTTTTGTTCAGTAGAGGTCGGCAGTTAAAGAGCTGAAATTATTAAAGATCCCATGACATGGTACTTCTTGATGCTTTTATATGGCGCCATAATGGTTCCCTAATACTGTAAACGAATCCTTCAAAATCAAGACTCAGTGCATGAGAAAGCCCCATGAACACAGTCAGAGTCAAAAATATCTCTCTGGAACACTCCATTCTGGGCGTTGTTGCTTGAATGCAAATGAGGAGGACAGAGACAGGCCAGTGCAGCGGGTGGGGGCGTGGCCAAACTCTCCACTCTTTCCTCTTTAGCGGTGCGATGTGCGCTGGCCCCACTTCCGCGTTTTTGCGCAGAATGAGAAGCGTTCCACTGAAAAATAAAAACATTTCCACAGAAAATAAAATTAAACCACTGCTGTTTCAGAGGTTCGGAGGCTCGGATAAAGGACATCCGAGCCTGGAAACACTCTCACGTGTCTCCAGGCAAATAAAAAAACGCATCTCGCATTGCGTAGCTCGTTCGCAGTCCAAACTCTTTGGGCGTGATTTACAGAGAGTGTGGGTACAAACACAGACGGGCGGTGGAACTGCATTTGCATTTTTTCTTCAATGTGACGTCACATAGTTTCCTTGTTCAGAATCGCCCGTTTGAGCTGTCTTTTTTTCAAACGCAGAAAAGGATCGCAAATGCTCAGTTTACACATTTCACAACTTTTAGCCATGGGGGGGCCCTAAACAGGGTAGGGGAGCTCACATTAACGTTCAAAAATCTCAGAAAGTGAAAATTTCATGCCATGGGACCTTTAAAAAAAATATTTTAGTGAAGGTATATCATGGATCTAATACACTGGTCTACAAGCAAAATGCTTCCGGAACAAAAGGAATGAAATTTTTCTTGGTTTAGGTCACTAATAAAGAAAAAGTAAGTCAGAAGTGCTGATTGGCTATAGTTTCCAAGATATAGTATTGGGTCAAAATAGGAAATTTATGCAAAATAAGATAAAAACGGAATCTGAAATCCTGTCTGCACATTCACATACATTCATTTTAATATGTCTACAGTTTTAACATCAAATATTTTTGACTTCACATAATAGAGAAGCCTTGAAATTGTGTGCACCTGATGTCTTAAGATATTTCTTGATGGATAAAGAAGTGTAAGTTAAATATTTTCAAAATATAAATTTTATTTTTAAGCAAAAATGCCTAAATCTATTGTATAAACAGATGCGATTGTGATGTACACTGCCTGACAAAACACCATGACATGGTACTTCTTGATGCTTTTATATGGCGCCTTAATGGTTCCCTAATACTGTAAATGAATCCTTCAAAATCAAGACTCAGTACATAAGAAAGCCCCATGAACACAGTCAGAGTCAAAAATATCTCTCTGGAACACTCCATTCTGGGCGTTGTTGCTTGAATGCAAATGAGGAGGACAGAGACAGGCCAGTGCATCGGGTGGGGGCGTGGCCAAACTCTCCACTCTTTCCTCTTTAGCGGTGCGATGTGCGCTGGCCCCACTTCCGCGTTTTTGCACAGAATGAGAAGCGTTCCACTGAAAAATAAAAACATTTCCACAGAAAATAAAATTAAACCACTGCTGTTTCAGAGGTTCGAAGACTCGGATAAAGGACATCCGAGCCTGGAAACACTCTCACGTGTCTCCAGGCAAATAAAAAAACGCATCTCGCATTGCGTAGCTCGTTCGCAGTCCACACTCTCTGGGCGTGATTTACAGAGAGTGTGGGTACAAACACAGACGGGCGGTGGAACTGCATTTGCATTTTTTCTTCAATGTGACGTCACATAGTTTCCTTGTTCAGAATCGCCCGTTTGAGCTGTCTTTTTTTCAAACGCAGAAAAGGATCACAAATGCTCAGTTTACACATTTCACAACTTTTAGCCATGGGGGGGGGGGGGCCTAAACAGGGTAGGGGAGCTCACATTAACGTTCAAAAATCTCAGAAAGTGAAAATTTCATGCCATGGGACCTTTAAAAAAAATATTCTAGTGAAGGTATATCATGGATCTAATACACTGGTCTACAAGCAAAATGCTTCCGGAACAAAAGGAATGACATTTTTCTTGGTTTAGGTCACTAATAAAGAAAAAGTAAGTCAGAAGTGCTGATTGGCTATAGTTTCCAAGATATAGTATTGGGTCAAAATAGGAAATTTATGCAAAATAAGGTAAAAACGGAATCTGAAATCCTGTCTGCACATTCACATACATTCATTTTAATGTCTACAGTTTTAACATCAAATATTTTTGATTTCACATAATAGAGAAGCCTTGAAATTGTGTGCACCTGATGTCTTAAGATATTTCTTGATGGATAAAGAAGTGCAAGTTAAATATTTTCAAAATATAAATTTAATTTTTAAGCAAAAATGCCTAAATCTATTGTATAAACAGATGCGATTGTGATGTACACTGCCTGACAAAAGTCCTAGTCTAGTCCTGGTTTAGACCTGAGTTGGACCTACACTGCGATGGGTCCCCATTTTTGCAATAAAATGCCTTTACACATGATGAAATTTGCTTTAATATATTAATAAATTGATTTGTTGTCATTACCAATACGTCTTGTTATTATTTATGAAAGTTCAGAAATACACAATCGTCCTTTTGTCAGGCAGTGTAAAAAAAATATCATTAAATATCTTGAATACATTAGCTAACCAGCACAGTTATCAATTGATTTTCAGTTCATCTTATCAATATAAATGAGATTTAGTCACTTTTATCTCAGAAGCAGATCGAGTCCAATTTGTAGACCAATATAATAAAAACTGGATAAGTTCCTCCCCCTCTGTCCCCGCTCTAGTGGACGCTCCAGGTACTGCAGCTCCGGGAGTTTGGGCCCGGACAGAATTCCCCCAAAGCCCAATGCATTATGGGAATTCAAACTGTGTTGTGACAGGGCATCCGGCTTTCACAAAGGTCTGATTTTGTAGGATTCTTTTCTGTTTTCACAACATAAACTTTTTCACATTTTTAAATCCTCAAAGCTCCTAAAAGTGATCTTTGTCAGACTGAGCCTCGCCGCGCTCTAGCAGCTCTCGCTCTGATTGGTCCAAACGCTCCACGCCGCGCTCGTTACAGACATCACACAGGTGGGAGGAGCTTGCTAGGTTTGAGGAAGTAAATGCGGAAGAGAAATTTATTTTTGGGTCCATGCGCCGATGAGGACAGGCCCCTGAAAACAACATCTTGGGTTCAACTTCAGAGTTTATTATAGTTCTATGAGGTGTATGGAGTTTAAAAACGCAGTGGAGCACTTCTTTCTTTCTGTTTGCGAGAAGAACTCAGCTTAAATCTGCAGGTTTGTGCGTTAAACGTGTGAATGAAACAAAACACAACTCCAGGTGTGTTTGTGACGAGGAAACACTAGAAGAGCTTTATAAAGTTTCGGCCCTTTAACTCCTGGCGTCAGGTGAGTTTGTGTGTTGCCACGGTGACCCCAGCAGTCACCTGACCGCTCCCCCGCCTCAGGTATCGGGGGAGGAGACGCCTGCGGTCGCCGTGGTAACCTGAGGACTGCAGCGTTTAGAGCCGACACCGCTCTGACACCCGGTACTTAAAGGTGTTCAGTGTAAGTCTGTAGTCTTTAACTCCGACTGACCGCCATGGATCCGACCCGGCACAAGACGAGGGAAAACACCAAATAAAACGTCAACGTTTTGACAAAATTTATAACTACAGACAGGTTTGTATTTATTAAGTAAATGGACAGTGCATATAAGAAGATAAAATAATACAAAAACAGACACACAAATGCACATTTTGGTCATTTATTTCCTTTTTATTTATGGTTTATACAGTTTTGTTTTTTCCACGAAAGATTGCACTTAAGATAATTGTACTGTCAGAATTAGTTGACAAAAAATAAATGGCAAAAAGGGGGAGGGGGAAAAAAACTGTAATTTTATCAGTACAGTTTATTTAAAGGGCCCATTTTACTCTGTTTTCTGATCTTTTGTCATTTCCTCGTCACAAACAGACCTGGAGTTGTGTTTTGTTTCATTTACAAGTTTGACACGCAAATCTTGCAGAGTTCTTCATTCAAACAGAAAGAAAACACTCTATTGCACCTTGTGATGTCATCATGTGGTGATACAGGAAGTGCTCCGTTGTGTTTTTAAACTCCGCACACCTTCACTAAAATCATTTGGATCATTTCAGTTCTGGAATCGCCGATCTCTGCTGAACGAAAGGTAATGTGACAACTACCGCTTTATGACATCACAAGGTGGAACAGAGCGTTCTAACATGGCTAAAATCTCACAGGAGTTAGTTTTTTGCGTAGTATCGGACCTTTAAACCTCTCACCAGGTCAGATCTGTGGAGAGGCGTTCTCACTTACAGCTATAACGTTTAGTTTTGAACGGTATTTTTACCAAAAACGACACAAACTAAATACTGAAATTGAACGCCATACTAAGAGACGTTATCACATCTCCATGGAGACGAGCAGGTGGAGGTCGCTACCGTAAAGTTACACAGCGGAGCTTTAAATTGTAGTCTGAAGTTTGGAGACACATTGAGGACAGCAAACCAACATTTTCACGTCACACCCCTTTTCACCGTCACATCAGAATGGAAAATATAGAACTTTTTTTTACAAATAATTACTTTAAAAGCTTTCTTAATTTTTGCTCCACTGTGTTTTTAAACTCCACACACCTTCACTGGAATCATTTGGATAATTTCAGCCCTGGAATTACCGATCTCTGCTGAACAAAAGGAGGAAAACTACAGCTTCATGAAACATAAAGGAGCCTGGGCCTAAACCAGGTCTAAAATCCCTCCCTCTATCCATCCCTCCATCCCTCCATCCATCTATCTATCTCTTTGTAGCTCTCTCTCCTCTATCCTTCCCTCTCTCTCTCTCTATTTATCTTTCTATCTCTTTGTATCTCTCTCTATCCCTGCCTCTCTCTATCTTTCTATCTCTCTATTTATCGCTCTATATCTTTGTATATATAGCTCTCCCCTCCTCTATCCCTCTCTCTATTCATCTCTCTATGTATCTCTCTCTTTGTATCTCTTCTCTCTATCTCTCCTTCTCTATCCCTCTGTATCATTCTATCTCTTTGTATCCCCCTCTCTCTCCTTCTTTATCCCTTCCTCGCTCTCAATCTATCTTTCTATCTATATATATTTATCTCTCTCTTTGTATCTCTCTCTCTCCTTCTCTATCCCTCCCTCTCTCTTTCTCTATCTGTAGCTCTCTCTCCTTCTTGATCTCTCTCTATCTCGTCTGTTTATCTCTATATCTTTGTATATATCTCTCTCCTCT
Source organism: Paratrypauchen microcephalus (assembly GCA_036785185.1). Taxonomy (NCBI): domain Eukaryota; kingdom Metazoa; phylum Chordata; class Actinopteri; order Gobiiformes; family Gobiidae; genus Paratrypauchen; species Paratrypauchen microcephalus. The sequence continues at coordinate 161,351 of JAVJIX010000026.1, read as the reverse complement.
ATCCCTCCCCCTCTCTCCCTTTATTTATCTCTATTTATCTCTTTGTAGCTCTTCTCTCGCTATCTCTCCTTCTCTATCCCTCTATCGTTCTCTTTGTATTGCTCTCTATATATTTATCTTTTTCTTTGTATCACTCTCTCTCTCCTTTATCCCTCCCTCTCTCTCTATTTATATTTTTATCTCTTTTCATCCCTATCTCTATTCCTCTCTATCTCTTTGTATCCTTCTCCTTCTCTATCCCTCCCTCCCTCTCTATCTCTTTATCTCTCTATCTCTTTGTATCTCTCTCTCCTTCTCTATCCCTCCCTCTCTTTCTCTATTTATCTCTTGTATCTCTCTATCTTTCTATCTCTTATCTATTTATCTCTCTTTGTATCTCTTCTCTCTCCCTCTATCTCTCTATCTCTATTTCTTTGTAGCTCTCTCTCCTTCTCTGTCCTTCCCTCTCTCTATTTATCTTTCTTTCTATGTATTTCTCTATATCTTTGTATTTTTCTCTCTCTCCTCTATCCTTCCCTCTTTCTCTCTCTATCTCTCTATTTTTTTCTATTTTTCTTGTAGCTCTCTCTCTCTCTTCCCTATCTATTTCTCTCTTTGTATCCCTCTCCTTCTCTATCCCTCCCTCTATCTCTTTATCTCTCTATCTCTTTGTAGCTCTCTCTCCTCTATCCTTCCCTCTCTTTCTCTCTATTTATCTTTCTCTCTATCTCTCTCTTTGTATCACTTCTCTCTCTATCCTTCTCTATCCCTCTCTTTCTCTCTCTCTCTCTCTCTATGTATCTCTATTTTCCTTGTATCTCTCTCTCTCTCATCCCTATCTATTTCTCTATCTCTTTGTATCCCTCTCCTTCTCTATCCCTCCCTCTCTATCTCTTTGTATCCCTCTCTCTCTCTCCTTCTCTATCTTTCTCCCTTTATTTATCTCTATTTATCTCTCTATCTCTTTGTATCCCTCTTTCTATTTATATTTCTCTCTCTCTTTGTATATCTCTCTCTCCTTCTCTATCCCTCCCTCTCTATATATTTCTATCTCTTTGTATCCCTCTATATTTATCTCTCTATCTCTTTATCTCCCTCCCTCTCTCTTCCTTCTTCTCTTAAATTAAACTATCCCAGATTGATTGTCTGAAGGTCTAAACCCAGACTAAACACAAACAGATTATATCTCCTGACGATTCCCACTCAGAAATTACACTTTCATTACAATTTCATTTTTCTCTCCCCCCGAAGACGTTCTAAACCCTGGAACCGTCCAAAAACCAGATCCCTCGTTCCTCCTGGACCTAAATTTGCCTTGATTACAGAAATAGCTCTCGCTGGGCTGGCCCATAGTAAACAGAGCGGCGACTGATGTGGCCGCCGCATCTCTGAGAACGTTTTCTTCTTCTGCTCCTGCTAAACTGCTGCAGATGTGGACCTCCAGTACCGCCGTCTGATTGGACCGTTCCAGTCACGTGACCAGCTCTTTGTAAAGGGGCGTAAAACAGAACAACAACAGTCGAAAGTCTGGACTCGGTGTTCTTTTTCTATATTTTTAGACGAATGTTATTGATCCACCAGGAAATTATAAAAAATATAAATCGTAATAATAAATTCTAAATAAATAGCAAAAAAAGATGGCAAGATTATGTAAAGTATGTAAATAAGGCATAATTACGTAAATGTATACTGTATATACAAGTCAAAATAAAATGGAAAAATAAGTTTAAAAAATCTACTACAAAACTTTTTACATTAGGACTGTCAGTTTAACATGTTAATTAGATTAATTTATTACACTGCAAATTAACGCGTTATAAAAATTAACGCAATTAATTATGAGCGTTAATTCAATGCGCATTTTAAATTTGGCGTGCGGGGCCTTTGAACGGCAAGTTTATTTATAAAAATATGACGGAGCGTTGTCCCCGGGGAGAGCACGTGCACCGCCGGCAGCCCAGGGAATCGATGACCCCGAGCTCTGGTTCTGCCTCTTCGGACCTGTCCAGCAGTGACCTTGGGGGCCGGACGCCGCCATGGTCAACTGGGACGCCGCCCGCCTCGTCCTGTCCATGGCCAGATATTCTATCTTCGTGGCACGGAACCACCACCTCCATGACGGCCGCACAGCAGAGCACTGGCCCCTCTTCACAGCGCTCCTTCACGCCCACATTCACCATCTCCACTCCGCAAGAGAAACGGAGTTTCGCGACACCTTCACCCCAGACAATACACTTTTCTCCATCTCCCGAACCAGTTACCCTCAGTTGGACTTCTGACCCTTACCCTCCTCCGCTGTTCCCTCTGGACCCTGTCATCTGGACTCTCCCTGGACACTACATCGCCCTTGTTTCCCCCCAGACCCCCTTTCTTTGGACCCAGAGATCTTTTTGGACCTCTTCACTCCCCCTGTTTCTTTCTTGGCCCCCCCTTGTACCCCCTTTGCCCCCGGCCCAGTGCTACACCAATGCTGCTCCGTCAAACTCCTCGAGCGCCATCTTTGTATACCGCCACATAGTTTGTTGTGTTTTTATTGAGTAGCCATCACCCGGAAGTAGAGCCGGCTAGGTCGCTGACCATTATCCGATTACACGAGTTTCATGTGCACTTGGATTTTAGGACAGACCACCCGCTGAGTAATGGGATCAGATTTGGAGAAATCCAATCCGATCCTACCATGTGCACGCAATGATTAAACAGCTCTACTTTACATTTATTTAATCACAGGTGGTTTTAGAGCTCAAAAATACCTAGAAAAAACAGGTATTCTGACTGTTTAGGTCGCCTCTCCACAGATCTGACCTGTAACTTGGTCTGCTTTGATCTCCTTGATGATAAAGAGATTTAATGCCGGACCTCTTGCCAACAAGAATGTACTTCCTGATTATCTGGCAATAAAACGCTTTATAATTAGATGGACAGACACAAAATGTGTCTTGAGTATTTTGACCTCAAGACACATTTTGCTCAAATACATGGATGAAAATCAGGTTCAGGCCTTTTAAGTATTTAGGGCTGAACAAATGAGTGAAATTTAATCAGTTTTAATGATTGTAATTCAAAACTGCAACTGAATACCCCCAGTTTTAAAGGACTCTTGTGAGCTTTAAGTCGTGTTCTAATGTCATTTCCTCCTCACAAACAGACCTGGAGTTGTGTTTTGTTTCATTCACACGTTTGAGTAACTCTTTATTAATCGTCGGTCTACATCTTCAAAGCTCTGAACGTTCTGTTCCACCTTGTGATGTCATGAAGTGGTAGTTTTTAACAGCTACCTTTTACTTTTTGTTCAGTAGAGATGGAGTTATGTGCTTAAAGCTGGATTGTGTAAATGTTCTGGTGGAGGACCCGTCAAATGCTTTTTTATTTTTTTATTTTTTTCATGGAGATGTTATTGCTCCGTCTGGAATGTTTCACAGCATGGCATTAAAATGTTCTATCTTCATGGAGACCAAACCAAACCAAGTTACAGGTCAGGTCTGTGGAGAGGCGACCCAAACAGTCAGAATGTCTGTTTTTCTAGGTATTTTTGAGCTCTAAAACCACCTGTGATTAAATAAATGTAAAGTAGAACTGTTTAAAGTCACACATTCCAGGTAGAGCACTGTCATCTCCATAGAAACAAGCAGGTGATGGACCTCCAACCAAAAAGTTACACAGTGAATCTAACGTTTTACTCATCAAATTCACATTTTTGTAGTTTTCCTTTAGAGATAACCTTTTAGTAGTTATTTTTTGCTCTTGCACCGTTACAGAATTGAGTAGCTTTTGTTTGCTCTTTGACACTAAGCGTTATTGAAAAGGTGGTAAATAAATGGTAAATAGTCACATTCTTATACTGCGCTTTTCCACCTTTCCACCATCTAGTCAATCAAAGCACTTTACATCACCCAGTCACTCACACACCAGGGTACGCAGACATCGGGGGTGAGGTGGGCTAAGACTGCGTCCCATTACTCTGTCTTACCCCTTCCCCTTTATCTACGACTTTGTCTTGCCCCTCTATACCGAGCTGAGAGGGTTCAGGGTACGAATGTTCCCCTAAGAAATGGGACACCACTCGATTCCCGTTACCCGACAAAAAACTAGCTTGTTTATATATGAAAGTAGACGTACGCGATTGAGCCATTTGTCTGTCATCTGTTATTAGTTTTTGAGTAGGGCAGAGAAAAATCGATTAAAATTGGAAATCTGATTATTATCTTTTTTTTTTTTATCTGAGATTTTATTTTTAGGCCAGCTCTACATGAACGTTCGATAAACGATAACGTCGGCTAAACAGACACGGCAACAACAGTTCACTAAAAGTAATGTAGAACATAAGCGTCATAATTGTAGACCTGCTAAACTGTTAATCGATCATTAGAACTGCTGAAAATACATTTATGAGGCTGGTCGATGTGACGCTGCCATCCTGATCCCAAAACCTGCCTGACCTTGTAGTCGTACCCCTTCGTTTCAAGTCTGGTCGAGAGCTTACTTCGTTTCAAGGAGTATGTAGCCCGAGGTCGTGGCCCGAGCCCTTGATCAAAATTAGAATCGGGACACCCCTTGCCCTCACATGAACTCGTAAAACCAAGGGGTAGGGGTAAGACGAAGGGGTAAGACAGAGGAATGGGATGCAAGTGTCTTGCCCAAGGACACAAAGAATGACAAACATTAATCTGTGGGAGCTGCAATCTTACGCTCAACCAATATTTTTATTTTTACGTAGAGAGTGGGATCATTGGACAAATGCTCGACCAACTGAGCTTCTGTCGCCAAGTATCAGTATCGGATTAGATGAAAAAGGATAAAAAATCATATGGGAACAACACTACTTTAGGCTGGTGTAGATGTTTGAGGAGAGGAGCTGTGGAGGAGGAGGAGGAGGTGGTTGGTGTCTGTTTTGTAATAATATAGTGAGTCAGAAACCGTAACTTTTGCTTGTGTACCAGGCTGAAGTGTGTAATTATGGATCTGCTCACAGTCTGAACAACTGACAACAACGAAGAGCACGAAGAGCACAAAGCACGAAGCTGAGTCAGGAGGCGGGAGAAGGAGTTTAAGCTGTGAAATCCTCATATACACCGCTTCTTATTCCAACTGGCACCAGCATAACTAGAGAAGGATGTGAAGGCTTGAAGGGCCCGGTTAATAATCTCCATTTAACACCAAAAAGTCACATTTGTTCCTCCAAAGTGTGAACTCAAAGGACAGAGGACTGATTGTAGACTTCATCATTTAAAAAAAAAACCAAGCTGATCATTGACGATAGAAACGGCAATATAAAATGACGGTTTACTCCCACAAAGTAACCGTTTTCCCTTAAGACTTGCTACAACTTATAATTACCACGACTAATACGACAATATAGAATTAAAGGTGTATTGTGTGACTTTTCTTGTGGAGTCCTGGTTTTAGTCCTGGTTCAGTCCTGGTTCAGTCCTGGTTCAGTCCTGGTTCAGTCCTGCTTTAGTCCTGGTTTAGTCCGGGTTCAGTCCTGTGTTAGTCCTGGTTTAGTCCTGGGTTAGTCCTGGTTTAGTCCTGCTTTAGTCCTGGTTTTAGTACTGTGTTAGTCATGGTTCAGTCCTGGTTTAGTCCAGGTTCAGTCCTGATTTAGTCCTGATTTAGTCCTGATTTAGTCCTGGTTTAGTCCTGGGTTAGTCCTCGTTTAGTCCTGGTTTAGTCCTGGTTTTAGTCCTGGTTTAGTACTGGGTTAGTCCTGGTTTAGTCATGGTTCAGTCCTGGTTTAGTCCTGGTTCAGTCCTGATTTAGTCCTGGTTCAGTCCTGTGTTAGTCCTGGGTTAGTCCTGGTTCAGTCCTGGTTTAGTCCTGGTTCAGTCCTGATTTAGTCCTGGGTTAGTCCTGGGTTAGTCCTGGCTCAGTCCTGGGTTAGTCCTGGTTCAGTCCTGGGTTAGTCCTGGTTTAGTCCTGGTTCAGTCCTGATTTAGTCCTGGGTTAGTCCTGGTTCAGTCCTGGGTTAGTCCTGGTTTAGAGTCCTGGGTTAGTCCAGGTTAAGACTTGCTATAACATAATTACCACTACTAATACGACAATATAGAATTAAAGGTGTATTGTGTGACTTTTCTCGTGGAGGGGCCGTCAAATCCTTTTCCATCTTCAGGCCGCACCCTCCAGTCCTCACATCAGGGCTTCTTGAGGGTCCAGTCCTTTCAGGGTGTGGCCCCCAAATTATGGACTGTCCTGCCCCTGACCCTCCGTGAGACAGATTCTATCGACTCACTTAAAAAGCAGCTCACGACACGGTTATTTAGACAAACTTTTGGTTGACTGCGTCTGTAATTCCTCTGTTCTTGTACATGTTGTTTATTGCACTCGGTAAAGCACTTTCGATTTTTTTTTTTTTATTATCTGCGAAAGGTGCTCTATAATTAGCTATAAATAACTATAATGCCCTAGTCATTATATTTATTGTCTTGTTTATCAAATGTTTTATGTTCACTGTGGGCCTAGGGGGCGCTGCAATTTCAAATCCTGTGCGTGCGACCTGTATGGTTTATAAAGCTGACTTTGAACTTTGAAATAAAGTCTGACTGACTGACTGACGGACAATTTACTTACAAACTGTCTGAAGAAATTGCAAACTTACTTACGAACTTGCTTACAAACTTACTTACGAACTTACTTACAAACTTGAGTATAAGCTTACTTAATTACCTACTTACCAACTTACTTACGAACTTGCTTCCTAACAAATTTACTTATGAACTTGCTTATGAACATACTTACAAACTTGCTTAATTACCTACTTACAAACTTACTTATGAACTTACTGATGAGCTTGCTTACAAACTTACTTACAAACTTACTTGCTTACGAACTTACTTACAGACTTACAAACTTAAGTACAAGCTTACTTAATTACCTACTGACTTACTTACAAACTTGCTTCCTTACAAACTTACTTACGGACTTTCTTACAAACTTACTTACCACCTTACTTACGGACTTACTTACTAACTTACGAACTTGCTTACAAACTTACTTACGAACTTACTTGCTTACGAACTTATTTACGGACTTACTTACAAACTTACTTGCTTACGAACTTGCTTACTTACAAACTTGCTTACTTACAAACTTGCTTACTTACAAACTTACTTACGGACTTACTTACGAACTTACTTACGAACTTACTTACGAATTTACTTAGGAACTTATGGACTTACTTACAAACTTACTTACAAACTTGCTTACTTACGAACTTGCTTACAAACTTACAAACGTATGGACTTACTTACAAACCTACTTACTTATGAACTTAGTTACAGACTTACTTATGAACTTACTTGCTTACGAACTTACTTAAGGACTTACTTACAAACGTATGTACAAGCTTACTTAATTACCTACTTACTTACTTACAAACTTGCTTACTTATGAACTTGCTTACGGACTTACTTACGAACTTACTTAGTTACAAATGAAGCAAAACACAACTTCAGGTCTGATGAAGAGGTAGAGCGATTCACTGAGTCATGAAAAAGTCAAAAGTTGCAGTACAGGTGCTCTACGAGGGTTGAACTTTAAATCTTAATAGAATGTTGCCCTTACTGGAAAATGTAAACGTGGGCAAGGTACAAACCCAAAGCACAGGGACTGAACCAGCGAGATGGTGTTCAACCGAGTCCAGGTCTGTTTGTGCCGTGGAAACATTACGACATCGATCAGAAAATAGTGTATCGTGGACTCTTTAAGACTTGCTATAACTTGAATAATAATTACTTCTACTACTGACAATATATTCTTAAACGGTAGATGTCATGGAAATAAAACTTATGTAGTAAAGTTAATCATCTGAATGCATCAAAGCTTAAATTATCCAAACTTCTGCTTTGAAATCTCGCCAGTGGGACAATCCAGCTTTTCTGCGTAATCTCAAGCTTGTTTCTGCTTGTCGGACGGTTTGCGAGCGCTCCTCTGCCTCCTACACGACGCGAAAGTCGGTCAGTCCACGTTCGAACTGATCTGTGTGGACTTTGGGCTCGCGTACCCGCGCACAACCGAGACAAAATACCCATAATTCCCCCGGCGTGGGCCTGATTTAACTCGACCCGAGGCTAGAGTTCCCTTGCGCGGAGGAATGCCAGCGGACCTGTTTAGAGCTCGGAAAGTGCTAATGGTTTTAACCACGATGAGGAGGGAGTTGGGTGTGGAATTGTTTTGGCGAAAAGGAGGCCAGAGGTGGAAGAAGTACTCAGGTAAAAGTACAGATCTGAAGGTTGGCGGTGCGATTCCCGCTCCCACAGATAAGCGCTGTTGTTGTGCCCTTGGGCAAGACAGACTTAAATGTTATTGATCTACCAGGGAAATGACTTGGACACAGTAGCTAAGGAGTAATTATTTAAGTGCAAATGTACAAGTAAAAAAAGGGTGTTTTGTACAGTTTTACGGAGTTTTATTTGTTACATGAGGGTGAGTGGTTGTACAGTTGTAGGGTTAGTGCTGGTTTAATCATGGTTCAGTCATGGTTTAGTCCTGGTTCAGTCCTGGTTTTGTCCTTGTTTAGTCCTGGTTTAGTCCTGGTTTAGTCCTGGTTCAGTCCTGGTTTAGTACTGGGTTAATCCTGGTTTAGTCCTGGTTCAGTCCTGATTTTAGTCCTGGTTTAGTCCTTGGTTAGTCCTGGTTTAGTCCTGGTTCAGTCCTGGGTTAGTCCTGGTTTAGTCCTGGTTCAGTCCTGGTTCAGTCCTGGGTTAGTCCTAGGTTAATCCTGGTTTAGTCCTGGTTCAGTCCTGGTTTAGTCCTGGTATAGTCCTGGTTCACTCCTGATTTAGTCTAGGTTCAGTCCTGGTTTAGTCCTGGTTCAGTCCTGGTTTAGTCCTGGGTCAGTCCTGGTTTAGTCCTGGGTTAGTGCTGGATCAGTCCTGGGTTAATCCTGGTTTAGTCCTGGTTTAATCCTGCTTTAGTCCTGGTTCAGTCCTGGTTTAGTACTGGGTTAGTCCTGGGTTGGTCCTCGTTTAGTCCTGGTTCAGTCCTGGGTTAGTCCCGGTTCAGTCCTGGTTCAGTCCTGGTTCAGTCCTGGTTTAGTCCTGATTCAGTCCTGGTTCAGTCCTGGGTTAGTCCATTTTTAGTCCTGGGTTAATCCAGGTTTAGTATAAACCACCTGTGACTGAATAAATGTAAAGTAGAGGTGTTTAATGTCACACTGTGGAACATTCCAGGCAGAGCAGTGACATATCCATAGAAACAAGCAGGTGACAGACTCCCAACCAAAAAGTTACACAATGAAACTTTAAGGCAGATACGCTAAAAGTCAAAATATATAGAAGTGTATCGTCTGTTTCTACAATATCCCGCCCACGCGTTTTCTCGCTGCTGATCCGACACTCGCCCACTCGAGGCTTCGCCGTGATCCGACGCAGCCTCATCTTTTCCAAACTACCGAGGGAACAGAAGAGAGCTGTTTCTGAACTCCAGCTCACCTCCTCCTGTAGCCAAGGACTGAAGTGTGACGTCGCCCACAGCCTTCAGATCCTGTCAAATGAAGCTCACGAGGCTAGCTCTTATCAAGGTTATAATAGTTTGGGATTTTTCATTATCGTTTAGTTTTAGTTTTGACTTTTTTTTCTCTAACTTCCACATTTACCAACTCCAAAAAAGCCGAAAACGAAGAGCGATTTATCTATGATTTCAGTTATAGTTTTGTAAACACACAATTTCAGTTATCTTTTTTTTTTTTTTTTTTTAATTGTTTTTATTTATTTCAGTTAACATAAATACTTTTTCATGGTTCAGTCCTGGTTTAGTCCTGGCTTAGTCCTGGATTAGTCCTGGATTAGTCCTGGATTAGTCCTGGTTTAGTCCTGGTTTAGTCCTGGTTCAGTCCTGGGCGATTTAACAAATTAATCTAATTACGGGATTTTTTATTAATTAATCTAATTAATCGCATTTTAATCTATGTGAGAGAGAGAGAGGGAACCCAAATTCTGCGACCGTGGTTTGTTGTTTTGGTGGTTTGGTGATCTGTTGGTTTGTTGGTTTGGTGGTTTGGTGGTTTGGTGGTTTGGTGGTTTGGTGAAGTGCGCTCACGCTCGCTCTATCACCGGTAACAATGGAACTTGTCCGGACGTGATTATCGTTCAAATGATACGTCAGGCTGGAGCAGCTTCAATGATCGGAAAATTCTTTTTTACAAAAGCTCCAAATCACGGTGTTCTTATTGATCGTCCCGTCTTCGTTCTTTTTATAAATAAAGTTGCCGTTCAAAGGCCCTGGCAGCGATTTGCTCCTCGCCCCTTGAGTTGAGTCCATGTCAGTTGTTTCTTTATTTGTTTGATTAGCGACGCAGGTGGAAGTGATGCCACTGCCAAGTCGCCTACAGGTCCTTCAATGGGACAAACTTAAAATACGCAGATTGAATTGCCGCTCATAATTAATTGAGTTAATTTTTATAACGTGTTAATTTGCAGTGTAATTAATTAATCTAATCAACGCATTACACTGACAGCACTAATTTTTGGTCATATTGTGAGGACACAAACCAAGTCCCTATGACGTAAAAAAAAAGGTTTAAAGTGCAGATATGTCTTAAAATAGAATAAAATTGCACTGTGTAACTTTGGTTGGGGTCCATCACCTGCTTGTTTCTATGGATACATCATTACTCTGTCCGGAATGTTCCACAGTGTGACATTAAACAGCTCTACTTTACATTTATTCAATCACAGGTGGTTTTAGAGCTCAAAAATACCTCGAAAAACACACATTCTGACTGTGTGTGAGGTCGCCTCTCCACAGATCAGACCTGTAACTTGTCTGGTTTGGTCTCCGTGAATAGAGAAAGTTTTAATGCCACACTGCGAAACATTCCAGATAAAGTAATAACATCTCCATGAAGACGAGCAGAGCATGTCCCAGTCTTGGTGCAGATCTCAGCTCAGGAAGTGAAAATAAATCTGCTGTACTGTCTTGTATTTTACAGTCCAATAAACAGGAAGTGCAATGTCAGCATGCTAGATGTTGTTAGTGTTACTGCGCCAGCAAAACTCCGCTTTAGCCTCAGAAAGTTGTGAAAAGTGCTTATAAACTCGTCATGTGAGTAATTAGGACGCTCTGCATGCATTAGGGAAGTGAGCAATGACTTTGGACCACTTCTACGGCAGTGAAAATCCGGTACAGAGACTTTTAAGTTAAGGATTTAGGTCGGGAAATGAATGTAACATTCCGAAGAAGAAGGAAAACCAACATTTCCCAATGAACTCTTTCTGTTGTCACAATTTGAAACCAGTCCAGTCCAGTTCAGAGCCTTTTAATGTTCGAATCATATCAAATTAACATGGCTAACCCGCTAGCCGCCGTGTTCCGAACAGGAAGTGTTCATGAGGGCTCCATTAACTGTGGCTCCAATTGAATTTACACTGAAAAACTGTCCCCCTGCTCTATGTAACTGCTGCTGTGGCCTTGTCATTTTGGTCTTCAAACGTTCGTATTAATCCATTAATACATGATATAGTTTATATTTATATCGTTTTTATTTCGCTGTTTTGTATGTAAATAAATTCCTACTTGTAATATCGAACTCGGCTCCAAATTCACTCCTATAACTGGTAGCTTTTTTGCTATCACTATTTATCTTCTTTTTTTTTTTTTAATTCAAATTATTGGTTCATTAATGCTTCTTAATATTATCATTACTTTATTTTTCTTTTTATGCACCATTACGTTTATATTCATTTTATTTGGGGAAAAAATGCTTATGTGCTGTGACTTTTGTGGAGAAAAAAATGAAATAAATTGAATAAATAGCAAATTATATATATATATATATATATACACTCAACAAAAATATAAACGCAACACTTTTGTTTTTGCTCCCATTTTTCCTGAGATGGACCCAAAGATCCAAAATTCACTCCAGATACACAACACTACCATTTCTCTCAAACATTGTTCACAAATCTGTCCAAATGTGTGACAGCGAGCACCTCTGCCCCGCCGAGACAATCCACCCCACCTCACAGGTGTGCCACATCAAGATGCCGATCCGACATCATGACCAGTGCACAGGTGCGCCCCAGACTGCCCACAATAAAAGGCCACCCCGAAATGTGCATGTCTGGGGACTCAGAACCAGTCAGTATCTGGTGTGACCACCATTTGCCTCATGCAGTGCAACACATCTTCTTCGCATAGAGTTTATCAGATTGTCAATTGTGGCCTGTGGAATGTCGGTCCACTCCTCTTCAAAGGCTGTTATGGACGAAGAACACAGGTGCATTTTATTGATGGCATTTTGAATGCACAGAGATACCGTGATGAGATCCTGAGGCCCATTGTTGTGCCATACATCCTTGAACATCACCTCATGTTTCAGCAAGATAATGCACGGCCCCATGTTGCAAGGATCTGTACACAATTCTTGGAAGCTGAAAATGTCCCAGTTCTTGTATGGCCAGCATACTCACCGGACATGTCACCCATTGAGCATGTTTGGGATGTGTTTGACCGGCGTATACGACAGCGTGTACCAGCTCCCACTAATATCCAGCAACTTCGCACAGCCATTGAAGAGGAGTGGACCAACATTCCACAGGCCACAATTGACAATCTGATAAACTCTATGCGAGGAAGATGTGTTGCACTGCATGAGGCAAATGGTGGTCACACCAGATACTGACTGGTTCTGAGTCCCCAGACCCCCAATAAAGCAAAAAAAAAAAAAAATGCACATTTCGGGGTGGCCTTTTATTGTGGGCAGTCTGGGGCGCACCTGTGCACTGGTCATGATGTCGGATCGGCATCTTGGTGTGGCGCACCTGTGAGGTGGGGTGGATTGTCTCGGCGGGGCAGAGGTGCTCACTGTCACACATTTGGACAGATTTGTGAACAATGTTTGAGAGAAATGGTAGTGTTGTGCACTGCAAAAGCGTTTATATATATATATATATATATATATATATATATATATATATATATATAAATTGCAATACCAAGCGATGGTAACATCAGGAAAAAGGAACACGAGAAACTGGAGAAATACCAGGGGCTCAAGGAAGAGCTGGAGAAGGCCTGGAAGGTGAAGGCATCAGTGGTGCCCGTGGTGATCGGAGCACTTGGGGCTGTAACCCCCAAACTGGAGGAGTGGCTACAACAGATCCCAGGAAAAACATCAGACATCTCAGTCCAGAAAAGCGCAGTACTAGGAACAGCAAAGATACTGCGCAGAACTCTCAAGCTCCCAGGCCTCTGGTAGAGGACCCGAGCTGGATGAGAGTGACAGACCAACCACCATGGAAGGTGAGGAGCACCTGTGTATATATATATATATATATAGTGTGTATGTATATATATATATATATATAGTGTGTATGTATATATATATATATATATATATAGTGTGTATGTATATATATATATATATATATATAGTGTGTATGTATATATATATATATATAGTGTATATATATATATATATATATGTGGGCTTCATTTGACTGGAGCTGAATGCTGTTTGTGACCTCAGTCTCGCTCAGTCCATACAGTCGTGTGTAGGATTTAGATTAAAGTTCAGGATCAGGTGAATCTATGTCACTGTAACTTTCCCAAGAAGTATGGAAACTGTGTGTGTGTATTTCTCTGAATGTGTGTATGTGGTGTGTGTGTGTATTTCTGTATTTGTGTGTATGTGTGTATTTCTGTGTGTGTGTGTGTATGTGTGTATTTCTCTGTGTGTGTGTATATTTCTGTATGTGTGTGTATGTGGTGTGTGTGTGTATTTCTGTATGTGTGCGTGCGTGTGCGTGTGTGTGTGTGTGTGTATGTGGTGTGTGTGTGTATTTCTGTATGTGTGCGTGTGCGTGTGCGTGTGTGTGTGTGTGTGTGTGTGTGTGTGTGGTTACCTGTACTGGACTCGGTGCTCTCGGGGCCTCCAGCTGTTTTCCACTGCTCCAAACTGTCGGATGTTTTATAGCGTCATCCAATTCAAGTTAAAGAGACAGAGTCCCGTTTACACGTACACTGGTATTTTTAAAACCCGAGACATTTCCCTTCGTTTGTACCCATCTTTTACACACCAACAGCGAATTCGCCTCTGAAAACGAATCTTTCTAAAAACTCCGGCTAGAGTGGAGATTCTGGAAAACTACGGTTTCACGTTTGTGTGTAAAGTGAGATCAACGGAGTTTTAGGAGCTGACGCACCAAAAGTGGGATTCTGATTGGCTTGCAGATCGTTCTCGTTCGTTTTCAGAGGCGAATTCGCCGTCTGCGTGTAAAAGATGGGTACAAACGAAGGGAAATGTTTTAAAAATACCAGTGTTCGTTTAAACGGGGCCTTATTTTAAAGGTCCCATGACATGGTACTTCTTGATGCTTTTATATGGCTCCTTAATGGTTCCCTAATACTGTAAATGAATCCTTCTTCAAAATCAACACTCAGTGCATGAGAAAGAGAGATAAGATGAGAAAGAGTCATAAATGTCACTCTGGAACACTCCATTATGGGCGTTGTTGCTTGAATGCAAATGAGGAGGACAGAGATGGCCTATAGTAGAGGGTGGGGGCGTGGCCAAACTCTCAGCTGTGCCTTTGCGCTCTGACCCACTTCCGTGTTTTTGCGCGAGGGAGAGATGAGAAGCATTCCATTGAAAAATAAACACATTTCCACAGAAAATAAAATGAAACCACTGCTGTTTCAGATATCCACAGGCTCAGATAAAGGACTTCCGAGCCTAGAAACACTCGCAAGTTCCTCCAGGCAAATAAAAAAACGCATTTCGCATTGCGTAGCTCCTCCACAGTCCAAACTCTCTGGGCGCGATTTACAGAGACGCTGAGTAGAGACAGACGGGGGTGGAACTGCATTTGCATTTCTTTTTTCGAGCTGACGTCAATAAGGTGCCTTGTTCAAAATCGCCCGTTTGAGCTCTGATTTTTTTCTAACGCAGAAAAGGATCGCAAATGCTCAGTTTAGACATTTCGCAACTTTTAACCATGGGGGGGGCGGGGGCTAAACAGGGTAGGGGAGCTCACATCACGTTCAAAGACCTCAGAAAGTGAAAATTTCATGCCATGGGACCTTTAATATTCAAATAGGGCTTTTTACGTTCCTTGGCTTTTTACAGCGCCTGAGTTGCGTGATCCTCTTTGTCTTTTATTTAACTAATAGAGTTAAATAGAGCTTTATTTTATATTTCTCTTGGATATGTTTTATCTGTATTGTAAGAGTTTATTTATAGAGCAACTTTCACAGATTAAAAAAAAATTACAGAGTGCAATAAACAACATGTACAAGAACAGAGGAATCAAAAGTTTGTGTAAATAGCCATGTTGTGAGCTGATTTTTAAAAGAGTCGATAGAATCTGTCTCTCGGAGGGTAAGGGGCAGGACAGTCTATAATCTGGTTGTATTTTAAAGTGGTTCTTTGGGACCATCCAGAGGCCCTGACCTGAGGACCGGAGGGAGCGACCTGAGGTGTAGAGGCGCAATAAGTCCCTGATGTACTGGGGTGACCTGATTTTAAAATCAAGATGAAACTTAACCAGAAGCCAGCGCAGTGAAGCGAACTGGTGTGACGTCTGTTCACCTGTTCGCTCCTGTTAAAAACTTTGCAGCTGCATTTTGTACTAGTTGCAGCCACTCAAGTGTGGACATGTTAAAACAACTAAAAATAGAATTACAAAAATCAAAACGACATGAAATAAAAGAGTGAACAATCATCTCAAGATCAGCGTTTGATAATTGTGCAGCGCTTTGGACTGGCATATCGTGAAAATATCACACAGAGAAATGTGGATATCGTTCCAGGACTAAACCTGGGCTAAGACAGGTCTAAACCAGGACTAAACCAGGACTAAACCAGGACTAAACCTGGACTAAGACGGGTCTAAAACAAGACTAAACCTGGACTAAGACAGGTCTAAAACAGGACTAAACCAGGGCTAAACCTGGACTAAGACAGGTCTAAAACAGGACTAAACCTGGACTAAGACAGGTTTAAAACAGGACTAAAACAGGACTAAACCTGGACTAAGACAGGTCTAAAACAAGACTAAACCAGGACTAAACCTGGACTAAGACAGGTCTAAAACAAGACTAAACCAGGACTAAACCTGGACTAAGACAGGTCTAAAACAAGACTAAACCAGGACTAAACCTGGACTAAGACAGGTTTAAAACAGGACTAAAACAGAACTAAACCTGGACTAAGACAGGTCTAAAACAGGACTAAACCAGGACTAAACCTGGACTAAGACAGGTCTAAAACAAGACTAAACCAGGACTAAACCTGGACTAAGACAGGTCTAAAACAAGACTAAACCAGGACTAAACCTGGACTAAGACAGGTTTAAAAAAGGACTAAACAAGGACTAAACCAGGACTAAACCAGGACTATTCGACCAAATAAACTTTGTCCAGTTGACAAATTGAGTTTCTCTCTTTACTGTCCATATTACACTATTTTCTGAGCTGTTTTCATGTAGTTTCCTCGTCACAAACATACCCGGAGTTGTGTTTTGTTTTATTCCACCTCGTGATGTCATGTGGTAAAACAGGAAGGGCTCCACTGTGTTTTTGAACTCCGTACACCTTCGCTAGAATCATTTTAAACTCCTGTTAAAAACTTTGCAGCCGCTCAAGTGTGGACGTGTTAAAACAACTAAAAATAGGATTAGAAAAATCTAAACGACATGAAATAAAGGAGTGAACAATCATCTTAAGATCAGCGTTTAATAATTGTGCAGCGCTTTGGAAACTGTTTTGGAGGCATATCGTGAAAATGTCACACGGAGAAATGTGGATATCGTTCCAGCAGGTTCAGATGTGAAACCACAGACTGCAGTTCCTCTGAACATACGTGCACTTTTATTAGCGCCACAGTTGAAGTGAAACTGGCAGGTGCACCGTGTCGCTGTGGTGGACGATCTATCCGCTCGTCTCCATGGAGATGTTAATGCTCGGTCTGAAATCTTTCACATTGTGGTGTTATTTATCCCGGCATTAATTCAGTTACGTGTTTTCATGTTGAGATCCAGTTGCTTTGTCGATCTTCCAAGGGTCTATGTCGCACAAAGAGGAGGTTTTGTGAGGTTTACGCCATGTTGTAATGCACGTGGAGTTGTGTTTTGTTTCCTTCACATGTTTAAATAATCCTTTTTTATTTTTTATTATAGGGGATAAATATGGGACGGTTATGAGGTAATTAAAGGTCCTAAATTACGCTAAAAGGGCTCGTGTGAGTTTTAAATCATGTTATAATGTTGTTACTTCCTCAAAAACAGGCCTGGAGTTGTTTTGTTTCAGGCTACGATTACAGGTAGCCATGTATGTTGAGAAACAAATATTTCTCTCCCTCTGTTTTCCAAAATAAGCCCCGTTTACATGTACGGGGGTCATTCAAATTTCTAAGTAGGGATGCAAATTATCGATTAATTCATTAATCTATAGTTGATTGACCTTATCGATCGATTAACGATTAACTGATAAGCAGCGTTTTTCACCTGAATTTTAGTGTTTCAATAGGGTCTTTAAGAATATAAGCTATAGTAACATGACACTGAGTCATGAAAATATCATAGTATTATTATATTGTATATTCCTCAATTAATTATTCCTTAGTAAAAAGCAGACAAATGTATTGATGCTGAATAACAAAATACAGTAATCCCTCGCTCTATCGCGGTTTGCTGATTTTTTATTTTTTATTTTTTTTAAATAGTGTAACATTCTGTTCTCCGTCCTGATTGGCTAAGAGACTAGACCAGGACTAAACGTGGACTAGACCAGAACTAAACCAGGTCTAGACCTGGACTAAACCAGGTCTAAACCTGGACTAAACCAGGTCTAAACCTGGACTTGGCCTGGACTAAACCAGGACTGGACCAGGTCTAGACCTGGAGTAAACCAGGATTAAACCACCACGTGCCGCTGCTGGTTTCGTGCGGCTGGTTTGTGGCTCTGGCTGAGACTATGCATTCCGGGCGCCGCGGTTCGATCTCGTGCTCAGCAGCCTCGCGCGTACACCAGGCAGTGACGTTGAGTGAGCGCGGTGCACGGTTGCCTTTTTTCGTGACCACGCGGGTGCGCGTGTCCGCGATTAGCGATTAATTACAATTAATGCATTTTGTTCGACCAGCGTCTTGATCGACAATTAATCGTAAGCTGATTAATTGATTAATTAATAAAAAAACATCCCTAGTTTTAAGACAAATTAAAAACAACATTATTTTTCTACGTAACATCCACCTAAGTCAATACACTTCTGCAAGCGACGTTTCCACCAAAAAA
The DNA here is from genome assembly GCA_036785185.1 of Paratrypauchen microcephalus. NCBI lineage: Eukaryota > Metazoa > Chordata > Actinopteri > Gobiiformes > Gobiidae > Paratrypauchen > Paratrypauchen microcephalus. The sequence continues at coordinate 143,144 of JAVJIX010000026.1, read as the reverse complement.
TTCCTTCTTGATAGAATTCTGGAGCTTGTCTAGTCAACCAGGTCACAACCTCCCTCTTCGCTTCAAGTATGAACTGAAATCTTGTTCCTTTTTAAATGTTCCTTCAACTTTGGAAATAGGGAAGAAAAACATCCATAAACGTTGTACAAATCTTCAATAATTTCTTTAGGTTTCCACTGAAGTTTTGTAAGAAACTTAATGTTTGCTCGGACTTCAGATTGGCTCATTTTGGAGGGTCAAAAAAGTGGGTTGTGCAATATGTAACGTAACTCTTTGAATAACAAAGCTAGAATGCCGAAACTTGTCAAACGTATTTATAAGTCATCAGTGGTACGATTCAAGGTCATTTTGTTGAACTAGTTTGACTCATTTTGAATTTATGGCATTTGTCTTAGAACTTTTTGAATGGCCCTCGTACACTGGTATTTTTAAAAACGGAGACATTTCCCTTCGTTTGTACCCATCTTTTACACGCAAACGGCAAATTCGCCTCTGAAAATGAAGAACGCTCTGCAAGCCAATCAGAATCACACTTTTGGTGCGTCAGCTCCTAAAACTCAGTTTATCTCACTTTACACGCAAACGCCAAACCAGAATTACTTTCCAGAATCTCCACTCTACCCGGAGTTTTTAGAAAGATTCATTTTCAGAGCCGAATTCACCATTTGTGTACAAATGAAAGGAAATGGGGTTTTTTTTGTCAATTTAAAAAAATATATATACTATATTTGAGGTGTAGAGCATGTGTCTCGTGATCCAGGGGTTGGCGGTTCGAATCCCGCTCTTGACGGGTTGACCGCATATGATCCCAGCTCCCACAGATGAGTGCTGCCGTTGTGTCCTTGGGCAAGACACTTAATCCCACCTCGCCCCCAGTGTCTGTGGACACTGGTAGCCCCCATAGCAGAAGATACATCAAGGCCTGTTGTGACGTGAGCCGTCCTCCTGTGGACCCACCACCCGCGGAAGGATTCATGGGGGCTGGTGCATTGTGTTCTGGGAAGCAGAACACTGCTTGGACTGCTGCCCCTGCGACCCAGAAAATGGAAAAGCGGAAGAAAATGAATGAATGATATATTTTTTTTATTATCCTTTATTTATCCCTGTATGGAAATTATTTCTCTGCATTTGACCCATCCTTCAGGAGCAGTGGGCAGCTCGTCTTTCAGGCGTCCAGGGACCATCTCCATGATCTTGTTGCTCGTCGTGGTCAGGACCTCAGCTGGAGGACTTTACCTAGAGCATGTTTTTGGGTTTTTGGGTTGGTGGGGGAAACCGGAGTGCCCGGAGGAAACCCACCCAGACACGGGGTGAACATGCAAACTCCACACAGAAAGTCACTCATTCACACATGTTTGAGGAACTCTTTATTACTCTTTATTATTCGTCTAACCCTAACCCCCCTCTTTAGTCCAGTAGAGATTGGCAATTCCAGCTCTGAAATGATCCAAAGAATTCTAGTGAAAGTGGAGCACCTCCTGTATAACCAATCAAACGAAACAGAACTCCAGGTCGGTTTGCGATGACGAAACGACGTAACATCAAAAAATGGCATAATATAGGCCCTTAAAACTGCCCCATACGGTTTATTAGGGGGCCAAGCACCGAAGGTGCTGGGCACCCTACAGGAATTGTATTCCGTTGCCTAGGCAAGTTGCCTAGTAACCCTTTGATCTTTCCTTTGATGTTCTGGTCTCAAGATTATTATTATTATACTTCTATTCTATAGGAAGTCTATGGCAGCCCCTAGAACCGTCTGGTAAAAAGTTGTGAAATTTGGCATGCACATTCCAGCCAGTCTCCTCATTACCCACAGCAATTTATAGGTCCCCAGCCCCAACCGTCTAGTGGCACCAGCAGGTCAAAGTTGCAGAAATTTGTCAATTGCCTAGCAACGCACCTAGCAACCTTTGATATGTCTTTGATGTGTCTGTTCTGACAGGGTTAGACCCTGTCAGACCCTGTCAGACCCTGTCAGACTCTGTTAGATCCTGTCAGACCTTGTTAGACCCTGTCAAACAGTGCTTGCCCCCCGCATTGCTGCTTGCAGCTATATTTCCCATTTGTCCTCGTAAAAAAATTATGTTTAACACGCTGACAATGAACGAGACAGTTGGTGCCCGCATTTATTTCATTCGCTTCACTCCTGCGTTTCTCAAAATGGATGGATTTTATTTCCACATGTTCTGTTAAAGTTAAAGGGTAATGATTGTTTTATTGTGTACTCTGTGTCGCTTTCACTTATTGACCTGGCAGTGTTTTCTTCTATTATCAGCTGGAGAGGAAGTGTTAGAGGAGAAAAGGGTCAAACTGACATGTGCGAGAAGTCTGGTGCTCTACCGCCCTCTGCTGGTTCAGTTTAGTCCATGCACCTGAAAGAAAATACTGAAAAGTCCATATTACACCAGGACGAAACCAGGACTTAACCTGGACTAAGACAGGTCTAAAACAGGACTAAACCTGGACTAAGACAGGTCTAAAACAGGACTAAACCTGGACTAAACCTGGACTAAGACAGGTCTAAACCTGGACTAAACCTGGACTAAGACAGGTCTAAAACAGGACTAAACCTGGACTAAGACAGGTCTAAAACGGGACTAAACCTGGACTAAGACAGGTCTAAGACAGGACTAAACCTGGACTAAGTTAGGTCTAAACCTGGACTAAACCTGGACTAAACCTGGACAAAGACAGGTCTAAAACAGGTCTAAACGAGGACTAAACCTGGACTAAGACAGGTCTAAAACAGGACTAAACGAGGACTAAACCTGGACTAAAACAGGACTAAACGAGGACTAAACCTGGACTAAGACAGGTCTAAAACAGGACTAAACGAGGACTAAACCTGGACTAAGACAGGTCTAAAACAGGACTAAACCAGGACTAAACCTGGACTAAGACAGGTCTAAACCAGGACTAAACCTGGACTAAGACAGGTCTAAAACAAGACTAAACCAGGACTTAACCTGGACTAAGACAGGTCTAAAACAGGACTAAACCTGGACTAAAACAGGACTAAAACAGGACTAAACGAGGACTAAACCTGGACTAAGACAGGTCTAAAACGGGACTAAACCAGGACTTAACCTGGACTAAGACGGGTCTAAAACAGGACTAAAGCTGGACTAAAACAGGTCTAAAACAGGACTAAACGAGGACTAAACCTGGACTAAGACAGGTCTAAACCAGGACTAAACCAGGACTTAACCTGGACTAAGACGGGTCTAAAACAGGACTAAACCTGGACTAAGGTCTAAAACAGAACTAAACCAGGACTAAACCTGGACTAAGACAGGTCTAAAACAAGACTAAACCTGGACTAAGATAGGTCTAAAACAGGACTAAACCTGGACTAAGACGGGTCTAAAACAGGGCTAAACCAGGACTAAACCAGGACTAAGACAGGTATAAAACAAGACTAAACCTGGACTAAGACAGGTCTAAAACAGGACTAAACCAGGACTAAACCTGAACTAAGACAGGTCTAAAACAGGACTAAACCAGGACTTAACCTGGTGTAAGACAGGTCTAAACCAGGACTAAGACAGGTCTAAAACAGGACTAAACCAGGACTAAACCTGGACTAAGACAGGTCGAAAACAGGACTAAACCAGGACTAAACCTGGACTAAGGTCTAAAACAGAACTAAACCAGGACTAAGCCTGGACTAAGACAGGTCTAAAACAAGACTAAACCTGGACTAAGATAGGTCTAAAACAGGACTAAACCTGGACTAAGACAGGTCTAAAACAGGACTAAACCAGGACTAAACCTGGACTAAGACAGGTCTAAAACAAAAAGTGAACATTTTGAGCTTTGTCGATGTAGACAGACGAATAATAAAGGATCAGACGTGTGAATGAAATAAAACACAACTCTTGGGTACGGCAAAGGAGAAATTCAATTTGTCAGCTGGACAAAAGTTTTTTGTTTTAGTTTTAGGAAGCAGCTTCGATGAGTTGCGAAACTTATTTGACCAAAATAAACTTTTGTCCAGTTGACAAATTTAATTTCTCCTTTGCCGTGGATTCTAACTGAACAACTGAGGGATTTTACACGACTCTTGGTTCTATTTTTGAGGAGGTAGCAGCGTTATAACATGACTTAAAGTGCACAAGAGTCAGTTTGGGCGAATATAGGACCTTTAACTTTTATTCAGTTTGGCAGGGCAAATATTTTCTTGTTATTTGTTTTTTATTTCCTTCATTTTATTGTTTATTTAACATAAACAGACCGCCACATGCTCTCTGCCTCTAATATTAAAGTATTTCCAGTCCGTCCCTGTTTCACGTCACCCTGGAAACCGAATGAGCTGATCTGAAAATACGAATATGTGTATTAACAAAGGGCAAATGTTTATCTTAATGACTTAATTTAATCACAGACTTCTTCCTCTTTTCACTGTTTGTAAATCAGTAATGCAGGTCACTTCAACTGATTCTGAGCACTTTGAATCAAATTAGAATTTTACTTCCTCAACAACTAAAACTGACTGAGCCAAACAAAATATCGGTATAACAAAAGCGTTTTGCAAAATTATATTAAATCTAATTTTGCAAAATCCTAACCCCAAGAAAGACGAGTTTCTTTCTGAAAAACTCGCCAATTTCAAAGACAAAATGTATGCCCTTAAAGCAGCCAATGCTGTAGTCCTGGTTTAGTCCTGGTTTTGTTCTGGTTTTGTTCTGGTTTTGTCCTGGTTTTGTCCTGGTTTTTGTCCTGGTTTTGTCCTGGTTTAGTTCTGGTTTTGTCCTGGTTTTGTTCTGGTTTAGTTCTGGTTTTGTTCTGGTTTTGTCCTGGTTTAGTCCTGGTTTTGTCCTGGTTTTGTGCTGGTTTTGTTCTGGTTTAGTCCTGGTTTATTCCTGGTTTAGTCCTGGGTTTTGTCCTGGTTTATTCCTGGTTTATTCCTGGTTTTGATCTGGTTTATTCCTGGTTTTGTTCTGGTTTAGTCCTGGTTTAGTCCTGGGTTTTGTCCTGGTTTATTCCTGGTTTTGATCTGGTTTAGTCCTTGTTTTGTCCTGGTTTAGTCCTGGTTTAGTCCTGGTTGCGATCTGGTTTAGTCCTGGTTTTGTACTGGTTTAGTCCTGGTTTAGTCAAAGTTTCTCCAGTTAAATCCTGGTTCAGTTATCGTTAGTCCTGATTTAGTCCTCGTTGTCCTGATCCCAAAATCTGCCTGAGCTTGTAGGCGTACCCCTTCGTTCCAAGTCTGGTCGAGAGCTTACTTCGTTTCAAGGGGTATGTAGCCCGAGGTCATGGCCCGAGCCCTTGATCAAAATTAGAATCGGGACACCCCTTGCCCTAACATGAACCCACAAAACCAAGGGGTAGGGGTAAGACGAAGGGGTAAGACAGAGGAATGGGATGCAGCCTTAAACAGGAGTTGAGAAGGACAGTCTGGAGACGAGCTGCCCGAGATAAAACAAGAAGAGCAGAGCGTACAACTTCTGTGAGACGAGTTAAACAAGGAACCTGATAACGTTTAAGAAGGACAAATTCTGTCAAAGTCAGATAACGCCTGACCAAACCACAGAAAAACGTCAACAATGAACTGGTGGTGTCCTTGCTAAACCTCTGCAGGGAATGCAAAATTCCACAACACTAATCAATAAAAATAAAACTGGTATCGAAAGTAGAGAGATAATACAAATACAAGGCCACGTGGAAATGGAAAAGGAAGCAAAATCTCATTCTGTTGTCTAATTAAAGTGGGTTTTTTTTAATCATTGTGGTATCGGAATCAATATTGAGCCTCAAATCTGGTCCTTAGTATCTACATTGAAATTTTAGTATCCTGATTTGTAGGAGTTCATGAAAGTACTCGGCACATTTCAGTAGAGATTTGACTACAGGCGATATGGGCGTTTAAATATGGATGTAGTGAGGAGCAGTGGCCAGTGGGGGGCGCTGTGACTCCACTGTGAGGACGGCAGCTGCTCAGACACACAATCACGTACTTTTGTTGCGTTTCCACGTGATGGTAATATAAAAGAATGTTGAAAATCACATTCTGCTACCTTAAAGTGTTTTCTAAAGTGTTCATGGTAATATAAAAGAAAGTTCTACCACATTCTGTTGTACGGAAGCCGACAGAGGACATGATTATTTTCCACCTTAATAATGAGAAAATTAAATCAAGATCTCGAGAAAACGACACAATTCGTGATCTCGAGAAAACAACTGAGATGTAGGCCTAGCTATTGCTATGCCCCAAGACGTAATGCAATCTTCCCCTGAGTCAACCCCTGATCAATATATTGCCTTATCAGCTGATCGATTATTATTCCAGACATACTAATGACCAAAAACGCGACTATTCACAATGAGAAATAGCCCCGAACTCAGCCTGACTGCCAGACAAAAAACCTGGACTAAACCTGGACTAAACCTGGACTAAACCTGGACTAAACCTGGACTAAAACCGGACTAAACCCGGACAAAACCCGGACAAAACCTGGACAAAACCTGGACAAAACCTGGACTAAACCTGGATTAAACCTGGACCCTGGACTAAACTTGGACTAAAGCTTGACTAAAGCTTGACTAAACCTGGATTAAACCTGGACAAAACCTGGACAAAACCTGGACAAAACCTGGACTAAACCTGGACTAAACCTGGACTAAACCTAGACAAAACTTGGATTAAACCTGGACAAAACCTGGACAAACCTGGACAAAACCTGGACTAAACCTGGACTAAACCTGGACTAAACCTGGACTAAACCCGGACTAAACCCGGACTAAACCCGGACTAAACCCGGACTAATCCCGGACTAAACCCGGACAAAACCCGGACAAAACCTGGACTAAACCTGGATTAAACCTGGACCCTGGACTAAACTTGGACTAAAGCTTGACTAAAGCTTGGCTAAAGCTTGACTAAACCTGGATTAAACCTGGACAAAACCTGGACAAAACCTGGACAAAACCTGGACAAAACCTGGACAAAACCTGGACTAAACCTGGACTAAACCTAGACAAAACTTGGATTAAACCTGGACAAACCTGGACAAAACCTGGACAAAACCTGGACAAAACCTGGACTAAACCTGGACTAAACCTGGACTAAACCTGGACTAAACCTGGACTAAAGCTGGACTAAAGCTGGACTAAACCTGAGTTAGCCTGTCACAACGTGGTGATAGACGTTTCAGTTGTTTTCTCGAGAACACGGAATAACAGTTTTGTTTTCTCAAGATCACAAATTATCTCGTTATCGCGGGATAACAAGGAAGAAAAAATATTGGTTATGAATATGTCCTCTGTCGGCTTCCGAACTGTTGCCTTAAAGTGTTTTTTAAAATGTTCATGGTAATATAAAAGAAAGTACTACAATTTAATATTGAAAATCACGTTCTGTTTTCTAAGGAAAGTGTTTTTTTTTATGATCATTGATGTTTCAGAATGCGTATTGTGCGTCTTGCTCCGGTCTCACACTGATCGTTTCTTTTGCGTCTTTTGTGTGTTTCAGGTAAAGACGAGGTTCGGGGGCAGCTGGACACCGCCTTACAGGACGTGAATGTCCGTTATGCCGTTCTGGAGGAGACGGAGAAGAGGGCCGTGTGCAAAGCTCTCATAGAAGAACGTTCCAGATACTGCAGCTTTGTCACCATGCTCAAACCTGTGCTGGTACCAACCAAACACACACTTGGATTATTTTATTATTATGTCTTTCTGTTTTATTCAAAGTTTATTCAAAATGTTTGACTTCCATTGTGTCAAAACTCTTCAAATGCTTTTGGAGATGTTATCGCTTCGTCTGGAATGTTCCACCGTGTGGCATTAAACCTTCTATCTTCATGGAGACCAAACCGGACCGTGTTACAGGTCAGATCTGTGGAGAGGCGACCCCGCTCAGTCAGAATGTCTGTTTTCAAGGCGTTTTTAAGCTCTAAAACCACCTGTAATTGAATAAATGTAAAGTAGAGCTGTTTAATTTCACACTGTGGAACTTTCCAGGCAGAGCAGTGACGTATCCATAGAAACAAGCGAGTGACGGACCCCCAACCAAAAAGTTACACACTGCACCTTTAAAATATTAAGGAAGTTGCCTCCATAAAGTCCTTAAATCTGGTCTGATCCTCATGCGCTGTGTAACTTTTCTGGTGGACAGTACATTTTTTCTTTTAGTTTTAGTTTTTATCTTTTCGGTGCTCAGAAACTTTACGAGCTGTTAAAAACGGTTTATTCTCAAACATAAAATCATGAAAAAGGCAAAGATAAACATTACATTATTAGAGAAACATTTGAACACCTCTAAAGTTTTCAAAATTACCAGTTTAGGATAATTCATGTTTTTTCTTTAAAGGGACAGTGTGTAAGATTTTTACCTGTTAATTACTGAAATTGAAGATACCCATTCAAAAATACATTGTTTTCCTAGCCTTTTCACTTCCATCATGAAATCAAAGTATTCTTTTGGACTTAGATATAGTCACATAAAAGGGGGATCTTCCCCATATAGAGGCAGCCATTTTGAATACGAGAGCCACAGAAGGACATTTGGGCTCATCCTTCGCCTCGGCTCCTGCTAACAGCTGCTTAGCCGCGCTGCGTTTGGGAGTGAAGGACAGAAGGAGAGAAGGGGAAGGGGAGGGGGGAAGGGGGGAGCCTGTGTAAAGAAGCATGCTGCCGGATCACACATCGTAATGGATACAACACGTATTTTGGACTAAATTGTTTTACTGGATTTTATTCGCTGGATCCTTATGGACAGATTGAGACCAAGTTTATGATGAAATACAGAGTTTGACCTGTGCAGAGCCTTCAAAGGTAAGCTAAGTAAGCTAAGTTTTGTGCTTTTCCGTATAAAAGCCCCATGTGCTCGGGGAGTGATTGTTTTGCAGGGAAATGAATTGCATAGTCAAAAAGAGGAGACTGTAAGGTTTCATTTGATGTGTAGATTGTCATGAATCATGATCGGGATTGTGTGTTTTCATGCGAAAAGAAAAAAAAAAAGTGAACGGGGGACCGCGCTTTATGTATACAGCGGTGCGCGGTTCGTGCGCGGGCACGCGCGATCTCGGCGGTACGTCGCGTCCGGGTGACCCTCGAGGTCTGCCATAGCCAAAAGAGGAAGTGGAATAGCTAGTAACCACCTATGCGCCACGAATCCTACACACTGTCCCTTTAAACTAAAATCTTGTTTTTTAGACTTAGACAAACTTTATTGATCCACAAGGGAAATTGTTTTGGAATCAAATATAATATATGATATATAACAGAGAGTAAAAAGAAAAAATAGATGGAATAGCAACAAAGAGCAATAGACCAGTGTCAGATGAGACACAATTATAAACATAAAAATAATAATAAAATATATATGTACAAATCAGATTTAAATAGAAAAGTAGTAGTCAAAAATAAAATACAGTATCAAATACGATGTACAGTACCAGCTGTATACAGTTGTAGGGAGTATTATAGTATAGATGTAGTCCTGTATCTCTCACTGTTGGAGTGGAGCTGTTGGAGCCTGTTGGACAATGAATGATTTTTGTTTTTTTGGGGGGGGTTTTTGCACACACTAGAATTTTTTGATATACAGTGGTCCCTCGCTCTATCACGGTTCACACTTCACCCTCGCTGTTTCGCGGATTTTTTTTTTAATTTCAATTTTTTTTTTGTTTCTAGTGTATGAACATTGTGTTGTGCGTCCTGATTGTCTTCTCCTCCGTGTCTCCTGTACAGTACAGAATGTGTTCAGTTTGACACATTTATATAGATGTTATAGAGGGAGGACCCGGGGGAGCTACGGGAGTCCCGCTGGATGCACGAGGAGCCGAGACATGAGTCACTGGATCTGTAGGAAGTCCAGACCAGGACTAAGACATGAGGACCAGACTGGGACCAGACCAGGACCAGACCGAGACCAGACCGGGACTAGACCAGGACTAGACCAGGACTAAACGTGGACTTGGGCGGCAGTAGCTCAGTTGGTAGAGCGTTGACCTCGTGTGATCCCAGCTCCCACAGATGAGCGCTGCCGTTGTGTCCTTGGGCCACCTCGCCACCAGTGTCTGCGCACACTGGTAGCCTCCATGGCAGAAGATACATCAAAGGCCTGTTGTGACGAGAGCCATCCTCCCGTGGACCCACCACCCGTGGGAGGATTCATGGGGGCTGGTGCATTATGTTCTGGGCAGCAGATCTACTGCCCCTACGACCCAGAAAATGGAAAAGCGGATGATGATAAATGTGGACTAAACCAAGTCTAAACCAGGACTAAACCAGGACTAGACCAGGTCTAAACCTGGACTAAACCAGGACTAGACCAGGTCTAAACCTGGACTAAACCAGGTCTAAACCTGGACTAAACCAGGACTAGACCAGGTCTAAACCTGGACTAAACTAGACCAGGTCTAAACCTGGACTAAACCAGGACTAGGCCAGGTCTAAACCTGGACTAAACCAGGACTAGACCAGGTCTAAACCTGGACTAAACCAGGACTAAACCAGGATTAAACCACCACATGCGGCTCTTGTGCGTTTTCTCTTCGTGACTGGACGCCGTCCCAAGGGGGCACTGCCTCGGTCTCGTGCTCGCAGCCCCAGGTGGGACGCCGGTCGTGCTGCTCACGGATTTGACCACGATGAGCGGGTGCACGTGTTCGCGCGCACACTTCTTCGCCCCCCTCCCCCACACTTCACTATTAATACATTTTATTGAAAGTTTGAGTGTTTAAACAAGAGAGAAATGTGAGAAAATGTTAATTCCAGTCTGAGAAAAATGTATAATGTGTGTGGTGAGGCGTTTACAGCCTTAAAACGTGTATAATAATTGTAAAATATAAAGTTGTCCTACTTCGCGGATTTCACTCATTCCAGGTTATTGCTGGAACCTAACCCCTGAGATAAACGAGGGATTACTGTGTATATATATATATATATATATATATATATATATATATATATATATATATATATATATATATATATATATATATATATATATTATATATATATTTAATTTTTAATTTTTTTTTTTTTTTTTTTTTTTTAAGTCAGCGCAGGGACTGCTGGACTCAAATAGCAGAAGCTCTTTAGATTTTTATTCTTCATATTATTTAAGAAAAGTGTGAACAGCCTTAAATCACATTTGTATAAATATCTAATGGTACAATGAACCTGTTTTTCAAGTAAAGTCCTTCAATTTTTCAAAATCTTGATTACTAAAAACCTGAATTCATCAAATCAATTTGATTTCCCAGCCCTAATTTTTCTTGAATGCGAAAAAGTGAGACTCTTGTCTTTCTTGTCAGGACCATGAGATGAACATGCTCGGAGAGGTGACCCATCTTCAGACCATTCTAGAAGATCTGAGCAGCCTGACAGCAGAGCCGCACAAACTGCCCCCGGCCAGTGAGCAGGTACAAACTAAAGCCCTATTCGGACGGGATTAGTTTTACAGGGGGATGTAGAGTAATGTCGGTTTATCACAGGACCTCTGTAATATAAATGACCCCAAGAAATTTCCGTAATATTTGACATGGGAGGAGTTTGTTTACGCTCTGCCGTCACGTATTCGTCGCCCTAAAAGCATCAGCTGAAGACAGAGAAGTCATGATTAGCCTATGTGAAATATTAGCGAACTATGCAAATTATTTCCCATAATCAGGACTATTAGAGCATACATGACCTAAAACAAGCAGAGGTTTCATGCCTCTGACGACTGATTTATCCCTCTTGGGCTTTTTCATTGGTCGATGTGTGCGTTTGTTTGAGAGTACCGGTAGATCATTTTGCCTGCCGGCAAAACAAAGCGCTTCAAGCTCCTCTGTGTTTGAAAATTGCGGTAAATTATTTCTTTAAACGGAAGTGACGAAATATTACATACATCTTTACCGAGGGTCGCATTCTCACGGGATTAATATTACCTATGGTAATTCCTCCAGACCGTTTTACAGAAGGTGAAACTCGCTGTAAATTTCACAGACATACTCCGTTATGTTTACGGACATGGCGCGTTCGGACAGGACTAAATTCCCTGGTAATTATTACTTCACCCCATGTCACCCCATAAAACTAATCCCGTCCGAATAGGGCTTAACACTCAGATCTACACTGTTGGACAGGAGCTCATCTAGGCTGAGTGTTTTTGTTTTTGTAAATGTCCAGGTGATTTTGGACCTGAAGGGCGGAGACTTTAACTACACGTATCAGACGCCTCCAGCCTCGCCCAGCAGCTCTCTGTCCCGGAAAAGCAGCATCAGCAGGTGAGGAGTTTTTCAAATAACATTAGAAAAAACTTTAGTTAAATCTGTTTTTAATGAGCTAATATTAAAACGTATTTATTTGTTGAAGAAAACAGGGCACAGTGCACATTCTCCTGCAAGTAAAACGAGGTGATCAAAGATTACAGCCTCATGTTCGTACACATTTAATAGCAACACGTACGCTTCACGGGGTGGGTCCGCCACCTGCTTCTCTCTGTGATGATGTTTTCACTTTGTCTGGAATATTCCACAGTACGACCTTAACCATATTCATGTAAGCGTCATCACCTCTCCATAGATCTGCCCTGTTTTTTTATGGAAATACACACATCTGATACCACATCTCCATGGAGAGCCGACCCTCCACTAGAAAAGTTACATAATAGACCTTTAAATAAGCCGGAGACTGACTGACATTTGCACAACTCTTTATATTTCATACCTCTTACTGCGTTTTTTGCAAGGAGTGTGATTGTGTCTATAAAATTATCGTAATTTCCAGATTATTGAGCGTAGACCTGGGCGGTATGACTAAAAATTGATATCACGGTATTTTTCAAAATGATATCAGCGTCACAGTTTTTTTTTTGTTTTTTTTCATGTACTAAGTGGTTCCATGTCTTTGGCGAAGTGGACAGTAACAGCGTTGGTAATATCGTTCCACCGTTTGCTTTTCTTGTCGTAGGCGGTCCCCTTAGCAAACGCGTCTTTGAGTGACGTCTGAGCTACGTTTTGTGTCACTGCGTCGACTTGAACGTTCCCTGCAGACGTGGAAGAGGATCCAGATCTTAGTTTTGTGCGTTCTTCATATTCCAGGACGGAGGTGGTGAAGCAGATCACTCGTGTCGCCTCCTGCGGCTACGACTTTAGCCCGACAACATTTACAGAATACGGTTGTTTGATCAGCGTCAGATTTTTTAAAGATGAAGTTCTTCCACACGACTGACACGGCTCCTCTTTTCTTTTTCTAAACCAGGACTAAACTTGAACTAAACCAGGACTAAACTAGGACTATACTAGGACTAAACCAGGACTATACTAGGACTAAACCAGGACTAAACCAAGACTAAACCAAAAGTAAACCAGGACTCTTCCAGGATTAAACTAGAACTAAACCAGGACTCTTCCAGGACTATACTAGGACTAAACCAGGACTAAACTAAGACTATACTAGGACTAAACTAAGACTAAACCAAGACTAAACTAGGACTATATTAGGACTAAACCAGGACTAAACTAGGACTAAACCAGGACTAAACTAAGACTAAACCAGGACTATACTAGGACTAAATCGGGACTAAACTGGGATTAAACCAAGATACCAGGACTAAACCAGGTTTAAACTGGGATTAAACCGGGATTAAACCAGGACTAAACCAGGACTAAACCAAGACTAAACCAGGATTAAACAAGGACTAAACTAAAAGTAAACCAGGACTAAATCAGGACTAAACTAGAATTAAACCAGGGCTCTTCCAGGACTATACTAAGACTAAACCAGGACTATACTAGGACTAAATTGGGACTAAACTGGGATTAAACCAAGATTAAAACCAGGACTAAACCAGGTTTAAACTGGGATTAAACCGGGATTAAACCAAGACTAAACCAGGACTAAACCAAGACTAAACCAGGATTAAACAAGGACTAAACTAAAAGTAAACCAGGACTAAACTAGGACTATACTAGGACTAAACCAGGACTAAACTAAGACTAAACCAGGACTATACTAGGACTAAATTGGGACTAAACTGGGATTAAAAGAGGATTAAAACCAGGACTAAACCAGGTTTAAACTGGGATTAAACCCAGACTAAACCGGGATTAAACAAGGACTAAACCAAAAGTAAACCAGGACTCTTCCAGGACTAAACCAGAACTAAACCAGGACTGTGTTGGTATAAGTTCCTCTGTGTCTGTAACATTTTCTCCGTTCATGTTGTTCACCGCTCGATACACACTGAGCTTCCACCGCTGCAGAACAGTCCCCCTCTCAAACAATGTCCCGCGGCGCCACGTTCCGTCGCTCTGTGTTCCCCACGTTTTATGCGCACACACTCACCGGGATTGGGATATATGAAAAACAGCGGTATTCGGTATGAAGCGGTATACCGCCCAGCCCTAAATCTGGACTTGCCTCTGTTTTCCTGCTCACTAAATTTTACCAAGAAACCTGTCTAGGATCAATGCAAAATGTTATTGAAAAGTCCTTGCGTTGTGCATTCTGAGTGTTCCTAATCACACGTTTTTCCTTTTCTCAGTAATTACCAGTGTGGGTCAGTGAGACACGTCCCGTCTCTGGACTCCATCAGCTGTGCAGTGGACGGCCTTCACGTGCAGGTACCAGCTCAACGCTCACTAAGAGAAAACAGGATTTTCCACTCATTTTCTACAGTTTGTAATATTTTACTCAGTTTTAGTTGATTTTTACTGCCTCTTTTGCAAAGCTTAATCTCGTTAAACACGTCAGCGCATGTGTACCAGCTTTGACACTGCTTCATTTGGATTTAATACATTTTATTATTTGAATTAAAAATATGTACTTCTTTTACATTTGAACTAAGGACAATAGCAACACTTAAAGTTAAATTTGAGGATTGCAGCTAAATATTTTGATTATTTCTTATCCATAGACTGGGTAAAGAAGTGGATTAATGGAGTGTGTGACCAGCCAAATGAAGCTCACGAGGCTAGCGGTTATAGGAGGACATTTGGATCAAGTTCCATATAGGAATTTATTTACGGACAAAATAGCGAAATAAAAACACCAGGATCATGTAGAGCAGGTTAGACTTAGACTTTATTAATCCCAAGGAAAATTATTTGCGTACAGTCGCTCACTCATCATAATATAAAATATCCTCCTGGGACCCGAAGAAAAAACGTGTATCTAAATAATAATTATTATTATTATTTAATTTTTCTATTTGGAGGTAAATGAACACCTTAGCATTTACATTTTGTTAATTTTATTTTTATTCATAATGTTGTAATATGTTCTCTGTAATGGTGTGTTAAATCCACGTCAAGTTAACAACCTTACAAAAACATTTTGCGGTCAGCTCTACAGTCGCCTCAAAAAGTTTTTAGACTCCCTTTTAATTTCTTATTTTTTTATTTTTATTTTTTATGTTTTATTTTTATGTATTATTTATTTACTTATTTATGCATTTTATTTATATACAGTAATCCCTCGTTTATCGCGGGGGTTAGGTTCCAGAAATAACTCGCAATAAGAGAAATCCACGAAGTAGGACAACTTTATATTTAACAATTATTCTACATGTTTTAAGGCTGTAAATGCCTCACCACACACATTCTACACTTTTCTCAGACTGGAATTAACATTTTCTCACATTTGTCTCTAGTTTAAACACTCAAACTTTCATAGATTTTCAACAAAATTTATTAATAATGACGCGTGGGGGGAGACACAGCTCCGGGAGCCCCGCTGGACGCGACGCGCACCAACCCCTTGGAGAAGTGCGCGACACGTGCTGCTCTGTCACGGATTTGTCCACGATGAGGGGTTTATCGTGGACAAATCCGTGACAGAGCAGCACGTGTCGCGCGTTCACCGGGGCTGCGAGCACGAGATAGAACCGCAGCGCCCGGACCGCGTGCTCTCAGCCCGAGCCACAAACCGAACACGCACAAACGAACACAAGAGCCGCACGGAGTGATTTAATCCTGGTTTAGTCCAGGTCTAGACCTGGTCCAGTCCAGGTTTGGACCTGGATTAGACCTGGTCTAGACCTGGTTTAGTTCTGGTCTAGACCTGGTTTAATTCTGGTCTAGACCTGGTTTAGTCCTGGTCTAGTCTCTTAGCCAATCAGGACGCAGAACACAATGTTACACTATTAAAAAAAAATGTTACACTATAAAAAAAAATTGAGAGAAAAAAAATTTGAAAAAATTTGAGGAAAAAAAAAATATATATATATATATATATATTAATTGATTTGTTGATTTTTTTTTTTTTTTTTTTTCAGACTCTTAAAACGTATTTGGCAGTGTTTGCTCATGTGTGCACTGTGTCTCTATGGTAACCGGTGAACATTGGGCAAATACACATACATGTAGAACAGCCCCAGCGTGACGTGAAAAGTGTCAACAGAACCAGGGGTGGTGTTCGCCCCAGGTTGGGCTGAAACTCCAGAAATCAGAGCTGTGTGTGGGGAGGAAGGGGGAATAATGTTTTCACAAGTCTAAATAAACTCATGAGAATGGGGTCAATATATAGACTATTTTTATAAATGGACACAGCTAACCCACTAGTCACCGTGTTCCAAACAGGAAGTAAACACCGGGGCGTTTCCGGCTCCATCGACTCTGGCTCCAGTTGACTTTACAATGAAACTCTCTGAAACTGCTGCTGTGAACCTCGTCATTTTGGTTTTAAAATGCTTGTATTATTTGTATTATTGCTTATTTTTCTGTTTTATTCAGATTTGTACATATACACTTATTATTTTTTATTTTTATAATTGTCTCATTTGACACCGTCTATTGCCCTTTTTTTGGTATTCCGTCTAAAAAAAAGAATAATAATAATAAATAAAGGAATAAATTATTATTATTAATATTATTATTATTATTATTATTATTATTAATAATAATAATAATAATAATAATAATAATAATAATAATAATAATAATAATAATAATAATAAACACATTAATAAAATAAAATAAATAATACATAAATAATAAATATAATAACAACTAATACATAATAAATAATAATATAAAATTGATTCAAACAGCACATTTTCAGGAGCCTGTGAGACACGGTGTACACATGAGCAAACAGCCAAATAAGTTTTAAGGTAGTCTGGAAAAAAATAATAATAATAATAATACATTAAATAAATAAAATAAATAATACATATAATAACAAGTAATACATAATAAATAATAATACAAAAAAGATTCAAACAGCACATTTTCAGGAGCCTGTGATCAGTCTGAGCGTTCATGGTCCTGTTTAGGAGTTTGAGTTCGAGAAAAATGTGAGCGATTAACTGAAAAACTGTTGTGAGTGTAATTTTATGTGTAAGAGCACAAATCAGCTCCAGCTAAGTCAGTTTTTTATGGTTAGATTGTGTTCAAATAAAGTTCCGTTTAAGTCTAACAAAGCCTCAGACAGAGCAGTGCTTACAGTTAGCGTCACACCCCCACAGATTGGTGATGTCAGCTGCAAAGTTTCAAAACGCAGTGTCATATATTGAACCTGTAGCAGTGTTAAACCTGACTTCCACCCAAGTGCCCTTCACAATAAAAGCCTGCGCTTTCCTCACCCAGCGAAGCTCCTCCCCCTTCCTCCTGATTGGCTGCGAGTCGGGCCGCTCCCTCAGCGAAGGGAACTCCCCCGCTCGCCCCGGCCGCCACGTAAGCGCCCGCCGCACCTACAGTTACCAGGGCGACCGTCGCTATGGCCGCCACGCCACCACCGCCACCTCCTCCAGTCACCAGGGGAACTGTCGCTATAGCCGCAGGGACATGACCACCGTGAGGAAAAACTACCCATGATACTCCACCGCTGTGTCATGTGACGTCATCTCATAGTGCTGCGTTTTTCAGAAAGACTTTAAATGTTTGGATTTATCAAAAACTCAAACTCATCTCAATTTTCTGTGGTCGTGGCCTTTGTTTTACACATTTTTATACTTTCATATTTGTGTATTTTTCGCTGTTTTTCCGATGTTCTACTGTGTGGGATTTGTCTTGTGTGTTTAAAGCTGCACTGTGTAACTTTTCTTGACGGGGTCCGCAACCTGTTGGTCTCCTTGGAAATGTTTGTGCTTTAGTTTAAATTGTACACATTAGTGTTGTAGTTGAGGCTAATTCCACACGATAACACTCCTGGATTTTTTTTTTTTTATCCGGCTTGAAAAAAATGTTGCGTCCACACACATTGGATCAGTAAATATTCGCGTCCAAAAAACGTCGTGTGGATGGTCCCTAAGACCTCACTAATCGAAACCAAGACCAGTCCGAGACCTCAGGGTTCCGAGACAAGACCAAGACCTCTGAGGGTCGAGACCGAGACAAGACCAAGACCACAGTCTGACCAAATCAAGACCATCTTTGTCATTTTCAACATTTATTTTGTTATTTTGGCACATGTATATAAAACACCCCATACAAGTTTATTGCCGACAGCAGTGGCCGTAATGAAATACGATCGCACTCGTCGAGTGTCAGACCTCGAGTTCGTGACAAGACAAAGTCCAAGCGGCTTCAAGCACGTAACAAGACCGAGTCCAAATTCTCGCGGACCCATTCTCGTGTCTTGTCTCATTCTCGCAGACCCATTATCGTTCTCGCCAACCTGATCTCGTGTCTCATTTCGTTCTCCCGGACACTTTATTGTTGTCGCCGACCCCATCTCGTGTCTCGTCTCATTCTCCCGGACCCATTATCGTTCTCGCCGACCCGATCTCGTTACTCGTCTCGTTCTCATGTCTCGTCTCGTTCTCATCTCGTCTCGTTCTCACCGACCCTGCCTCATGTTTCGTCTCGTTCTTGTGGACCCGTCCTCGTGTCTCGTCTTGTTCTTGTGTCTCGTCTCATTCTCGCAGACCCGATCTCGTGTCTCGTTCTCGTGTCTCGTCTCGTTCTCGTCTCGTCTCGTTCTCGCCGACCCTGCCTCATGTTTCGTCTCGTTCTTGGGGACCCGTCCTCGTGTCTCGTCTTGTTCTTGTGTCTCGTCTCATTCTCGCAGACCCGTTCTCGTGTCTCGTTCTCGTGTCTCGTCTCGTTCTCATCTCATCTCGTTCTCGCTGACCCTGCCTCATGTCTCGTCTTGTTCTTGTGTCTCTTCTCATTCTCGCAGACCTGATCTCGTGTCTCGTCTCATTCTCCCAGACCCATTATCGTTCTCGCCGACCCGATCTCGTGTCTCGTCTTGTTCTCGTGTCTCGTCTCGTTCTCGCCGACCCTGCCTCATGTTTCGTCTCGTTCTTGTGGACCCGTCCTCGTGTCTCGTCTTGTTCTTGTGTCTCGTCTCGTTCTTGCAGACCTGATCTCATGTTTTGTCTCGTTCTTGTGGGCCTGTCCTCGTGTCTCGGTCTCCTCTCGTTCTCGTGTCTTGTCTCGTTCTCGTGTCTCGTCTCGTTCTCGCAGACCTGATCTCATGTTTTGTCTCATTCTTGTGGGCCTGTCCTCGTGTCTCGTTCTCGTGTCTCGTCTCGTTCTCGTGTCTCGTCTTGTTCTTGTGTCCCGTCTCCTTCTCGTGGACCCTGTCTCGTGTCAGACAATTTACACAGTGCACCTTTTAAGTCTGATTTTTGTCTCGATGCCCACAAAAATGAGAAACGTCTGTAGCTTTAGTATTTATTTTATTTCAAGGCCATTTTCAGGTTTTGAAAAATATTTGTTTGGAATTTTTATGTCGTATCTTCCATCTCTAGATATTAAGAGCAGGACCAGAGACAATTCTCACAAGACGAGATTTCGACATAATTTGTAATAAATAAATTGTCGAGTCCAGTTCACAATTTTGTTCCAACATTTTAACATTTATTTTTGTTGTCATTATCGCGCTGTGTTTTGGAACTACAACTTCATAAGAAAATCTAACTCACCAACCTTTTTTTGGCTAATCCAAATTTAAACGAGTGGAAGAAAATCTCGCAGTTTTGTCTCGTGAGGTCTTGTGGAAGGAGATCTTATCCCATCCCTTCTCGATTTGACAATATATGTAATTTAAAAAATGAAACCAAAGCTAGTACGATATTATCACATAAAACACAAGCAGTGGTGCGACAAAACTTGAAAGGTATCTGAAGTATATTTTGGTGTTCTCATGGAAAAGCCTTCAGGATTCTTTTCAGTTGTTGTTTCTAATTGGCTGTCTTCTTCCAGGACTCAATGGGTTCAACCAATCAGCTGTCTTCTACTGGAGGAGGGGGCATGGCCACAGAGAACGGCCTTTTGGCTCCTCCCCTCAACGCGTACAGCCATCCAGGCGAGCGAGCACGGGCCATGTCCGCCTCCGGGAAGGTACGTACAAACTGTAAACATCTTTTAAACACAAAACTCTACAGGGGATTTAAAGGAGAATTAACGTTTTTTACAATCTGAGCCTTATTTCGGGAATAAAACAAGTTGTTTTACTCACCCATAGCACTTGGGTGTCATTTGGAGCATTTCTGGAGATGTTTTAGTTTAGCGATATCCGTAACATGAGTTCTCGGGGCATATGTTTGCGGTCTCCAAATAGCACAAACTTTAGCACTTTTCAAATCATAGAAGCTCAATGTCTTAGTCTACACTTTCGTTTGAGTCAAAAGTGGCCTCTAATCCGAGATTTATCCATAGTTTCGAGTAGATGAGGAGGACAGTGCGCATGTGCGGAGTCACAGCTGATTTGCAGATAAGAAGATGCTAATAACTTTTCTGTTGTGAGCGACACATGGCAGAAGATTGGGACTTTGAGGCTGAAGACGACTTATGGAGGACTGAGGACTGAAGAGGAGTATACGGATGAGGAGACAGAATGGATACGGAAAGAATGAAGTGGAGACAGTTTTAGGAGCAGCAGAGAACAGCCATCGGTTTCACATTACTTCTCAGAATCGTGCACTGAATCCGCTGGCCTTCTTTCTTTTCCTTTGCTGGTAAAAAATCGTCCTGACTGAAGTGGGTACTGCAAACACGATGGTCCAAACGAAATCAGCTGTGACTGAGCACATGCGCACTGTCCTCCTCATCTACTCAAAATTATGGATAAATCTGGGATTGGAGGCACTTTTGACTCAAACAAAAGTGTAGACTAAGACATTGAGCTTCTATGATTTGAAAAGTGCTAAAGTTTGTGTTATTTGGAGACCGCAAACATATAATAATAATAATAATTCATAGCATTTATATAGCGCCTTTCATGACACCCAAAGCGCTTTACAGTTCATTGTTCATTCACTCCACACTTGGTGGTGGTAAGCTACTTTTGTAGCATATGCCCCTAGAACTCACGTTACAGATATCGCTAAACTAAAAGATCTCTGGAAATGCTCCAAATGACACCAAAGTGCTATAGGGGAATAAAACAACTTGTTTTATTACCGAAATAAGGCTCAGATTGTAAAAAAAAACGTTAATTCTCCTTTAACGACAAATAATAACACATTTTATTAGAAACTATATGTAAGATTTTGTTTTTAAATTTCATAGACATCACTTACCTGTAGTGTTGGTCCGATATAACTTTTGGGGGGATCTGATCCGATACCAATACTTGGCCTTGGTGTACTCACCGATTCCGATACTGATACCGGTAAAGAGCACACACAAAAAAATTCTAAAAGGCTATTTTTAAAGAAATGTAAGAATAAATACCATACTTTTTGTATTATAGAGCGCATCTGACTGTAAGCCGCACCAACCAAATTTTAAAAAAAAAATGAAGATTTGAACGAGGGTCATTAAAAAAGTTCTAAGACAAATTAAAAAACTACTTTATTTTTTAAAGAACAAAATGATTTTTCTACATAACATCCACCTAAGTCAGTACACTTCTGCAAGCGATGTTTCCACTGAAAAATTCCTTCTTGATAGAATTCTGGAGCTTGTCTAGTCAACCAGGTCACAACCTCCCTCTTCACTTCAAGTATGGACTGAAATCTTGTTCCTTTTAAATGTTCCTTCAACTTTGGAAATAGGAAAAAAACATTCATAAACATTGTGCAAAGCTTCAATAATTTCTTTAGGTTTCCACTGAAGTTTTGTGAGAAATTTAATGTTTGCTTGGACTTCAGATTGGCTCATTTTGGAGGGTCAAAAAAGTGGGTTGTGCAATATGTAACGTAACTCTTTGAATAACAAAGCTAGAATGCCGAAACTTGTCAAATGTGTTTATAAGTCATCAGTGGTACGATTCAAGGTCATTTTGTTGAACTAGTTCGACTCATTTTGAATTTATGGCATTTGTCTTAGAACTTTTTGAATGGCCCTCGTACATATATAAGCCGCAGGTGTCCACATTGTAACTTGAGATATTTACACAGAAAGATGGTACACAGAAGGATTTTTTTAAATTTTAATTAACGTAAATACGTTACATGCTTTTTCCAAACAGCGCCTACGGCAGAAACACGGCAGTAAAACAACTGTAAAATGGCCTGTAGCCTCTGGAAGCCTTAAAATAAAGTTTCAAGTTTAACTTTAAGGATAAACCCTCAAACTCAATCTCACAGAACTGTTGATGCCTGTAGGAGATTTTAAGTGGCTAAAAAGGCTTCATTAATTCATGAACTCTCCTCACTTATTTACCGTCTGATGTCTGCTGTCATGATAAAGAATGAATCCATACATAAGCCGCACCTGACTATAAGCCGCAGGGTCCGAAGTGTGAGAAAAAAGTATCGGCTTATAGTCTGAAAAGTACGGTAAGATTTTGACGACTAAAATATTGGTCAAATGTATAATGGTCTTGATGATGAGTTGTGCGGATTTCACTTTCTACCACAGCGCGTGGATAAAACCAACAGTGGGGCCTGTAAAAAGTCGCTTACAGACCTCTTGAAACTAAATATAACTTTGACTGATCATGATCATGGATCAGTGCTAGTGCAGCCTGTTGCCTGTCCTGTAGTGACATGTTTTTGTTTTGTTTTTTCGTGGTGCCAGTCTTCGTGTTCGGCGCGGGAGCAGTTGGCGTTGACGTTGGGGGCGCTTCATTCGGACACTTCGAGGAGCAGCAGAGACTCCCTGCACTGCTCCAGCGGGTACAGCACCCAGACCACCACCCCGTCCTGCTCCGAGGATACCATCCACTCCCACGGTCAGTCTCACAACTTAAATATACTTAAAGGGATATGCCACCCCCAGGTCAAATTTGGGCATCTCCCCACAGTCCAGAGACTAAAATAAGTGATGGAAAGCGTTTTCCTGCTCACCCAGCCATTGTCCGAGTCTGTCGCCACTGACCGCCGCGGTATCTGCAGCTCCTCCGCCTTAGACTGGAGTCTAACGTCGCCAGAGAAAGATTTCGGCCAAAAGGAATTAATTTGCTCGATGCTTTTCCCAATTACTTTCTGTGTAGTGCGCATTCATATCGAGTGCAAATAAATGTGCAAATCAACACGGAGAGCTTGCCTTGGTCATTTTGGGTGGGAACTATTTTTCAGTGCGGAAGGACATGGCCGAATCACGCAGCACGCTGCCAGGGGAATCCCAGTTACGCACCGGGAAGGGAGTTCCCCTGTTGCACAACGTGGTGCGTGATTCGGCCATGTTCTTCCGCACTGAAAAATAGTTCCCACCCAAAATGACCAAGGCAAGCTCTCCGTGTTGATTTGCACATTTATTTGCACTCGATATGAATGCGCACTACACAGAAAGTAATTGGGAAAAGCATCGATCAAATTAATTCCTTTTGGCCGAAATCTTTCTCTGGCGACGTTAGCCTCCAGTCTAAGGCGGAGGAGCAGCAGCTCGCGCGGCGGTCAGTGGCGACAGACTCGGACAATGGCTGGGTGAGCAGGAAAACGCTTTTCATCACTTGTTTTAGTCTCTGGACTGTGGGGAGATGCCCAAATTTGACCTGGGGGTGGCATATCCCTTTAAAGGAATATTAACGTTTTTTACAATCTGAACCTTATTTCTGTAATAAAACAAGTTGTTTTACTCACCCATATCACTTTGTTGTCATTTGGAGCAGTTTCGTAGATGTTGTAGTTTATGTCCGATAATGTGAGTGCTTGGGGCAGGCGATTGCAGTCACCAAATAACAAACTTTATCACTTTTCAAATTACAGAAGCTCAATGCCTTAGTCTACACTTTCGTTTGAGTCAAAAGTGGCCTGTAATCCGAGATTTATCCATAGTTTCGAGTAGATAAGGAGGACAGTGCGCATGTGCTCAGTCACAGCTGATTTCGCTCTCAGCTCTCGGGACCCAAACATGAAAGGCAAAGCTGTAAGACGTTTGGACCATCGTGTTTGCAGTACCCACTTCAGTCAGGACAATTTTTTACCAGCAAAGGAAAAGAAAGAAGTCCAGCGGATTCAACAAATCAGCTGTGACTGAGCACATGCGCACTGTCCTCCTCATCTACTCGAAACTATGGATAAATCTCGGATTAGAGGCACTTTTGACCAACGAAAGTGTAGATTAAGACTTTGAGCTTCTGTAATTTGAAAAGTGATAAAGTTTGTGTTATTTGGTGACTGCAATCGCCTGCTCCAAGCACTCACGTTAATGGATATCACTAAACTACAACATCTACGAAACTGCTCCAAATGACACCAGTGTACTATGGGTGAGTAAAACAACTTGTTTTATTACAGAAAGGTTCTGATGGTAAAAAACGTTAATTCTCCTTTAATGTGTTAAATATACTTAAACATTAAAAGTCAGGGGTGCACCAATCCAGGTTTTTCTTTAGAACTTTTTTTTCTCTTCAGTCTTGAACTTGGACTGTTACAAACATTTCACCTAAAACTATGACCGAAGGGGTTTAGGCTGAAGTGAAATCACTTCTGAACGCCAAACCCTGTTTACAGATGTTGACGCCAAGAATACGACTGTGAGTAAACGTCGAGCAACAACCTGATGCACAGAACTGAGAAAAAATAAATAAAATAATCGTGATAATACTCATGAGTCCAGTACAGCGGTTCTTTTCAGGGTTCTCTATTCCAAATTCTAGACATAATATACAAAAATATGTTTTCCTTCTAAATCATCAACATTTATCCTATCCACTAACCTACTTCTGCAGCCGATCTACATTATTATCTTAACATCTCTCTATATCAGGGGTGCGCAACCTTTTTTTTAACCGGGATCTACTTTTGAGGTTGATGTTGTGCCGAGATCTACCAAGAGGGGGATCTGTTAGACATGGCAAATATGGGCTTTTGGAGCGAGATTATTTTTAAAGTCGCATACGGGCGAAAAAAACGGATTTAGTCACTTCAGGCTGCAGTGTGAACGTAGCCCAAGCTATGTGGTCCTAAAACTGATAAATATCCGATCTTTTGGCATGCGACTTCAGTCTGAACGGTCAGGTCGCGTTCATCCGACCTGGGCGAGAGTGGTATAAGTAGGTGCTCACAAATGTACACAAACGTTCTTCTCGTCATGCGAAAATAGTATATGAAGTTCGTATCAGTGAAGCGGCGAAGCACGTAGCAATCCCACCACTCTTGTCTGCGACTCCGCACCAACACGTTCATTTCTACGGACGTTGTTGCCACTGCCCCACAAAACGCCGTGGCCAGAAACCTTGTCCTTCTCCGTCTCCTCCGTAAAACAAATAAGTACATGTTTTGGCTCCGGTACGACAGCAACTTTAGGCGACTTCCGTAAACACTGAGCACGCTTGCTGCGCATGACGTCGTCGTGTCCTCCAAGGCGCATGCGGGACACTTTTGTGGCACTTAAAGTTCACACTGGGGATCACATACAAGTCGTATTTAATTGGAAATGTGAACGAACTCGCAAAAAAATGGGATTTCGCAAAAAAATCTGAATTGAGCATTAAGCCCTGCAGTCTGAAGGTATCCATACACGATCGAATGGTTGGGCACCCCTGCTCTATATGGTAAAAATCTGTGTTTAAATCATTCTGTATCTGCTCATAGAATTAAATGTATATATTTTTAGATGCCTTTATTGATGTCAATCATTTTAACCTGTCACCCAGACTATTCCATAGATCTACTCCTCTGATACACATTTACCTTTGGTGTTAGTCCTGGCCTTATTTTTTTTTATATATATACTCCAGTCCGTCTCAGATTATAAAGAGTCTGTCTGGGTTTGAATTTCACCTGAAAACACTCGGGAGTCGGGGAACAGTTCACCGAATACCAGCGCAAACACAGAAAATGTCATTTATTTCCATTTATTTCCACCAAAATGTTCATTATCGTCGCCGATGTCGATACCAGTATGGTATCAGTGCATCGGAAAAGGTTTAAGTAAAACTGTCACTTTAAAGCAACGGTAACTCTTTACATGTTGCTTTTTACTAACATCAAATATCAGGAGGAAATACGTCTTATCCATACGCTCTGTATTTTTGCAGATTACAGTGGTCCCTCGTTTATCGCGGTGGTTACGTTCTAAAAATAACCCGCGATAAGAGAAATCAGCGAAGTAGGACCACTTTATATTTTACAATTATTCTACATGTTTTAAGGCTGTAAACGCCTCACCACACACATTCTACACTTTTCTTAGACTGGAAGTAACATTTTCTCACATTTCTCTCTCATTTAAACACTCAAACTTTAGTAGATTCAACAAAAAAATGTATTAATAGTGACGCGGGGATTTCACAGTTCCTCTGACCGGGCCTCTTCGTCCTGGCGCCGCTCCGTCCTCGGCGCAGACGTCTTTTTCCGAGTGAAGAACGTGGTTATGGGGAGTTGTTGGCGCTCTTTTTTCTTTCGGGCGGGAAGATTCTTATAAACAGACATGCCACCTTCGATTATATTTGAGAACGTTTCATCGACATTGCGGGTTTTGTCAGGGGAGAAAACTCGCAAACGTACAGCACTTCAGAGTCACACTGCGATCGAACATTTATATAAATCTGGCTGAACGCATTCTGTACTGTACAGGAGCCACGGAGGAGAATGACGGACAAATCGGCAAAGGTCGACCGTCCTTTAGCCAGTCTGGACGCAGAAATGCGTGTTGATACACTATAAAAAAATTGGAATAAAAACAAAATCCGTGAAACAGCGAGGCCGTGAAAAGTGAACCGCGATATAGCGAGGGACCACTGTACTAGGGATGCAGAATATATCGGCATTAACATCGGTATCGGCCGATATCGCCAAATTTTTTAACATATCGGTATCGGCCCGATGTGTAAAAGTCGGCCGATATTAACGACCGATATCGATATTTGTCAGTACAGTAATCCCTCGAATTAACGTTTTCTCACATTTCTCTCTCGTTTAAACACTCAAACTTTCGTAGATTTTCAACAAAATGTATTAATAGTGAAGGGGGAGGGGGGGCGGAGAAGTGTGCGCGTGGACACGTGCATGCGCTCACCGCGATCCCGAGGGGGGGGGGCGGCAAAGCGCTGCGTGCCTTTGCTCTTTTCGGACTGCGTGCCCCTGGTTTAGACCTGGTCCAGTCCTGGTTTAGTCCAGGTCTAGACCTGGTCCAGTCCTGGTTTAGTCCAGGTTTAGTCCTGGTCCAGTCCAGGTTTAGACCTTGTTTAGACCTGGTCTAGACCTGGTTTAGTCCACGTTTAGTCCCGGTTTGGTCCTGGTTTAGTTCCAGTTTGGTCCTGGCCTTCCCCCCGCGTCCCCCATCTATAACATCAATCGGCAAAGGTCCCTTAGCCAATCAGGACGCAGAACACAATGTTACACTATTAAAAAAAAAATTTGAAAAAAAAAAAAAAAATCAGGATTCAAAACACGTTTTGAAAATAAAAGAAGGCATTCAAAAATTTATTTTGCATGATTTTCAGTCTGTATAAAATGTTATCTCAGAATTAAAAATAAATATCGGTATCGGCTAAAATGTTCACAAGGGTGCATCCCCACACTGTCCTATAAAAGAAACATTCTCTTACCCTCTGTTCTCATGTGTGCAGCGTTCTCAGTGTGTCTGGGCTTTTCGTGGTGTCTAATGTCTCTCCTCTGTCTCTCTGTCCTCTGTCTCCATGTTCAGTTCTGAAGAAACCTCCTCTTATTTATGGTACGTCCTCCTGTCCGCTGTTCACACGCTGCTCTTTCATTTCCACGCCTTTGTTTCTGTGCATGATTTACAAAAGTCTGTTGCAGTGACGCATTTTGAAGCACGATATGTGGATACAGAGATTTACTGTGATATTATTAAAACTGCATTATGCCTAGTTACTGTGACTAGTCTACGTCTGCTTTCTGATTTGAATGATTTGTGGTTAGAATCATAAAGAATTTTAAACGATGCATTTATCTGAAGATGTTTGACCGGCACTTCAGTTTGAGAGCTAAGCATTTTCAGTTCAAAACATGCTTTTTTGAGCTTTTCTCCCATGTTATAATGTTGTTCCCTCATCAGAAACATGTCTTAAGAGGTTTTAGAGTCATCCATGCATGTTTGACTAATCTAGCGATCTCTCCCGGGCCCTGTTCAACCCTCCTTAAGATTCTGTACGAGGCTTCGCCCACAAGCCTACGTCATTCATGCTCCCACACGACAATTCTCCATAAATATCCTCCTGGGACCTGAAGAAAAAAGTGTATTTCAATGTTTTTGTCATTTTCTATTTGGAGCTAAATGAAAACCTATTTACAATTTGTATTATTCATAATTTTGTAACTCTGTAATGGCCTGTAATGGTGTTAAATCCATGTGAAGTTAACCTAACAAAAACATTTTTTTTGATGACCAACATCTCTGACAAGCTTCTACAGTCATCTCAAGAAGTTTTTAGACTCCCTTTTAATTTCTTATTTATTTATTGATCATAGTGCAGCCACAAACTCCTATTGAGCTCATTTTTTTTATCCTGGACATGATGAGGTGGAGGAGTTCAAGTATCTCGGGGTCTTGTTCTCGAGTGAGGGGAGGATGGAGCGTGAGATTGACAGGTGGATCAGTGCGGCGTCGGCAGTGATGCGGTCGCTGTACCGGACCGTTGTGGTGAAGAGGGAGCTGAGCCGAAAGGCAAAGCTCTTGATTTACCGTCGATCTACGTTCCTCCCCTCACCTGTGGTCATGAGCTCTGGGTAATGACCGAAAGGACGAGATCGCCGATACAAGCGGCCGAAATGAGTTTCCTCCACAGAGTGACTGGACACTCCCTTAGAGATAGGGTGAGGAGTAGACCTTTAGTCCTGGTTTAGTCCTGGTTTAGACCTGGTACAGTCCTTGTTTAATCCTGGTCTAGTCCTGGTTTAGACCTGGTTCAGTCCTGGTCTAGTCCTGGTCTAGTCCTGGTTTAGACTTACTTTAGTCCCAGTTTAGACCTGGTTTAGTTCCAGTTTAGACCTGGTTTATTCCCAGTTTAAACCTGGTTTAGACCTGGTTTAGTCCCAGTTTAGACCTGGTTTAGATGTGGTTTAGTCCCAGTTTAGGCCCGGTTTAGTCCCAGTTTAGACCTGGTTTAGTCCCAGTTTAGTCCTGGTTCAGTCCCAGTTTAGACCTGGTTTAGTACCAGTTTAGACCCGGTTTAGTCGTGGTTTAGTCCCAGTTTAGTCCTGGTTTAGTCACAGTTTAGACCTGGTTTAGTCCTGGTTCAGTCCCAGTTTAGACCTGGTTTAGTACCAGTTTTAGACCCGGTTTTGTCATGGTTTAGTCCCAGTTTAGTCCTGGTTTAGTCCCAGTTTAGTCCTGGTTTAGTCCTGGTTTAGTTCTGGTTTAGTCCCAGTTTAGACCTGGTTTAGTGCCGGTTTAGTCCTGGTGTAGACCTGGTTTAGACCTGGTTTAGTCCCGATTTAGTTCTGGTTTAGTCCCAGTTTAGTTCCAGTTTAGACCTGGTCTAGACCTGGTTCAGTCCTGGTTTAGTCCTCGTTCAGTCCTGGTTTAGTCCTGGTTTAGACCTGGTCTGGCTCGGGCGTCTGTTCTGGACGCCTCCTGGACGCCTCCCTCGGGAGGTGTTCCGGGCATGTCCCACTGGGAGGAGGCCCCGGGGAAGACCCAGGACACGCTGGAGGGACTATGTCTCCCGGCTGGCCTGGGAACACCTTGGGGTCCCCCCGGAGAAGCTGGAGGAAGTGTCCAGGGTGAAGGAAGTCTGGGAGTCCCTGCTTAGACTGTTGCCCCCGCGACCCGGCCCGGATAAGAGGAAGAAAATGGATGGATTGATGATAGTGTCCTATAATCCCCTAGCTCTATTTAGGCAGAGGAACCTATTAAAAGATGGACTGGTTAACTCGATGTCCACTATAAAGGACACAAATAAATGGGCCGGATCTCAGGAGGATATACAAGAAAATTATACAGAACAATGCACTACAACTTCACAAACCTGATGCGATGTGCGGAAGTTTCAGTAGAACAGCGCTCTGAAGGGGGAGTGACTTGGCATGGAGAGCGAAGGAAGTGAAGGAATGCGAATATAGCATTTTCAAAGAGGTTAAAGCTAACATGGCGACCGCATGATCATTTTGACCATCTAATTTGCAATTTTCATTTCATTTGTACTTTATAAATCTCTGTAACTGACAGGAAAAACTTTACTGGTTTGTATTTTTTCTTTCCAAATCTAATCCCGCCTCTTTTTCTCCTTTTATCCCCTTAGTTGACTACGAGTCCATCTCTCTCCATGGCGACGTGGACTCCGTTTCCCTGCACCACCTGCACCACGGCTTCAGCCAGTCAGATTTCGACAAATCGTCCACCATCCCGCGCAACTCCGACCTTGGCGTCCAGTTCCGCAAGTTCGCACAGTCCAAACGCCCCGCCTCCACCGTCTCCTTATTGGCTGACAGCGAGATGATCAGCGGCTCCCACACGGCCACCATTCGCCGCAAGCCTTCGTCCAAACCGGCGTACCGCAGGGGGACAATCAGTGGGGGAGTGCCCATTCCCATCTCCACTCCACAAGTTCCGCTAAATGCGCAACTAAGTGACGAAAACCTGCCCTGCGCTCCACCCGGTGGCGTTTTGGGGCATAACAAGCTCTGCACTTCGACCCAAAGCTTAAGCGGGTTGACGCCAAGCCACCACCCGGGGATCAGCGTATCCCCGTACTATCAGCTGGTGCCGGGGCAGATGCCGATTCCAGTGCCCGTCCCGACCATCCCAGAGAACAACCAAGCGAAGCAACAGCAGTTCGTGAAGCAGATTCAGCAAAATCAGCAACCGCAGAATCAAATCTACGGCCAAAATCAAGCGTATACGCAGCCAAAGTGTCCGCCACAAGTTCTCCAAAAACCGCCGCTGCCACAACACCTGCAGCATCTCCAAACGCAGCAAATTCCAAACCAAAGCCAAACGCAGCAAATTCCAAACCAAAGCCAAACGCAGCAAATTCCAAACCAAAACCAAACACAGCAAATTCCAAACCAAAACCAAACGCAATTCCAGCAGGTTTATCATCAAGAAATATATAAACAGGAAACGGGAAACGTGTACCCAAACATCCCGAACCACCCGCAAATGCCAGCCCCTCTGCCCCCACTGTACGACGCTTACCCCAACCTCACCCAACAGCAAAGGCAGCAGCTGTACCACCACCAGAACCACCACCAGAACCAGACGCTGCCGGCGACGCTATCCCAGGGTGAGGGCTCCGTTTTGGCGCAGAGCGTCAGCAGCGAGACCCCTCCGCCGTCGTCCGAACAGAACCGAGATCAAGACGAAGAGGAGGAGCCCAGGCCCGGCGGGATGGTCTTCATGATTCGTAACGTAAAGCTAAGGCGGACGATTACGAACGACAGGTCCGCCCCCATGCTCCCACCACCGCCGCCGCCGACCAATCACAAGTGAGCGTTTCCGGCTCACTTCCTGGTTTGACTTTGAACAGGAAACTGAAACAAAAGTGGCGTGTGCTTTATTTCAATTGCCTTTATCTTTATTATTGTTTTGAACGAGTCTTATCTATTGATGAAATGTTAATTATTATGATGTTTTTGCTTTATTTCTTATCAAAAAAAAATTTGTGGGAGGGTAATTATTTAAAATTCGTGCAAAATCACTTGTTCTGCTTCTGTCCGATACAGATTTCATATTTTTGGCTTTCAGATTGGCTTAAATATAGTTAAGAGTGATTTTGCCCACGCACGTTTCGTAATGTTTCGTATCGTCCGACGTGCTTCAGTTTTGGGTGCGTTTGATGTCGTAGAGATGCTGGTCCCAGGCGGGCGGGGTTTAGGCTCCACTGTGGTTGAACCATGTTTGAGTGGAGATTTTTTTTGTTTTTTCTTCTTCTTATAACTTTACTGTAACGGTACAAGAAACACGTCTGTCCCTTTTCCACCAAAGAAATTCAGAAGCTTAAAGGTCGATACCTCTAACTTTTTTTGGGGTGTTTCTATGGAGACGTCACTGCTCTGTCTGGAATGTTCCACAGTGTGACATTAAACAGCTCTACTTTACATTTATTCAACCACAGATGGTTTTATAGCTCAAAAATACCAAGAAAAACGGACATTCTGGCTGAGCGGGGTCGCCTCTCCACAGATCTGACCTGTAACTTGGTCTGGTTTGGTCTCCATGGAGATAGAAAGGTTTAATTCCATACTGTGGAACATTCCAGACAAAGCAATAACATCTCCAAGCATTTAACAGACCCTCCAGGACGTAATGGGGATTAAACCAGGACTTAACCGGGACTAAACTAGGACTAAATTGGGACTAAACCAGGACTAAACCAATATACCAAACCAGGACTAAACCAGAACTTAACAGGACTAAACCAATATACCAAACCAGGACTAAACCAGGACTTAACGGGACTAAACCAATATACCAAACCAGGACTAAACCAGGGCTAAACCAAGATTTAACCAGGTCTAAATCAATATACCAAAGCAGGACTAAACCAGGATTTAACAGGACTAAACCAATATACCAAACCAGGACTAAACCAGGACTTAGCCAAGACTTAACCAGGTCTAAATCAATATACTAAACCAGGACTTAACAGGACTAAACCAATACACCAAACCAGGACTAAACCAGGGCTAAATCAAGATTTAACCAGGACTAAACCAATATCCCAAACCAGGATTAAACCAGGACTTAACCAAGACTTAACCAGGTCTAAATTGATATACCAAAGCAGGACTAAACCAGGACTTAACCAAGACTTAACCAGGACTAAATCAGTATATCAAACCAGGACTAAACCGGGACTTAACCAAGATTTAACCAGGACTAAACAATATACCAATCCAGGACTAAACCAGGACTTAACCTGGACTAAACCAATATACCAAACCAGGACTAAACCAGGACGTACCCAAGACTTAACCAGGACTAAACCAATATACTAAACCAGGACTTGACCAGGATTATGCAGTACTAAACCAAGACTAAAACAGGATTTAAACTTGACTCAAGCAATACTAATGCAGCACTAAACCAGGACTCAACCAGGACTCAAACCAGTCTGAACCGGTCCTTTCTCCAGTCGGACACTTCTTTGCACACTGCCGTTCCTAAATCGTCCCTTGTGTCTTGACTTTTCTTCGTGTTGCCTTGATGGAAAAGGTCCAAACGTCATTTTCCTCGACGTGTAAAGACTGAAGCTGAGACGATATAAAAGTGTAAATACAGAACAAAACGCTTTACAAACAAATATTACTGTGGATCTGTGTAAATAAGGAAACTCGACACACAAAAACTCCAGTATAATCCAAACTAAACTAAACTCGAGAACTTCGAGGCGACGGAGAGGCTGCAGTACATACGTGGGACCACTTCGTGTCGCCATAGCCGGCTATGGACACACGTTTCGGTGGATTCTCCGTATATTTCCAATCCTATAAGCAATAAATGTACATTATTATAAATGACAATGGTTTAAAGATTATCCGAGGCACAACACACAACATTTATTCAGGTTTAGAACAGGCTGAAGAGTAGTTTTGAATGTAAAAAAATACATGTTTTTGATGTTTATTATTAAATTGTGATCTGTTTTCTATTTTTGAAGAGGCTGGTTGTCATAATGTGGGTTTTAAAGGTCCGATATTATGCTAAATTAACTCTTGTGAGCTCTTAAGTCGTGTTCTAACGTTTTTTTCTCCTCAAAAACAGACCTGGAGTTGTGTTTTGTTTCATTCACACGTTTGAGTAACTCTTTATTTGTCTGTCACATCTCCAAAGCTCAAAACGCTCTGTTCCACCTTGTGATGTCATGAAGCCGTAGTTTACAAGTCAACTGCTACTTTTTTTTACAGTTTGTTCAGTACAGATCGGCAAAAAACCCCGCAAAAACGTTGGTTTGCTGTCCTCAATGTGTCTCCAAACATCAAACTGCAATTTAAAGCTGCACTGTGTAACTTTATGGTAGACTTTACATTTATTCACTTACAGGTGGGTTTATAGCTCAAAAATACCAAGAAAACCAAACATTCTGACTGTGAGCGGGGTCGTCTCTCCACAGATCTGACCTGTAACTCGGTCTGGTTTGGTCTCCATGGAGATAGAAAGGTTTAATGACATACTGTGAAACATTTCAGACAAAGCAGCATCATCTCCAAGCATTTAACAGACCCTCCAGGGCATAATCAGGATTAAACCAGGACTTAACCGGGACTAAACAAGGACTAAATTAGGACTAAACCAGGACTTGACCAATATACCAAACCAGGACTTAACCAAGACTTAACCAAGGCTTAACCAGGGCTAAACCAATATACCAAACCGGGACTAAACCAGGACTAAATTAGGATTAAACCAGGACTTAACCGGGACTAAAGGACTAAATTAGGACAAAACCAGGACTTAACCAATATACCAAACCAGGACTTAACCAAGTCTTAACCAAGGCTTAACCAGGGCTAAACCAATATACCAAATCGGGACTAAACCAGGACTTAACCGGGACTAAATTAGGACTAAACCAGGACTTAACCAATATACCAAACCAGGACTTAACCAAGATTTAACCAGGGCTAAACCAATATACCAAACCGGGACTAAACCAGGACTTAACCAATATACCAAACCAGGACTAAACCAATATCCCAAACCAGGACTAAACCAAGACTTAACCAGGACTAAACCAAGACTTAACCAGGACTAAACCAATACCTCCTCGTCTCCATGGAGATGTGATAACGTCTCTTAGTATGGCATTCAATTTCAGTATTTAGTTTGTGTCGTTTTTGGTAAAAAATACCATTAAAAACTAAACATTCTAGCTGTAAGTGAGACCGCCTCTCCACAGATCTGACCTGGTGAGAGGTTTAAAGGTCCAATACTACGCAAAAAACGGACTCCTGTGAGATTTTAGCCATGTTAGAATGCCCTGTTCCACCTTGTGATGTCATGAAGCGGTAGTTTTCACGTTAACAGCTGCGTTTTACCTTTCGTTCAGCAGAGATCTGCGATTCCAGAACTGAAATGATACAAATGATTTTTGTCAAGGCGTGTGGCGTTTAAAAACACAACGGAGCTCTTCCTGTACCACCGCATGACAGCACAAGGTGGAACAGTCTGTTTTCCCGTGTGAGAGAAGAAGGGTTTGTGTGCTGAACGTGTGAATGAAACGAAACACAACTCCGGGTCTGTTTTCTGACGAGGAAACGACATTAGAACACGAGAAAATTGCCTAATATGCCCCCCTTTAATGCCACACTGGGGAATATTCCAGAACATCTCCATAGAGACAAGCCAGCAGCCAGAAAGTTACACATTAAGACTTTAAATTTCGGCAATTCCAGGGCTGAAATGATCCAAATGATTCTGAAACGAAACGCAGCTCCGGGTGTGTTTTTAACGAGGAAACATCGTTATAACAGATCAGAAAATGGCGTAATACGGGCCCTTTAAAAAGTGCTCATAAAGTTTGAATTTGAAACGTTGCTGTAATTTACTCAGAACTTAACGTAGCTCCACCCACTACGGGACGCGCTGACCAATCAAAACGTTCTCTGCATCCAGTCGTTTAAGTACAATTAACGTAGCAGTAATTTGCAATACCGATCGTTTAAAATAATCCCACCAAGGACGTCTGTATTGAAATTTGACCTTTATATAGAACTGATTTTTGCTCCACCCCAGCTTGAATTTACTTTAAAATTTGATATACGAATCAAACATTTAATCGGATCGAACGCACCTTGAAAAGTCGTGGGCTTCGGTGGTCACTAGAGGTCAGTATAGACGGAGCGACATGAAACAGTTCCACTTTACATTTACTCAGTTACAGGAGGTTTTAGAGCTCAAAAATACCTAAAAAAAAACAGACATTCTGACTGAGCGGGGACGCCTCTCCACAGATCTGACCTGTAACTCGATCTGGTTTGGTTTCTGTGAAGATAGAAAGGTTTAATGCCATACTGCGGAACATTCCAGACAAAGCACCAACATCTCCATGGAGAAAAGCATCTGACTGACCCTCCATGACTAGACCTGGATTAGATCAGGACTAGACCAAGATTAAGACAGGACTAGACCAAGAGCAAACCAGGATTAGACCAGGATTAGACCAGGACTAGACCTTGACTAGACCAGGATTAGACCAGGATTAGACCTTGACTAGACCAGGATTAGACCTTGACTAGACCAGGAGTAGACCAGGATTAGACCAGGATTAGACCAGGATTAGACCAGGACTAGGCCAGGACTAGGCCAGGACTAGGCCAGGATTAGACCAGGATTAGACCAGGACTAGGCCAGGACTAGGCCAGGACTAGGCCAGGAGTAGATCAGGAGTAGACTAAAACTAAGACAGGACTAGACCAAGAGCAAACCAGAACTAGACCAGGACTAGACCAGGATTAGACCAGGACTAGACCTTGACTAGACCAGGAGTAGATCATGAGTAGACTAAAACTAAGACAGGACTAGACCAAGAGCAAACCAGGACTAGGCCAGGACTAGGCCAGGAGTAGATCAGGACTAGACTAAGACAGGACTAGACCAGGATTAGACCAGGACTACGCCATGACTAAAACATACTTAATGGCGCATTGCATAACTTTTCTGGTGGAGGGTGTAGTGTTTAACCTGCTTGTCTCCATGGAAACACTTTTATTGCTTTGTCTAGAATGCTTTTCTCCATGGTGACGCCTGGAATGTTCCTCAGCTTGAATTTACTTAAAAATGTCATATTCGAATCAAACATTTTAATCGGATCGAACGCACCTTGAAAAGTCGTGGGCATCGGTGGTCACTAGAGGTCAGGAGCGACATGAAACACTTTACATTTATTCAGTCACAGGAGGTTTTAGAGCTCAAAAATACCTCTGCTTTAGCGAAAATATTTAACAGTTTAAAAATATTTATTTGTTTTCTAGCTGTTTTTATTTGTGTATTTTCGCTTTGAACATAACAGAATTATACAACAAATTATGAGCGTGTTATTAATAAACACAAAATTCTTTTCTCAAACTATAATAAAAATACTTTAACTTTTCAGTCCTGCTCAAAAATGTAAAGTAAAAAGTACCCACATTAAAACGTACTTAATGGCGCGTTGCGTAACTTTTCTGGTGGAGGGTGTAGTGTTTAACCTGCTTGTCTCCATGGAAATGCTTTTATTGCTTTGTCTAGAACGCCTTTCTTCGTGGTGATGCCTGAAATGTTCCGCAGTGTGACTTTTAAACAGTTTTACTTTACATTTATTCAATTACAGCTGGTTTTAGAGCTCAAAAATACCTAGAAAAACTGACGTTCTGACTGTGAGCGGGGTCGCCTCTCCACAGATCTGACCCGTAACTGTCTAGTTTGGTTTCCATGGAGATAGAAAGGTTTAATACCATACTGCGGAACATTTCAGACAAAGTAATGCACGGCAAAATGCGTTTGATGGATCTTTTACTGTGGTATGTTCCACCACTGGGCAAGACGCATTTTACTCCAAAAAAAAAAATCACGTCCAGCTCCTTTAAAACCAAATCACGTCTTTTGTTTTTGTGTTTCAAACCAAATTTGTTCTATAATGTCCGAAAATACGGACCTTTTTTTGCCACTTCTGTGAAATCTCTTCTCGTTTTTTGTCATAACGTTTAAACCTGATGCTGGACCGACGCAGAGAACGCCGGAGTATTTTCACTTCTCCTTTATTTTCTCAGATGTTGTATATTTTTGGACCGATCTGTAAAGATAAAAAAATCGCTCGGAGTTTAGACTTTCGCGTTCGCCGTATTTGTAAAGAAGAGTGGCCTTTCCGAGCCCTGGTGCATGCTGGGAAATGCAGTCCAGGACTCACAGAAAGTAGAATGTGTTTTTGTTTTTGTTGTTGTTTTAATCAGAGCTGCCTACAAATACGGGGTACAGATATGCATGGAGTAAAGAAAGATACTTGAAGAAAAATTAAGAAAGCTTTTAAAGTAATTATTTGTATTAAAAAAAAAAAAAGTTCTATATTTTCCATTCTGATGTGACATGAAAAGCAAAAATGCAAAAAAAAAAACTGTAAAAAACCCTCGAAAATGTTGGTTTGCTGTCCTCAATGTGTCTCCAAACTTCAGACTACAATTTAAAGCTCTGCTGTGTAACTTTACAGTAGAGTCCTCCACTCCTCGTCTCCATGGAGATGTGATAATGTCTCTAAGTATGGCATTCAATTTCAGTATTTAGTTTGTGTCGTTTTTGGTAAAAATACCGTTAAAAACTAAACGTTATAGCTGTAAGTGAGAACGCCTCTCCACAGATCTGACCTGGTGAGAGGTTTAAAGGTCCGATACTACGCAAAAAACGGACTCCTGTGAGATTTTAGCCATGTTAGAACGCTCTGTTCCACCTTGTGATGTCATGAAGCGGTAGTTTTCACGTTAGCAGCTGCGTTTTACCTTTCGTTCAGCAGAGATCGGCGATTCCAGAACTGAAATGATACAAATGATTTTAGTGAAGGTGTGCGGAGTTTAAAAACACAACGGCGCTCTTCCTGTACCACCACATGACATCACAAGGTGGAACAGAGTGTTTTCCCATGTGAGAGAAGGGTTTGTGCGCTGAAACAAAACACAACTCCGGGTCTGTTTTCTGACGAGGAAACGACATTAGAACACGAGAAAATTGCCTAATATAATTTAGCCCCCTTTAATGCCACACTGGGGAATATTCCAGGACCTCTCCATAGAGACGAGCCAATACAATAAGAGTACTGTTACTTCAAAATAACTTGACTGAAGTAGAAGTACACAGATGTGGTAGTAGTAGTTACTCACATTGGATAAACTGCTACTGAAGAAAGTAATTCTATACGGAAGCCGACAGAGGACATATTCATAATCAATATTTTTTTCTTCCTTGTTTTCCCGAGATAACGAGATAATTAATTTGAGATCTCGAGAAAACAAAACAGTTATTCCGTGGTCTCGAGAAAACAACTGAAACGTCTACCGCCACGTTGTGACAGACTGACTTCGGGGCTATTTCTCATTCTGAACAGACGTGTTTTTGGTCATTAGAATGTCTGGAATAATAATCGATCAGCTGATAAGGCAATATATTGATCGGGGTTGACACAGGGGGAGATTGCATTACGTCTTTTAATTCGGGATAATTTCAAGATTAGTCCACGGCACCTCCGCAGAAGACTGGCCCGGCTTCGTCTTTACCGACGGAGATACAGTGTTTTCACGGAATAACTCTTTGTTTTCTCGAGATCACAGAATAAATCTTTGTTTTCTCGAGATCACGGAATAACTGTTTTCTCGAGATCATAAAATCTTTCTTTTCTCGAGATCTCGAAATAACTCTTTGTTTTCTCGAGATCTCGGAATAACTCTTTGTTTTCTCGAGATCTCGAAATAACTCTGTTTTCTCGAGATCTCGAAATAACTTTGTTTTCTCGAGATCTCGAAATAACTCTTTGTTTTCCCGGGATCACGGAATAACTTTTCTCTAGATCACAGAATAACTCTGTTTTCTCGAGATCTCTGAATAACTTTGTTTTCTCGAGATCTCGAAATAAGTTTGGTTTTCTTGAGATCACGAATTAATTGTCGTTTTCTCGAGATCTCAAGTTAATTTTCTCGTTATTAAGGTGGAAAATAATCATTACGAACATGGCCTCTGTGGGCTTCTGTAATTCTAAGAGTAACAAACATCTGATTTTATAATTTGGAGTTAATATAACAGACAAAACATGAAATAATTCTCAAAATAAACCACAAAAATAAGAAAAATCATATCCGACGGAGTGGTGCTCTAAACACAGTTCAAATCCTTTCATATCGCCAACGAGCAACCAGAAAGTTACACAATGCAGCTTTAAATTTCTGCAAAACTGCTCCACGCTCGGCTCTGATTGGTCGGTAGTGTAAATGTTTGTGTTTTGGCGTCGATCTCGGTTGTACTTTCGCTCTTTGTAATGATGATTGTATTTTTGTTGAACTGGACGACGTCTTATTTTTGTAGCTTTAAACGGAGGACTTCCTGGTTTGGGAAAAAGCTTTACTACGATTGGACGAGGTCTCGAGAGAGCCGGGTCCTGATTGGGCGAATGTACAAATGTCTTATTTCGCTGTGGAATCCTGTTTTTGATTAAATGCTGGACCCTTGATGCTTTTGTCTAATTTTTTACCATTTAAAACCATTTTAAGCCTGAAAACCAAATAACAAAAAGTAC
Source organism: Paratrypauchen microcephalus (assembly GCA_036785185.1). Lineage (NCBI taxonomy): Eukaryota > Metazoa > Chordata > Actinopteri > Gobiiformes > Gobiidae > Paratrypauchen > Paratrypauchen microcephalus. The sequence continues at coordinate 102,773 of JAVJIX010000026.1, read as the reverse complement.
TTTGTCTTTAGTACAGTGAGCGCAGTGAGCCAAAACGGTTTAAAAATCACCTGAAAACTGAAGGAAAATTCTAAATGGATTTAAAGAGTAGCAGTAGCAGTAGTAGTAGTAGTACTAGTTGCAGTAGCAGTAGTAGTAGTTACAGTAGTAGTAGTAGCAGTAGTAGTAGTAGTAGTAGTAGTAGCAGTAGTAGTAGCAGTAACGGTAGCAGTAGTAGTAGTTACAGTAGTAGCAGTAGTAGTACTAGTAGCAGGAGTAGCAGTAGTAGTACTAATAGCGGTAGTAGTAGTACTAGTTGCAGTAGCAGTAGTAGTAGTTACAGTAGTAGTAGTAGCAGTAGTAGTAGCAGTAACGGTAGAAGTAGTTGCAGTAGTAGTAGTTGCAGTAGTAGCAGCAGCAGTAGTAGTAGTAGTAGTAGTTACAGTAGTAGCAGTAGTAGTAGTACTAGTAGCAGGAGTAGCAGTAGTAGTACTAATAGTGGTGGTAGTAGTAGTAGTAGTAGTAGTAGTAGTAGTAGTAGTTACAGTAGTAGCTGTAGTAAGATAAGGTAAGACTTTATTGATCTCACACAGGAGAAATTTACTTGCCACAGTAGCTCCAGGACATTTGGACAAGAAAAGTGCATGCAGGCAGGAATGGGATAAAGTAAGTAATAATAAAAATAGTAATAATAATAAGTAATAATAGTAATAATGGAAATAATAATAACCATACAAGCATTAACATGGAAAAGAGGATATTGCATGTCTGGCCTATATATTAGAGTTATACAGTCTGATGGCGGTGGGGATGAAGGATCTGTGGTAGCGCTCCTTCTTGCACTGGGGGTGCCTTAGTCGGTTACTGAAGGAGCTGCTCAGCTCCTCTACAGTCCGGTGCAGAGGGTGAGAGGTGTCGTCCATGATGGACGTAAATTTGTCCAGCACCCTCCTCTCAGCCGCCACCTCTACAGAGGACAGCCCAGGACAGAGCTGGCCCTCCTGACCAGCTTGTTGAGTCTTTTTCTGTCCCGCTCTGTGCTGCTCGGGGCCCAGCAGACGACAGCGTAGAGGAGAGCAGAGGCCACCACAGAGTCATAAAAAGTCTTGAGCAGAGGCCTGCACACTCCAAAGGACCTCAGTCTCCTCAGGAGGTGGAGGCGACTTTGGCCCTTCTTGTACAGGGCGTCGGTGTTGTGGGACCAGTCCAGTTTATTGTTGAGGTGAACACCCAGGTACTTGAAACTGTTCACAGTCTCTATGTCCTGCCCCTGGATGTTCACCGGTGAGTGAGGTAGTGGTCTCCTCATGAAGTCGATCACCAGCTCTTTTGTCTTACTGGTGTTAAGGCTCAGGTGGTTGCGCCCACACCAGTCCACAATGTCACTGATGACCGAGCAGTACTCCAGCTCGTTCCCCTCAGACACAAAGCCCACAATGGCTGAGTCGTCAGAGAACTTCTGGAGATGGCAGCTGTCCGTGTTGTATGTGAAGTCTGAGGTGTAGATGGTGAAGAGGAAGGGTGAGAGGACAGTTCCCTGGGGGGCCCCAGTGCTGCAGAATACCACCTCTGACTCACTGCCGCCCAGCCGCACGTACTGTGGACGGTCAGTGAGGTAGTCGATGGTCCAGGCAGCGAGATGTCCATCCACTCCCGCGTCCTCCAGCTTCCCCCGCAGCAGCGCCGGCCTGATGGTGTTGAAGGCGCTGGAGAAGTCAAAGAACATGACTCTCACAGCATTCCCGGCGGTCTCTAGGTGGGTGAGCGGGTCCAGGGTGGGGCTCACCACAGAGCGGAGGTGGCTGAGGATCACCCTCTCCATGGTCTTCATGAGGTGGGAGGTCAAGGCGACTGGTCTGTAGTGGGCCGGTTCCCTGGCGTTTGTTGTTTTAGTAGTAGTAGTAGTAGTATTAGTAGTAGTAGTAGCAGTAGGAGTAGTAGTAGCAGTAACAGTAGAAGTAGTAGTAATAGCAGTAGTAGTACTAGTACTCTAATTTTTTCTTGAACATTTCGTGAATAATATTGATACTTTGCAGTGATGTCGTGCTGGGGGAGTTCTACGTTTGTCTGTTGACGGAATGTTCATCCGTCACCATGGAGACACAACGCACACATTGGCAAACACAGAGAACCATTTTAAGCCTGAAAACCAAATAACAAAAAGTACTTTGTCTTTAGTACAGTGAGCGCAGTGAGCCAAAACGGTTTAAAAATCACCTGAAAACTCAAGGAAAATTCTAAATGGATTTAAAGAGTAGCAGTAGCAGTAGTAGTAGTAGTAGTAGTAGTAGTAGTAGTAGTAGTAGTTACAGTAGTTACAGTAGTTACAGTAGTAGCAGTAGTAGTAGTAGCAGTAGTAGTAGCAGTAGCAGTAACAGTAGTAGTAGTAGTAGTTACAGTACTTACAGTAGTAGCAGTAGTAGTAGCAGTAGCAGTAGTAGTAGTTACAGTAGTAGCAGTAGTAGTAGTAGCAGTTGTAGTGGTAGTTACAGTAGTAGCAGCAGTAGTAGTAGTAGTAGCAGTAGTAGTAACAGTAGTAGTAGTAGTTACAGTAGTAGTAGTAGTAGTAGTAGCAGTACTAGCAGTAGTAGTAGCAGTAGTAGCAGTAGTAGCAGCAGTAGCAGTAGTACTAGCAGTAGTAGTAGCAGCAGTAGTAGTAGTACTAGCAGTAGTAGTAGCAGTAGTAGTAGTAGCAGTAGTAGCAGTAGTAGTACAGTAGTAGTAGCAGTAGTAGTAGTAGTAGTAGCAGTACTAGCAGTAGTAGTAGCAGTAGTAGCAGTAGTAGTAGCAGTAG
>JAVJIX010000026.1:0-97500 GCA_036785185.1 Paratrypauchen microcephalus | reverse complement strand
ATCATCACCAATTCACTGAAAAAACACAGTCTTTGCCATGTCATCATATGCCATAGCAAAGGAGAAAGAAATTTCACTTTTAAGAGCTAAGATCTCGCTACCTGGATTTGTGTAATTCGCACAAAATCCCCGAAATATTATTTGCAATTATGAAAGCCGTAATGTAAATATTGTAACGTATTTTAACTGTCTACATTGAGAGGAAACGTAAGCGAAACCTGTATGCATGCATGGCACTAAAGAAAACAACATTTTAAGGGACAGTAATAAGGCGATGAAGATGGAAGAAGGAGCCAAGTTGCAAGAGCCAAGAGTGGCTGATAGCGCAGATAGAGAGCGGACAATACGAGGGGCTGACAGGCTGTATCAGCTGCGCACGGCACGGATTGCGAATGTTTGCATACGACACAACATCGCAGAGTAGCAAGTGTAAATAATGGGTGGGGATTTATGCAACGGAGGCAGACGAGGGTCCAAAAGGAGGACAAAATGTAAAAAAGGAGGACAGACAGCCGGACAGACGGCTCTAAAACTGGACTGTCCGGACGAAATCCGGACGAATGGTCACCCTCATAGTAGCAGACATCCCAAGTTCCAAAAACTCATTTCAGGGAGATGTGTCTCCCCTACACAACAGAGAAGGACACTTATTTTATCAACTTTTTATTAACTTAACTGAGTTCTTAAACATTAAACTTTAAAATTAAACATAAACTTTAAATTTTATTAAATATTAAATATTAAAATTACATTAAAAATGTAAATAAAAAAAGCCCCGGGCCACTCCTTTGAGGACAGTGAGGTTCAGATCTTAACCAGGGAAAAGAACTGGTTTGAGAGGGGAGTTAAAGAGGCTATTTTTGTCAAAAAAGAGAGTCCTTCCTTTGAACAGGAATGGAGGGGTCAGAACCAATTTGTCTCCCATTTAAAATTCCATTCTCAAACCTAAATCAAAACAAACAAAGAAAACAATAGGGCAGCAGGTCAGGTCCAGAGGTGTGAAAACACCCATTATGGTACTGAATGGGTATGCTAAACAAGACCCCAGACAGAAACTGAAAAACAAAGAGATTGGATAGTTTCATAGTAATTTCACTGTAGTTAGCCCCTCCCCGCAGCTAGATATAAGCAGTGTCCACCAGCACTCTAGCCAGAACTGACGAAGTAGCTTGGATGAGCTGCAAAACGTATTCGAACAAATAAACTTTGCCCGGTTGACAAATTGAATTTCTCCTTTTACTATGGATTCTACCTGGACGACTGAGGGATTCTTCACACTCATTTTGGTGCATCCCTATTTAATACTAAATACCTGGAAAAAGTATATCTATTTCATGATATACTTTTTGTTGTGTCCTTGGCATGGTTTATTTTAAACCTCTGTTATAAAATGCGTGAAGAATCCCTCAGTTGTCCAGGTAGAATCCATGATAAAAGGAGAAATTCAATTTGTCAACTGGACAAAGTTTATTTGGTCGAAAACGTTTCGCCGCTCATCCGAGAGGCTTCGTCAGTTCATCTTCACCTAGAAGCCACGGGCCATTCTTTTGAGGACAGTGAGGTTCAGATCTTAGCCAGGGAAAAGAACTGGTTTAAGAGGGGAGTTAAAGAGGCAATTTTTTGTCAAAAAAGAGAATCCTTCTTTAAACAGAAATGGGGGAGTCAGACATAATTTGTCTCCCATTTATAATTCCATTATCAAACCAAAGTCAAAACAGACAAAAGAAACAATAGGGCAGACAGGCCAGGGCCAGAGGTGTGGGACAGTCGTTAGGGTTGAATAGGTATGCTAAACTAGACGCCAGAGAAATTCGAAAAACAAAAGAGAGAATCGCAATACAAATTAGTTGAGATAGTTTCAGAAGAATTCAGGGTAGTGAGCTCCTCCCTGCAGCTAGATATAAGCAGTGTCTAACCAGCACTCGAACCAGAACTGACGAAGCCTTTCGGATGAGCGGCGAAACGTTTTCGACCAAACAAACTTTGTCCAGTTGACAAATTGAATTTCTCCTTTTATCTCTGTTATAAAATGTTCTCTATTTAATGATAACATTTTATAACAGAGTTTTTCCACCTTCAAGCCACTCAAAGCGCTTTTACATTAGCGAACCATGCCAAGGACACAACAACAGCATTCTTCTTTGGGAGCTGGGCATTCTGTGGGCCACTGGATTCTCCCGTTGATGTGTATGTCGAGAGAGGGAATCGAACCGGCAACCTTCAGATCAGAGGATGAGCACTATACTATGCTTTTGTTTAAATGAGTGCAGGTCTACTCCTCAACGGGATTGTCGTGAGAAGGAGCAGGGCGAGGCGGAGCGTAGTCGGCCATGTTGGGAAGGTCAAACACCACGCAGCAGCTCAGGCCATAACGAATGCGCTTCATGTGCTGCACCCGAGTCCAAACTTCAGTGCTCACATCAAAACATTCAACAAGATTAAGATAGCCGGGGACACTTTTCCCACCTACAACATACAGCCGATCATCAACAACCCCGATGCCAAAATTCATGCGCCGATCCCGCATGTTGGGTAGGGGGCGCCAGGTGTTAGTTGTGGGGTTATAGGCTTCCACGGTCTTGTGCACCGATAAACGCACCCCAAAGCCTTTGGTATGTTCCCAGGAACACCCCCCAATAGCGTAGATTTCGTTTGCATAGGCGATGACACCGAGCCCTTTGCGCCTGTTGGCCATATCTGCTATCATGGTCCACTGATCGGTTAGTGGGTCGTAGCTCTCAGCTGAGGCCAGGCACTGCTGACCATTATCACCTCCACAAATGTAGATCTTTCCGTTGTATGCTGTGCTTTGGGCCCTGCTCCTCACTTCGTTCATAGGTGAAATCATGGTCCACTCATTGGTCTCTGGAGAGTATCTTTCGACTGTGTTCAGCCCGTCGCCACCCATGGCATAGATCAAACCATCCAGCAAAGTCACGCTAAGGTAGAACCTTTGAGAATGCATAGGTGCCCCTTCTTGCCACGTGTAATTGGCCAGGTCATACTTGTTCACACAATTATCGTTGAAATAGCGATACTCACCATAACCTCCAATCATGTACACAGATCCATTAAGGAACACTGTGCTGTGATAGGCTCTTTGCCTCCAGCCATCGAGAGTCACGCCCATCCAGCAATTGGTGCGGTTGTCATAGACTTCAATTTGCCTTTTTTCTGGACCGCCCCAGCCACCTATAGCCATAAGGACCGCACTGGGCAGCCTTGGAGTATCTAGACGGGTGGGGGGCAGGTCAGTTTTGGACCTCCGAGCTCTGGCAGCCAATATGGCCCTTTTGGTATTAATTACCACATCTTTACAGTTACGGTTGTACTGGGACAGGTTATATCTACTCATGCACTGAGTGAAGTATTTGGGGTGGATCAGAGCCACACGGACTTTTGCCAAGAGGTTGGCTAAGTACAGGTTCCTTTCCTCAGGAGCGTGCGCAACCCATCTGAGGACTGCATTTAACACTGTGTTCTCCTCCCTCACGTTCAGCCGATCTTCATCAATGACTGAACACAGGTCTTCCCCGGAAATCTGGAGGAACTCTTCAGAGCTGAGAACCTCTTCGAAATGCTTCAGGATGTATAAGAAGACCAGATTCTTCAGCTGGGGATAGTAGTATTTGTTTGTGATCTCCCAGATAGCGATGCAATTACTGGGGGACAGTTGATTCTCCATGAACTGACAGCAGGCTTGGGTAATGCCGCTCACATCTAAGTAGTCAGCAGCTATTAGGAGCTCCTGGCAGTTTTTCTGGGTGATGTGGACCACCCCGGTGTAGCAGTAGTCCAGGATGATCTTCATGATATCAGCTAACACACTGGAGATCTCAAAAACGTGGCAGTCAGGGCTGGACCAGCGAGTGAAGAGGGCTCTAAAGTATGTGCTGCAGCTACACAGAACCAGCTTGCATGCTGGGAATTGTACACCGGCCATGTTGAGCAGAAGGAATTCCTTGTGCACGTGTTTGTTCATTTTTTTAGTCTCTTCTAATTCTTTTGGAACAATTGCCAACTTATTTGCACAGGCCTCTTCATCTTCATCCTCCTCATTAGACTCTTCATCAAAACAGGCTTGCATTTGTTCCTTCAACTGCAAATGCTCGACTTCGGTAACTTCTATCTCATCAATTTGAAACTCTTTCAACTGACTTTCTGGAAGCTTTTCTAAGGTATTTCGCAGTTCTTTGTTAGTTTCCTGACTGTTGCCAATTTCAGCTATTTTTGGACAAGTTTCAACGTTTTTTGCCTGAGTTTCAACATTTTTCATGGTATGTGAAAAACTGAAGAACGGAAGAAGTAGCTTGGATGAGCTGCGAAACATTTTCGAACAATGTTGGCACTGCACTATGGCAAGCTCTCTTATTAGAGTTTGCAGAGTAATCAATGAGACCTAAGAAATCTATGTATCTATCTATGTAGCAGCAGATGGGACGTACACAGACATAAGTCTATGAACATGACAAATTGAATTTCTCCTTTTGCCACGTTTTTCACGGTAGTTTTGACATTTGGTGTCTGCATTTCACACAGCCAGTTCAAAAGTTCAAAGCCCTTGAACTTCAACATTCAAAGCCTTCTTTGAACTTTGAATGATGAGTCACGTGACCATGGAATCCATGGTCACGTGCATCTCTGTCATAATGTTGTTTCGTCATCACAAAAATACCTGAGGGGTATTCCACGAACGTCGCTAAACATAGCTTCGACTAAGTGCTAAGTCCTCGCCTGACCTAGCCCTAACTTAGACGAAAGCCTGAAGCCGTTCCACTAACGCATTTCAGTGCGCCTCAGCAGCGCTAAGTTCAGTCTGGCTTAATCAGGCCGGGCCTCCGCGCGTGCACGGGGTAAATAAGAAGCCCTGAACAAGCGACTGTCGAAAACGCGATCATGTCGAAGATTCGGGCCGATTATTTCAGCGCATCAGAACAGAAGTTGCTTTTGGAACTCTACAACGCACTTGCAATAACCAAGGCCAGAGACATGGCGTGGCAGAAGATTGCTGAACGCTTAAATACGTAAGTTAAGTCCTATAACAGTGCTGGAGGTTGAGTTTTTAAAAGTGTGTTTTTCACCATTGATGTCAACGCTGATCTGTGGTGCAGGGGAAAAGTTACGGTCTGCGGTGTGGGAGATTGTGAGTTCGATTCTCATGGTGGGCAGTTGATGTCTTAAATATTATATATTTGTATAGCACAGTTGTAATTTATTTTTACTGTGTAAAAGTATTTGCTTCAACTAATACGTTAAATTGTGTTATCTTGTCTTTGAGCAGGAATAATGTGAAAAGGAGTGTTTTGCTGGTAAAGACAAAGCATAATAACATTTTGCAGAGTGGTAAGTAGGCTAATATTAATATTATTATTCAGTGAAATGAGTAATACTGTTGAAATGTTACCTTAATTTAATTTAAAATTAACAGTAGCTACCAAGCCACAGGAGGTGGGAGCCCCCCTCAAAACCTTTCACCTGCAGAGGAGCTGGCACTGGCCCCAAACCGGGGTCGCCCACTGGTGGAGGTAATTGAAGGAGGGACCCCATCAAAGATCCTTCCTGCGAGTTCTTGTGAAGAGTATATTCAAGGTATTCTCTAGGCTAATGCTTGCCTCAGCTGTGATCCAAGCATTTGTGTATTTCAATAGTATGCTTGTGTTCTAGTTACTGAAGATGGCGTCACTTGGACCCTCCTCAGCAGTCCTCCAGCAGTGACTTGCCTGACCCTCAGCAGTCCTCCAGCAGTGCCTTGCCTGACCCTCAGCAGTCCTCCAGCAGTGGCCTCACACCAGAATGTCATACCTAATGTCTTTTATTGTTTTATGCCTATTGATGGAAATTGATAACTTACTTAATTTACATTTTAATCGCTTTTCCTCAATTGGCACCTCCATCTCTACACCTCCCAGACGCCTAATCCACACCTCTGTACAGACCACTCAACAGCCCATCACCTCTGCTCCCACGCCTGCCCCCACCTCCACGGAGAAACCCAGCTCTATCTCCTTGTCACCTGGGCAGGTGAGAAGGCAGCTGGAGAAAGTGCGCCAGAACAAGTCTCCAGGACCTGACAAAATCAACCCCCGTGTGCTAAGAACTTGTGCAGCACAGCTCACTGGGGTCCTGCACTTTCTCTTCACACTGAGTCTGAAGCTTGAAAGGGTACCGGTGCTTTGGAAGACCTCCTGCATTGTGCCAGTGCCCAAGAAGCCTGTCCCATCTGGACTCAATGACTTCAGACCAGTTGCGCTGACATCTCATGTCATGAAAGTGTTTGAGAGACTTGTTCTGGCTCAGCTCAGACCCCTGGTGGCATCATCCCTGGACCCTCTCCAATTTGCCTATCAGCCCACATGAGTGTGGACGACGCTGTAATCTATCTTCTGCAGTGGCCTCACTCTCACCTGGATAGTGTTAAGGCCTCTGTGAGGGTATTGTTCTTTGATTTCTCCAGCGCCTTTAACACAATACAGCCCTCTCTGATGGGTGAGAAACTGCTCAGGATGGGTGTCAGCTCCTCCACTATCTCCTGGATTACTGACTACCTGTCAGGCAGACCTCAGTACGTGCGAATGGGGACCACCCTGTCTGACACTGTGGTCAGTAATGTGGGAGCTCCTCAGGGTACAGTCCTGTCTCCATTCCTGTTCACTCTGTACACCTCTGATTTCCAGTACAGCTCAGAGTCCTGCCATTTGCAGAAGTTCTCTGATGACTCTGCCGTGGTTGGGTGTATCAGGGATGGACAGGAGATGGAGTACAGGACACTGATTACAAATTTTGTGGAGTGGTCCCAGGCAAACCATCTGCTCCTGAACTTGGACAAGACCAAGGAACTGGTGATTGACTTCAGGAGGATGAGGTCACCTGTGGAGCCTATTAACATCAAGGGTCATGAGGTGGAGATCGTGGACTGCTACAAGTACCTGGGCGTTCAGGTGAACAACAGGCTGGACTGGAGAGACAACTGTAATGCTGTGTACAAGAAGGGCATGAGCAGACTCTACTTCCTGAGGAAGCTCAGGTCTTTCAATGTGTGCAGTAAGTTACTGGAGATCTTCTACCAGAGATCTTCATTAAAAAGGCTTGCACAGCATCTCTGAAGCAAATTTGTTGAATCATTGAAATGTTGCATCATGGAGTGTGCCTGTTATTTGGCTACATTTTATTTTAAAAGTAAATGTTTACCTGTAACTGTATTCTTTGATAGAGATGTCACATAAAATATAAAGTGTCAATGTCGTCAAGTGAGAGTGATGTTAGGACCAACTGATATAAGTTATGTGATGATAACAATAATTGTAGGTTAAAGTCATTTCCATTTCTGTAATATGTTGCAAATATAAATGCGTGAAAATTTAACTCAAATTTGACTTGGGCATCAATAGGTCAATAGCGGGAATCGAACCTGGGTCGCCCATATGAGAGACACAGGACATAACCACTCGACCAAAGCCTTTCGCTGAGACACCTCTGGAATTCTTCTATATGTTAATGTCGTAAAGACAGCGGTTCAAAAAGCATATTTTTAAATTACTGGAGATTTGTCAAGAACCAAGAACGTAAGGTAATTTGTGTTTTTGCTGATATTGTTTTCGGACAACACAGATAGTCATGCGGGAGGTGTGCGGAATTGTTTGTTTGACTCTCTGTTTACGTCAGGTACGCATTCTCTGCGACACGGCCTGATTAAGCCACATCTTTAGCCTGCCCGCGACCAGACTTTCAGCTAAAACCATGTTGCCCCAAGTAACTCAGCGGGGACTAAGTTTAGCGAGCGTCGTGGAACCGAACTCTCACTAAAACTAGCGCCAACTGTCGAATAAAGCCGGGGAATAAAGCCGCTTAGTAGCTTTCGTGGAATACCCCTCTGGAGTTGTGTTTTGTTTCATTTGCACAGATTAAACACACACCTCTTGCATATTTAGGCTGTTCTTCTCTCAAAAAGAAAACGCTCTATTCCAACTTGGGATGTCATGTGGTGATACAGGAAGTGTTTAAACCCCATGCACCTTCGGTAGAATTATTTAGATAATTTCGGATCTGGAATTACCCGTTTCTACTGAACAAAAGGCAAAAAGTAGCTTTTAACTACCACTTCACAACACAACTCCAAGTTTTTGAGATGGTAACAGGATTATACCATATCTTAAAGCTCACGAGAGTCAGTTTTGCATAATCTAGGCCCATTAAAGCTCATTCACTGACACACTGTTGGTACTGCACTATGGCAAGCTCTCTTATTAGAGTTTGCAGAGTAGTCAATGAGAACTAAGAAATCTATGTATGTATGTAGCAGCAGATGGGACGTACACAGACATAAGTCTATGAATATTCCAACCTGAACAACAGTTAAGAAAATCAACTTTTGATGGAAACTCAATCAGACTGAATCTGGACGACCCCAGCTCCAGATTCAGTTTACATTTTCTAAGAAACCTAGTACTAGTAGTAGTTACAGTAGTAGTTGTAGTAGTAGTAGTAGAAGTAGTAGCAGTAGTAGTTACAGTAAGAGTAGTAGTAGTAGCGGTAGTAGTAGTTACAGTACTAGTAGTAGTAGTAGTAGTAGTAGTAGTAGTAGTTACAGTAAGAGTAGTAGTAGTAGCGGTAGTAGTTACAGTAAGAGTAGTAGTAGTAGCGGTAGTAGTAGTTACAGTAGTAGTAGTAGTAGTTACAGTAGTTACAGTAGTAATAGCAGTAGTTATAGTAGTAGTAGTAGTAGTAGCAGTAGCAGTAGCAGTAGTAGTAGTAGCAGTAGTAGTAATAGTAGTAGTAGTAGTTACAGAAGTAGTAGCAGTAGTAGTTACAGTAGTAGCAGTAGTAGTTATAGTAGTAGTAGTAGTAGTAGTAGCAGTAGCAGTAGTAGTAGCAGTAGTAGTAGTAGTAGTAGTAGTAGTAGTAGTAGTAGTTGCAGTAGCAGTAGTTACAGTAGTAGCAGTAGTAGTAGTACTATTAGCAGTAGTAGTAGAAGTAGTAGTTGTAGTTACAGTAGTAGTAGGAGCAGTAGTAGTAGTAGCAGTAGTAGTAGTAGAAGTAGTAGTTGTAGTTACAGTAGTAGTAGTAGTAGTAGTAGTAGCAGTAGTTACAGTAGTGTAGTTACAGTAGTTATAGTAGTAGCAGTAGTAGTAGCAGTAGCAGTAGTAGTAGTAGCAGTAGCAGTAGCAGTAGTAGTAGCAGTAGTAGTAGTAGTAGTAGCAGTAGTAGTAGTAATAGTAGTAGTAGTAGAGGTAAGATCGGGCCTAAAAAATCCAGCCCGACCCGACTGGGCCCGCGGGTATTAAAGCCCGGCCCGGCCCGAGCCCGACCAATTAACTTGATTTGCAGGCCCGAGCCCGAAGCAAACCCGAAATTTCATATTTTATTTGTGAGGGGAGTTTTTTTGAAACAAATGATAATATAGATGTTTGACGATCATCAATTTTGCTAGTACAGCTGTTTAAATGCCTGCTCAGCGTCGAATGTTCCCCCTAATGTTTTATGTGTCTGAGCAAACACACTAACTCCCTGAGCGCTCCTTGGACTCCTGTGCGCGACATCCGACATGCACCCCCGGTACACGCGGAAAGAGCTGCGCGTGCTCGCGGCTTGCGCGTGCTCGTGGCTTACACCGGTAGAAGTTTAATACGAGACACATATTTTTGTTTCTGAATACTGGACAATTCCCCCGTATTCAGATGTCCCCGCGGCTGAAAAAAAGCGGAACTCTTTCATCCCTGCGCTGCATAGGTTTTCTTGTGCGCTGAGAATGTGTGAGCAGTGCGCAACTGCGCAGGCGCGGAGAGGGAACGTCGAGGTGCCAGTCTTTTTGCTCTCGTATGAAAGCAAAGCGCCACATTGACTACATTCAGCGAAGCCAACGCAAGTTTCTGTAGCATTTTCAACAATCAATTTGAAGCTTTTCCACACCTCACTCTTACCGGTGCGTGTTTGTCTTTTCAGTTCTCCTGTCTTTAGTTTATCCTTAACTTCTTGCTCCTCCATATTGGGGATACCAGGTCAAAATAGATGCGGACTTGCGGAGGGGAAGATTATTAAGAGCGGCTCCTGTTTAGTAGTTAAATAGCAATTACCTTACAGCGCCTTCTCTGTTTTATCCAAATTATTTATTTTAAAACAAGTATTCCTTAGTTTAGTATCCACACATCGTTTTATTATACATTTTTATAAACATATATTTATTTTTAAAAAAGTCAGCGAGAGAGAAGCCCGGCCCGAGCCCGAGCCCGACCCGAAGCAATGATTGACATTTTAGGCCCGAACCCGACCCGAATTTCGGGTCGGGTCAGATCGGGCTCGGGCTCGGGCTTAAGATCTTACCTCTAAGTAGTAGTAGCAGTAGTTACAGTAGTAGTAGTAGTAGTAGTTGTAGTAGAAACTTTGTGTATTTTTACAGTATTTTTTTACACAGCGGTTGTGTTTTCGCAGATCAGAAAACGGGGAAACACAGGCCCTTTAATGACACATTTTCTTGTTTTTTTCGGAGTGAAAATAGCGTTGGCGTTCTATTTTCGGACTGTGTACTTAACCACAGAGTTGAGTCATGAGTCATGGGGCTAAAGGTTAACTCTAAATAGATCTCCATCTCGTAGTAGTCGTAGTATTCGTAGTACTACAGTAGTACTCCAGTCATAGTATTATTTTGGTCGGTCCTCCTGATATTTTTAACTTTTACTCATGATTCTTCCAAGACTGAAAGTTAAATCTGACCTAGAACGAAGTAAAAGTAGTAAAGTACTGGACTTAAAACGTCTAGAATGTTCCACAGTATGGCTTTAAACCTTCCTATCGTCATGGAGACCAAACCGGACCAAGTTACAGGTCAGATCTGTGGAGAGGCGACCACTTTCACAGTTAGAATGTCTGTTTGGTTTTTTTTTAGGTATTTTTGAGCTCTAAAACCACCCGTAGAGCTGTTTACTGTCACACTGCGGAACATTCCAGGTAGAGCAATAACGTATCCATAGAAACAACCAAGTGACGAGCCTCCACCAGAAAAGTTACACAATGCAGCTTTAAGTACACATTGTAGGTATCTGTACTTTACTTAAGCACATTTTTCACTCCATTTTTGAACAGAACTGAAAAGTAAAAGTATTTTTATTTTAGTTTCAGACCTTTATTTTTATTTTTAACACATTCACAGTTTGAGCAAACAAAAATACACAAATAAAAACAGATAGAAAAGAAAACTATATTTTTTAATTGTTTCTCTTTAACAAAATTCAGCCAAAATCTGAATCAAAATCACGACATTTGAAGCTTAAAATCTGCAAAAATCTGCAGTAGCAGTAGTTACAGTAGTAGCAGTAGTAGTAGAAGCAGCAGCAGTAGTAGTAGTAGTAGTAGTAGTAGTAGTAGTAGTAGTAGTAGTAGCAGTAGTAGTAGTAGTAGTAGTAGTAGTAGTAGTAGTAGTAGTAGTAGTAGTAGTAGTAGTAGCGGTAGTAGTTACAATAGCAGTAGTAGCAGTAGTAGTAGCAGTAGTAGTACTAGTAGTAGTAGCAGTAGTAGCAGTAGCAGTAGTAGTAGCAGTAGTAGTAGCAGTAGTAGTAGCAGTAGTAGTACTAGTACTAAAATAGCTGCAGTATTAATAGAGCCGATGACTTCCTGTAAGTATCACATTACAGTAACAGAGACAGTACTGCATGACACAGAAATACTGCAGTACTGCAGTACTCAGTAAAGCCGCACTGTGTAACTTCTCTGGTGGTGGATACGCCTCCTCCTCGTTTCTATGGAGATGTTCCGGCTTTGTCTGGAATGTTCCGTATGTTCATTATGGTCAGAGACGAGCAGGAGGTCAGATCTGTGGAGCGGAGACATTTGAGCTAAAAATCTGCAAAGACTCTTTAAGTACATTTTTAAACAAGTACTTTAATACTTTTCCTTCCGCTACTTGTTTGTCTCCATAGAGATATTATTTCCTTGCCTGGAATGTCCCACAGTAGGGCATTAAACATATCCCTGTCGCATTTGTTCAATCAGGTGTTTTAAAGCTCAAAAATACCCTAAAAAACATCAATTCTGACCATATACAGGCTCGCCTCTCTGACCATTAACCTGTCTCCATAGTTATTACAAGAGAGTTTATATCCTAACTTCTCTGAATATCGCCATGGAGACAAACAGGAGACAGACACTCCACCAGAAAAGTTACACAGTGCACTTTTAAGTTGATTTTTTTTTTTTTTTTTTTTTTAACATGTGATAATTTTATTTTTACTACTAAAAATGGCAATTCCGGAGCTGAAATGATCCAAATGATTCCAGTGAAGGTGTGTGGAGTTTAAAAACACAGTGGAGCACTTCCTGTATCACCACATGATGACATCACAAGGTGGAACAGAGCATTTTCAGTTTGAGAAAAGAACTAAACAAGCCGAAATCTGCAGGTGTGTTTGTGTGTTAAAGGCGCATTGTGTAACTTTTCGGTTGGGGGTCCGTCACCTGCTTGTTTCCATGGATACGTCATTGCTCTGTCTGGAATGTTCCGCAGTGTGACTTTAAACAGCTCTACTTTACATTTATTCAATCACAGCTGGTTTTAGCGCTCAAAAATACCTCAAAAAACAGAAATTCTGACTGTAACGGGGTCGCCTCTCCACAGATTTGACCTGTAACACGGTCTGGTTTGGTCTCCGTGACGATAGAAAGTTTTAATGCCATACTGTGGAACATTTAATGACATTTCCAGGGAGAAAATGGTTTAATCCTCCACTAGAAAAGTTACACAATCCATCTTAAGTAGATTTTCGTGGGATATTTGTACTTTTTCTTGAGTTTTTGAGTCGGTTCTTCCAGCACGGCCCGTTGGGATGTTATTTCTTTTCCTGGAATGTTCCACAGTAGGGCATTAAAGTGATACTCCGGGATTTTTGACATAGGGTCCAATTTTCTAGTTAGCCAGCGTGTAGGATATGTGTAGAGAAAGTTATTTTGCGATTTCATGCAGTCTTTGTAAAATCTGAGTTGGCTGTTGCTAAGCTAGCGAAAGTGAACGTCCTGCAGCTAGCCAGCCACTAAAATAGACATACCCAGTACAAAACAAACACCCAAACAAATCAGTTATTATGCCAGGGTATCGATTTAAATATCTGTGTTGATATAATAAGATTTTGAACGAAACGGACCTTGCTTCAAACGACTTAATTGACGCATATTGGGGGACTAGTTTCTAAGCAGCGGCGGAATTTTACTTCTCCCTCGTCAATTGTGATTGTGATGCGAACAGGTCACTTCATCAGGGACTCGCCAGAGCAAAAGCCGAAATCAATCGACTAGTAGCGGATAAAAATCACAACGTGTCAACATGGTGCAGCAGTGTTCATATACCACTGGCCAAACGCTCCTACATTCAACATTTTTTTCTGGCACACCACTTACCGCATTGATAACTGGCCATTAGGTCCAGCAGGTCTAGGTCGTTTCTTCCAATTTATCTTTTCGACGCAGAAGAATGTCTCCAGTACGCCACGATTGAGATGGGGCAAGAAGTCCTGGTGCTCTGTTATGCAGACATCATTGGAAGTGCTATGGCCACCAGACACATCTAGACTTCGAAACGAAGTATCTAGCTCCAGCTCTTGCATTTGTGGGATAACTAAGTCCCACTCCCTGCAGCAAAAACATTCATCCTCGTTCTCCATAACTTCGCAATTTCGGCACTGACACCACCAATCCCCGGTTCTTCTGTCCCGGCTTTCTGCTGCAGCTTCGGCGGCGGCTGCATTTGCAGACGCGCTCTCTTGTTCTCTTGCTCTTTGTAAATCCATCTCTTTCAATTCTTCGTCCGTATACTCCGGCTCATACAAGTATGGTTCACTGGAAAAATGCAACTGCTCTTCCTCCTCATCAAAATAATCGGGCTCGCCAAACATTGCCATACTTTGAACAGGCTCCGTGTGCTCACTTTTACAGTTGCGAGGTTGCTAGTAAACAAACTATTAGAGCCGGTCGGATTGGGACATGCGGGTGATATCAATCCGCGGCTGTCAAGCTTTCAATGAGGAAGTACGAATTGCTGATGATGATCAAAGGAATACATGCTTGGTTTACTTCCTTAATCATTCTATCAACACAGATATGTACATCGATACCCTGGCATAATAACTGATTTGTTTGGGTGTTTGTTTTGTACTGGGTATGTCTATTTTAGTGGCTGGCTAGCTGCAGGACGTTCACTTTCGCTAGCTTAGCAACAGCCAACTCAGATTTTACAAAGACTGCATGAAATCGCAAAATAACTTTCTCTACACATATCCTACACGCTGGCTAACTAGAAAATTGGACCCTATGTCAAAAATCCCGGAGTATCACTTTAATAACATGTTCAATCACAGGTGTTTTAAAGCTCAAAATACCTTAAAAAACATTAGAAAATAGAAATTGTGACTGTGAGCGTGGTCGCCTCTCCACAGATCTGACCTGTAACTTGGTCTGGTTTGGTCTCCATGACGATAGAAAGGTTTAATGCCATACTGCGGGACATTTAATGACATTTCCAGGGAGAAAATCCTTCCACGGACGGATCCTCCACTAGAAAAGTAGCAGTAGTAGCTGTAGTAGTAGTAGTAGTAGTAGTAGTAGTAGTAGTAGTTACAGTAGTACTAGTACCCTAGTAGTAGTAGTAGTAGTAATAGCAGTAGTTGTAGTAGTAGCAGTAGTAGTAGCAGTAGTTACAGTAGTACTAGTACCCTAGTAGTAGTAGTAGTTACAGTAGTACTAGTACCCTAGTAGTAGTAGTAGTTACAGTAGTACTAGTACTCTAGTAGTAGTAGTAGTAGCAGTAGTAGTAGCAGTAGTTGCAATAGTACTAGTACCCTAGTAGTAGTTGTAGTAGTAGTAGTTACAGTAGTACTAGTACCCTAGTAGTAGTAGTAGTAGTTGCAGTAATAGTAGTAGTAGCAGTAGTAGTAATAGTAGTAGTAGTAGTAGCAGTAGTTACAGTAGTACTAGTACCCTAGTAATAGTTGTAGTAGTAGTAGTAGTAGTTACAGTAGTACTAGTACCCTAGAAGTTGTAGTAGTAGCAGTAGTTACAGTAGTAGTAGTAGTAGTAGTAGTAGTAGCAGTAGTAGTAATAGTAGTAGTAGTAATAGTAGTAGTAGTAGTAGCAGTAGCCTAGTTGTAGTAGAAACTTTGTGTATCTTTACTGTATTTTAGAAAAGTTACACAGTGCGTCTTTAAGTAGATTTTTCGTGTGATATTTTTTATTTTTATTTGAGTTTTTGAGTCGGTTCTTCCTGCACGGCCCGTTACCGTAAGTCCCGGTCCCGGTGTGTCCCGTATTGTCACGTTTTAACCGGCAGCTCTGCAGTGGAGCGCGGCGTGCGTCAGCGGAGCCACGTCAGTTACGCACCCCCCCCCCGCTCCAGACTCACCGCGCACCGGGTTAACGGGACTAACGGGACACTCTGCGGCTCGGAGCGCACCGCGACACGAGGTAAGCCCCAAACCGGTACGAACGTTAATTTTTGGGGAGTTTTTTTTACGTAAACTACAGCGTATTAGAAAACCCGCAAGCGAAAGTCGTGCGTAATGCGTCAGTTTGTACGTGCCAAAGTCCCCCCCCTTCCCCCCACGCACACCGGTATGTTGCAGAACCAAAAGTGGAAAAGTAATAAAATTACAATTAAAAAAATAGCGTTTAAAGATAAATGTGTAGTTTTAAAGTTATATTTGTTGGTTTGTGTGCGTTTTAAGTGGTAGTTTTCGGTTTGAATGGGCGTGTCCATGTTCTCCAAATGTAACGGGCTATTTTTATTTTTAGGAAAGACCGACGGCTTAAACAAACTTAGCAAACTGTTTTAAGCACGCAAATTATGTACGGGTTTGAAAGAGAAAATGGAATAAATAAGAGAAACGCGATGTCTTGCGTGCGTGAGGAGTGTTCAGACGCAATTCTCGCCATAAATAGACACGAAGAGGCTGGAAAAACATTACGAAGTGTTTAAGGAGGATTTGGTCAATAATTCTGAACGTAAACGTCACGAATCTACGTCATTAAAGGGCCCAAATTACGACATTTTCTGTCCTGGTTTAGTCCTGGTTTAGTCCTGGTTCAGTCCTGGTTTAGTCCTGGTTCAGTCCTGGTTAATCCTGGTTCAGTCCTGGTTTAGTCCTGGTTCAGTCCTGGTTTAGTCCTGGATTAGTCCTGGTTTAGTCCTGGTTCAGTCCTGGTTCAGTCTTGGATTAGTCCTGGTTCAGTCCTGGTTCAGTCCTGGATTAGTCCAGGTTCAGTCCTGGGTTAGTCCTGGGTTAGTCCTGGTTCAGTCTTGGGTTAGTCCTGGATTAGTCCTGGTTCAGTCCTGGATTAGTCCAGGTTCAGTCCTGGTTCAGTCCTGTATTAGTCCAGGTTCAGTCCAGGTTCAGTCCTGGGTTAGTCCTGGTTCAGTCCTGGGTTAGTCCTGGATTAGTCCTGGTTCAGTCCCGGTTCAGTTCCGGTTCAGTCCCGGTTTAGTCCTGGTTTAGTCCTGGATTAGTCCTGGTTTAGTCCTGGTTCAGTCCTGGTTTAGTCCTGGTTTAGTCCTGGTTTAGTCCTGGTTCAGTCCTGGTTCAGTCCTGGTTTAGTCCTGGTTCAGTCCTGGTTTAGTCCTGGTTTAGTCCTGGTTTAGTCCTGGTTCAGTCCTGGTTCAGTCCTGGTTTAGTCCTGGTTTAGTCCTGGTTTAGTCCTGGTTTAGTCCTGGTTCAGTCCTGGTTTAGTCCTGGTTTAGTCCTGGTTCAGTCCTGGTTCAGTCCTGGTTCAGTCCTGGTTTAGTCCTGGTTTAGTCCTGGTTCAGTCCTGGTTCAGTCCTGGTTTAGTCCTGGTTTAGTCCTGGTTCAGTCCTGGTTTAGTCCTGGTTCAGTCCTGGTTTAGTCCTGGCTTAGTCCTGGGTTAGGCCATTTTCTGATCTGTGTTCTAATGTTGTTCCGTCATCACAAATGGACCTGGAGTTCTGTTTTGTTTCATTCAAAAATGCTTAATTAACGCACGCAATTGTGCAGATTTAGGTAAACTGAAAACGTTCCACCTTGTGATGTCACGCGGTGATACAGGAAGTGAGCGTTTTTAAACAATTCCACTTTCACTAGAATCATTTGGATCATTTCTGCTCATCTCGACCGAAGGAAAAGTAAAAGGAGCTTTGGAGAATTACTTGATTAAAAACACAACTCCAGGTCTGTATTTGAGGAGGAAACAACCTTAAAAAATGACAAAAACGCTCACAAGAGTCAGTTTTGTGTAATATAGAACCTTTAAAGTCGACAAAGAGAGAATGTGGATGGAACGAAGTGGCTTTAGGCAAGTTTTTTGTCATTATTAGAAATGAAAACGTGTGAATATGCATATGGATTTGTATGTATGTATATTTATAACTCCACGAAAGCGCTCCAAATGTAAAAAAACAAACAAAAAACATTCCATCTTTGGGTGTTGTAATGGACTTTCTACATAAAAATGATCTCGAAAAGTGCTTAAAAACTCATCGTGGTGAGTCGTTGGGACGATCTGAACTTTGAAGAACTTTTGCGAACTGTTTCAAATGAACCACTTCTGTTTTCCACATTTTTAAAAACATCAAATTCAGCTGCAGCGCGTTTAATAATATAGATCTACGTCGCTTTGTTAAAGGCGCACTATGTAACTTTTCTCGTGAAGCGTCTCCATGGAAACAAGCAGGTGACGGAACCTCCACCAGAAAAGTTACACCGTGCAGCTTTAACTCACAAACCCTCCATATTTAGGCTTCTTTAGCTCTTTTCCCAAACTGAAAACACTCTTTTCCACCTTGTGATGTCATCATGTGGTGATACAGGAAGTGCTCCACTGTGTTTTTAAACTCCACACACCTTCACTGGAATCATTTGGATCATTTCAGCCCTGGAATTGCCATTTTTAGTAGTATAAGTATCACATGAAAAAAAAATCAACTTAAGAGTGCAATGTGTAACTTTTCTGCCTGTCGCCATGGTGACATTAAGATAAATTCTGACTGTGAGCAGGGTCGCCTCTCCACAGATCTGACCTGTAACTTGGTCTAGTTTGGTTTGCTATCTTACTTTGCCCGGAATCGTCCACAGAATGGCTTTAAACACATTTATTTCGCATTTATTCAGTTATTTACATTTTAATTGTTCAGAAATGTATTGAGTGACGTTCATTCTCACTGTGAGTGGGGTCGCCTGTCCGCAGATCTGACCCGTAACTCAGCTTAAAGGTCCCGTATTACACAAAACTGACTCTTGTGCGCGTTAAGTCGTGTTTTAATGTCGTTGCCTCGTCAAAAACAGAGCTGGAGGTGTGTTTTGTTTCATTCACGTGTTTATTTATCGCTCTGTCAAAGCTCCAAACGCTCCGTTCCAACTCGTGATGTCATGAAGTGGGAGTTTTCCAGCTCTTTTTACCTTAAGTTCAGTAGAAACTGGCAGTTCCAGGGCTGAAATGATACTTTGGTTTAGTCCTGGGTTAGTCCTGGGTTAGTCCTGGTTTAGTCCAGGTTTAGTCCAGGTTTAGTTCTGGGTTAGTCCTGGTTCAGTCCTGGTTTAGTCCTGGTTTAGTCCAGGTTTAGTTCTGGGTTAGTCCAGATTCAGTCCTGGGTTAGTCCTGGTTTAGTCCAGGTTTAGTCCAGGTTCAGTCCTGGTTAAGTCCTGGTTCAGTCCTGGTTTAGTCCAGGTTTAGTCCTGGTTCAGTCCTGGTTTAGTCCTGGGTTAGTCCAGATTCAGTCCTGGGTTAGTCCTGGTTCAGTCCTGGTTTAGTCCAGGTTTAGTCCAGGTTCAGTCCTGGTTCAGCCCTGGTTCAGCCCTGGTTCAGCCCTGGTTCAGCCCTGGTTCAGCCCTGGTTTAGTCCAGGTTTAGTCCTGGTTTAGTCCTGGTTTAGTCCAGGTTTAGTCCTGGTTTAGTCCAGGTTCAGTCCTGGTTCAGTCCTGGTTCAGCCCTGGTTCAGCCCTGGTTTAGTCCTGGTTTAGTCCAGGTTTAGTCCTGGTTTAGTCTAGCTGAAGGAGCACAAGGTCGGGACGTTCTCGTCGCAGAAACAAAAACTGAAAAATCCCCAAAACTAAACATGAGAACGAAGACGTCTGAGTGAAGAGGTCGTGATAAGCCCTCGTGAGACTAAACATCTCACAGAGCGTTTTCTAGAAGGTTTCTTTCCCATAACAGTGTCACAGTGGCGAAGCAGTTAGCACTCTCATGTCACAGCCAGTAGGTCACAGGTTCAATTCCCTGAAAGCACAAAGTCTTTATGTGCGGACTTTAGACTTAGACAAACTTTATTGATCCACAAAACGTAATAGTCAATTCTAAATAAGGCATAATAAATGTAAATGTACAAAAATATGTTTTAAAAAAATGTTTAAAAAAAAGTTAAATAGAAAAAATAAAAAAGAGTTTGCATGTTCTCCCTGTGTCTCCGTTAAAGGTCCGACAGTGTGTTACGCCAAATGGACTCTTGTGAACTTCAAGTCGAGTTCTAATGTCTCGGTCTAGTCCTGGTCTAGTCTCAGTCTAATCCTGGTCTAGTCCTGGTCTAGTCTCGGTCTAGTCTCAGTCTAGTCCAGGTCTACTCTTGGTCTAGTCCCGGTCTCGTCCTGGTCTAGTCTCAGTCTAGTCCCGATCTAGTCCTGGTCTAGTCCTAGTCTACTCTCGGGCTAGTCCCGGTCTAGTCCTGGTCTAGTCTCAGTCTAGTCCTGGTCTACTCTCGGTCTAGTCCCGGTCTAGTCCTGATCTAGTCTCAGTCTAGTCCTGGTCCAGTCTCAGTCTAGTCCTGGTCTAGTCTCAGTCTAGTCCTGGTCTAGTCCTGGTCTAGTATCAGTCTAGTCCTGGTCTAGTCCTGGTCTAGTCTCAGTCTAGTCCTGGTCTAGTATCCATCTAGTCCTGGTCTAGTCCTGGTCTAGTCCTGGTCTAGTCCTGGTCTAGTCCTGGTCTAGTCCTGGTCTAGTCTCAGTCTAGTCCTGGTCTAGTCCTGGTCTAGTATCAGGCTAGTCCTGGTCTAGTCCTGGTCTAGTCTCAGTCTAGTCCTGGTCTAGTATCAGTCTAGTCCTGGTCTAGTATCCATCTAGTCCTGGTCTAGTCCTGGTCTAGTCCTGGTCTAGTCTTGGTCCAGTATCAGTCTAGTCCTGGTCTAGTCCTGGTCTAGTATCAGTCTAGTCCTGGTTTAGTCCTGGTCTAGTCCCGGTCTAGTTCCGGTCTACTCCTGGTCTAGTTCTGGTCTAGTCCTGGCCTAGTTTCAGTCTAGTCCTGGTGTAGTTTCATTCTAGTCCTGGTCTAGTCTCAGTCTAGTCCTGGTCTAGTCCTGGTCTAGTATCAGTCTAGTCCTGGTCTAGTCTCAGTCTAGTCCTGGTCTAGTCCTGGTCTAGTATCAGTCTAGTCCTGGTCTAGTCCCGGTCTAGTCCCGGTCTAGTTCCGGTCTACTCCTGGTCTAGTCCCGGTCTAGTCCTGGTCTAGTCCTGGTCTAGTCCTGGTCTAGTTTCAATCTAGTCCTGGCCTAGTCCTGGTCTAGTCCTGGTCTAGTCCTGGTCTAGTCCTGGTCTAGTCTCATTCTAGTCCTGGTCTAGTCCTGGTCTAGTCCTGGTCTAGTCCTGGTCTAGTCTCGGTCTAGTCCTGGTCTAGTCTCGGTCTAGTCTCGGTCTAGTCTCGGTCTAGTCTCGGTCTAGTCCTGGTCTAGTCCTGGTCTAGTCTCGGTCTAGTCTCGGTCTAGTCTCGGTCTAGTCCTGGTCTAGTCCTGGTCTAGTCTCGTTCTAGTCCTGGTCTAGTCCTGGTCTAGTCTCGGTCTAGTCCTGGTCTAGTCTCGGTCTAGTCTCACTCTAGTCCTGGTCTAGTCTCGGTCTAGTCTCGGTCTAGTCCTGGTCTAGTCCTGTTCTAGTCTCGGTCTAGTCCTGGTCTAGTCTCGGTCTAGTCTCACTCTAGTCCTGGTCTAGGCTCGGTCTAGTCCTGGTCTAGTCTTCTGGACAACAGACCGTTTTGTCCCCGTTGAGTCCACAGGGGGCAAAACGGTCTGTAGCCCAGGGCCCCAGGGTCTTAGGGGCCTAGATTTTGCCCAGAGGGGGTCCGTGTGAGGTTTCTTTCCCCGGGTCCTCAGAATTCTGCCACCGGGCCTGTGGCAGTGAAATTTTAGACGTATAAATGATCTGGAGTCGCTAACGGTTGCTAACGGTGAAACTCATGTTCATCTTTGTTTTTCAGATTCTGTGACTCAGCCAAAACTCCACAAACATGGTGAGTCCGGACTAAACCGGGACTAAACCAGGACTAGACCAGGACTAGACTGGGACTGGACTGGGACTAAACCAGGACTGGACCGGGACTAAACTGGGACTAAACTGGGACTAAACTGGGACTGGACTGGGACTAAACCAGGACTGGACCGGGACTAGACCTGGACTGGATCGGGACTAAACCGGGACTGGACCGGGACTAGACCAGGACTGGACCGGGACTAAACCAGGACTGGACCGGGACTAAACCAGGACTGGACTGGGACTAGACTGGGACTAGGCCGGGACTAGACTGGGACTAAACCGGGACTACCAGGACTAGACTGAGACTAGAACAAGACTAGACCGAGACTAGACCAGGACTAGACTTAGACTAGACCAGGACTAGACTGAGACTAGACCAGGACTAGATTGAGACTAGACCAGGACTAGACTTAGACTAGACTGGTACTAGACCAGGACTAGACCGAGACTAGACTGAGACTAGACCAGGAATAGACCGAGACTAGACCAGGACTAGACCAGGACTAGACCGGGACTACACATGTCACCTGTTTTGTCTGTTTATACTTAACCTGTTTGTTCTGGGTTTTTTTTATTTTGTTTTAATTTTTGTGGTTTAATCTTTGGTTCATTTTTTGTTGTTATTGTTTGAAACGATGAATAAAACATTAAAAATAAAAAAGCTGCAGGGGCGTGTCCGGAAGGCCATCTGGTTTAAAAATGTGCAGCTGCTTCTCCACAGATCCGATCCGTGTCGAGTTTCAGTCTTTTGTCCAAATGTTTTGTCCATCAAATATTAAAGGTCCCATGACATGGTGCTTCTTGATGCTTTTATATGGCTCCTTAATGGTTCCCTAATACTGTAAATGAATCCTTCTTCAAAATCAACACTCAGTGCATGAGAAACAGAGATAAGATGAGAAAAAGTCATAAATATCTCTCTCAAACTCTTTATTCTGGGCGTTGTTGCTTGAATGCAAATGAGGAGAAAAGAGATGGCCAATAGTAGAGGGTGGGGGCGTGGCCAAACTCTCCGCTCAGAGCTCAGAGCCCACAGCTGATGCATTTCCTTGTTTTTGCACGGGGGAGAGATTTGAAGTGTTCCATTGAAAAACACATTTCCACATAAAATAAAATTAAACCACTGCTGTTCAAAGGTCCAGAGGCTCAGATAAAGGACTTCCAAGCCTAGAAACACTCGGACGTGCCTCCAGGCAAATAAAAAAACGCATTTCGCATTGCCTAGTGCATTCGCAGTCCAAACTCTCTGGGCGTGATTTACAGAGACGCTAAGTACAGACAGACGGGGGTGGAACTGCATTTGCATTTCTTTTTTCGATCTGACGTCAATAAGGTGCCTTGTTCAAAATCGCCCGTTTGAGCTCCGATTTTTTGTAACGCAGAAAAGGATCGCAAATGCTCAGTTTAGACATTTCACAACTTTTAAACATGGGGGGGGGGGGGGCTAAACAGGGTAGGGGAGCTCACATTAACGTTCAAAAACCTCAGAAAGTGAAAAATTCATGCCATGGGACCTTTAAAGGGCCCATATCACTCCGTTTTCTGGAGTTTTGTTTTGTTTCCTTCGCACCTTGTGATGTCATCATGTGGTAAAATCCTAATATTAAACACACGAGAAATGAACGAAAAGAAGCAGAAACAGGAGTGATCTTATGTTTGATTGATTGATTATGTTTTCTGCCCCTCTTCCCTTTTCCAGATCAATAAAGTAACACTGATAGTTACTTTAAACCATTTCAGATCAATACTTTTCATTTCAATCACAAATATTAATCAATTACAAACAGAAATCTTCACTTTTATGCACAACAGACCGGGACTAGACTGAGACTAGACCAGGACTAGACCAGGACTAGACCAGGACTAGACTGAGACTAGACCAGGACTAGACCAGGACTAGAATGAGACTAGACCAGGACTAGACCAGGACTAGACCAGGACTAGATCAGGACTAGACTGAGACTAGACCAGGACTAGACCGGGACTAGACCAGGACTAGAATGAGACTAGACCAGGACTAGACCAGGACTAGACCAGGACTAGACCAGGACTAGATCAGGACTAGACTGAGACTAGACCAGGACTAGACCGGGACTAGACCAGGACTAGAATGAGACTAGACCAGGACTAGACCAGGACTAGACCAGGACTAGATCAGGACTAGACTGAGACTAGATCAGGACTACACCAGGACTAGACCGGGACTAGACTGAGACTAGACCAGGACTAGACCAGGACTAGATCAGGACTAGACTGAGACTAGATCAGGACTAGACCAGGACTAGACCGGGACTAGACTGAGACTAGACCAGGACTAGACCAGGAGTGGACTGGGTCTAGACCAGGACTAGACTGAGACTAGACCAGGACTAGATTGAGAATAGACCAGGACTAGACCAGGACTAGACTAAGACTAGACCAGGACTAGACCGGGACTAGACTAAGACTAGACCAGGACTAAACCGAGACTAGACCAGGACTAGACCGGGACTAGACTAAGACTAGACCAGGACTAGACCGAGACTAGACCAGGACTAGAGTGAGACTAGACCAAGACTAGACCAGGACTAGACCGGGACTAGACCAGGACTAGACCGAGACTAGACCAGGACTAGACCGGGACTAGACCAGGAGTGGACCGAGACTAGACTAAGACTAGACCAGGACTAGACCGAGACTAGACCAGGACTAGAGTGAGACTAGACCAAGACTAGACCAGGACTAGACCAGGACTAGACCGGGACTAGACTAAGACTAGACCAGGACTAGACCAGGACTAGAATGAGACTAGACCAGGACTAGACCAGGACTAGACCAGGACTAGATCAGGACTAGACTGAGACTAGACCAGGACTAGACCGGGACTAGACCAGGACTAGAATGAGACTAGACCAGGACTAGACCAGGACTAGACCAGGACTAGACCAGGACTAGATCAGGACTAGACTGAGACTAGACCAGGACTAGACCGGGACTAGACCAGGACTAGAATGAGACTAGACCAGGACTAGACCAGGACTAGACCAGGACTAGATCAGGACTAGACTGAGACTAGATCAGGACTACACCAGGACTAGACCGGGACTAGACTGAGACTAGACCAGGACTAGACCAGGACTAGATCAGGACTAGACTGAGACTAGATCAGGACTAGACCAGGACTAGACCGGGACTAGACTGAGACTAGACCAGGACTAGACCAGGAGTGGACTGGGTCTAGACCAGGACTAGACTGAGACTAGACCAGGACTAGATTGAGAATAGACCAGGACTAGACCAGGACTAGACTAAGACTAGACCAGGACTAGACCGGGACTAGACTAAGACTAGACCAGGACTAAACCGAGACTAGACCAGGACTAGACCGGGACTAGACTAAGACTAGACCAGGACTAGACCGAGACTAGACCAGGACTAGAGTGAGACTAGACCAAGACTAGACCAGGACTAGACCGGGACTAGACCAGGACTAGACCGAGACTAGACCAGGACTAGACCGGGACTAGACCAGGAGTGGACCGAGACTAGACTAAGACTAGACCAGGACTAGACCGAGACTAGACCAGGACTAGAGTGAGACTAGACCGAGACTAGACCAGGACTAGACCAGGACTAGACCGGGACTAGACTAAGACTAGACCAGGACTAGACCGAGACTAGACCAGGACTAGACCGGGACTAGACTAAGACTAGACCAGGACTAGACCGAGACTAGACCACGACTAGAGTGAGACTAGACCGGGACTAGACTGAGACTAGACCGGGACTAGACTGGGACTAGACCAGGACTAGACCAGGACTAGACTGGGACTAGACCGGGACTAGACCAGGACTAGACTGGGACTAGACCAGGACTAGACCAGGACTAGACCGGGACTAGACCGGGACTAGACTAAGACTAGACTAAGACTAGACCAGGATTGGACGGAGACTAACACAGGAGGAAACGACATTTTAATACGACTTAAAGCTCAAGAATCAAAATTTTGTGTCATACAGGACCTTTAATACTTTTATGTAAATTTTTTCATGTTTTTACTTTTATATTTTTACTTTTATATACTTTTACGTTTTTATTTGTTGCTCGTGTATTTGTACTTCTGTATTTTTACTTCACTCAGCGCGTCCTCGTCCACGGCGGAGTGGTGAGTGGGCAGTCGGTTTGCGTTGCTAGGGGCCTGTGTTTACCGTTGCCGGGCGTCTGGGGCCTGACAGCTGTTCAGACGAGTGACATGTCCCAGGGATGGGGGACGGACTGAGCGTGTGCAGAAGGACAGAGGGACAGAAGGACAGAGGGGACAGAAGGATAGAGGGACAGAAGGACAGAGGGGACAGAAGGACAGAAGGACAGAGGGGACAGAAGGACAGAGGGACAGAAGGACAGAGGGGACAGAAGGACAGAGGGACAGAAGGATGGAGGGACAGAGGGGACAAAAGGACAGAAGGATAGAGGGACAGAGGGACAGAAGGATAGAGCAACAGAAAGACAGGGACAGAGGGACAGAAGGATGGAGGGACAGAGGGACAGAGCGATAGAAGGACAGAGGGATAGAAGGACAGAAGGACAGAGGGAGAGAAGAACAGAGGGACAGAAGGACAGAGGGACAGAAGGATAGAGGGACAGAAGGACAGAGGGGACAGAAGGACAGAGGGACAGAAGGACAGAGGGGACAGAAGGACAGAGGGACAGAAGGATGGAGGGACAGAAGGACAGAGGGGACAGAAGGACAGAGGGACAGAAGGACAGAGGGGACAGAAGGACAGAGGGACAGAAGGACAGAGGGACAGAAGGACAGAGCGATAGAAGGACAGAGGGATAGAAGGACAGAAGGACAGAGGGAGAAAAGAACAGAGGGACAGAAGGACAGAGGGACAGGAGGACAGAGGGACAGAAGGACAGAGCGATAGAAGGACAGAGGGATAGAAGGACAGAAGAACAGAGGGACAGAGGGACAGAAGGACAGAGGGACAGAAGGACAGAAGGACAGAGGGACAGAAGGACAGGGACAGAAGGACAGAGGGACAGAAGGACAGAGGGACAGAAGGACAGGGACAGAAGGACAGAGGGACAGAAGGACAGAGGGATAGAGGAACAGAGGGACACAGAAGGACAGAGGCATAGAGGGAGAGAAGAACAGAGGGAAAGAAGGACAGAGGGACAGAGAGGACGTACTGTAGGGAGTATTTTGCCCTGGGTCAGAGCTGCAGTCGAGGCTGTAAACCTCATGTGATTTAGGTCGTTTTTACACCAAACTTCTTAAACTTATCTAAACTTTTAAACTTAAACTTTTTAAAGTCCGATAGTTCACTTGCTTTGGTCCGGACCAAATTTTTTATTTTTATTTTTTATTTTTGTGTGGTTCACTTTCACACTGCAGTTTTTTCCCAAGTGGACCAACGTCTATAAACCAAACCACGTGTTGGCTGAGGCCAATGGCTGAGGTCGCTCAGCCATTGGACAAAAATGAGCCGTCAAAACGCCGTGTCCAAACACGGAAGGAGTTTTTACAGTTCGGACAAATGTTTGAGCAGCATCGTGAGGTTTACACTATTTTACAATCAATTTCCAAACGACGAAGACACAGGACAAGACGACTACGGAGGACAGCGCTCATGTGCGCATCAAGTTCTGACTCTTGCAGTTCACGCAAAACGTAAGTAAGCCTCGTAAGTTTAGTTTAGTTTAGTTTAGTTTCGTCAGCCTCGGTTTCCCATAATGCTCGACATACGACGGGAGCTCGTTAAGTACAAAAAGCCAACTTTTGTCGGATTAAGTCCGGTCTGCATTGTCACCTCAAACGAACCGCACCAGGATTCGAATGGAACCGTGCCGAGACCGAGCTTTTTAGGTGGTCTCGGTTCGCTTGTTTGCTCCGGATCGAGATTTTTGGTTTTTATTCACACCAGCCCAAAAGGTCCGAATCAAAGGAACAAACGAACTCTGGTTTGTTTTAAACGAACCAAACAAGGCAGGTGTGAAAACGACCTAAAACATGATTTAAAAACACAGAGGGGCTCCATGAACTCTGTGCTTCAGTCTGTTCAGCTGAAGGTTCTTGTTCTGGGTTCTCGCAGGTGTTCAGAGGGACAATCGGTGATGCTCCGGACTTCGACCCCTCCGCAGACGCAGAGGCGCTGTACAACGCCATGAAGGGCATCGGTGAGTCTTTACAATCACAAGAAAACCACAGTCAGTATATTCAGGTTTTTTTTTTTTTTTTTTTTTTCAAAATTCAAGAAACCAG
Organism: Paratrypauchen microcephalus; assembly: GCA_036785185.1. Lineage (NCBI taxonomy): Eukaryota > Metazoa > Chordata > Actinopteri > Gobiiformes > Gobiidae > Paratrypauchen > Paratrypauchen microcephalus. The sequence continues at coordinate 70,044 of JAVJIX010000026.1, read as the reverse complement.
GACAAAACCAGGACTAAACAGGACGAAACCAAGACGAAACCAGGTCTAAACCAGGACTAGATCAGGACTAAACCAGGACTAGATCAGGACTAAACCAGGACTGAACCAGGACTAGATCAGGACTAAACCAGGTCTAAACCAGGACTAGATCAGGACTAAACCAGGACTAAACCAGGACCTGGGGCTTCAGACCTCACTCTGTAATTGGCTGCTGGACTTCCTCAGTGAGAGGCCACAGGCAGTGCGGGTCGGCAGAAACACCTCAAGCTGCATTAGACTGAGCACAGGAGCTCCCCAGGGCTGTGTGCTCAGTCCGATGCTCTTCACTCTGCTGACTCACGACTGCTCACCAGCGTTCAGCACCAATCACATAGTGAAGTTTGCGGATGATACGACTGTGGTGGGTCTCATCTCTAATAACGATGAGACAAACTACAGGAGTGAGGTGAGCCTTCTGACCCAGTGGTGCAGCAATAACAATCTCCTTCTTAATGTTGAAAAGACCAAGGAGATTGTTGTTGACTTCCGGAGAGGCCCCACCCAGCACCCCCCACTGTCCATCAATGGTGCTGCTGTAGAGAGGGTGAGCAGCACCAAATTCCTGGGGGTGCACATCAGTGAGGACCTCTCCTGGACAGCGAACACTGCATCACTGGCAAAGAGGGCTCAGAAGCACCTCTATTTCCTCCGCAAACTGAGGAGAGCTGGAGCCCCTCCACCCATTATGACCACCTTCTACCGAGGCACCATTGAGAGCGTCCTGACCAGCTGCATCACTGTGTGGTACGGGAGCTGCACTGAACAGAACAGGAAAGCCCTGCAGCGCATAGTGAATGCAGCTGGGAGGATCGCTGGTGTCTCTCTCCCCTCCCTCCTAGACATTTTTAATGTCACCCGCAGAGCATCCAGCATTGTGGGTGACTCGAGCCACCCCGCACATAGCCTGTTCAGCCTCCTGCCCTCGGGGAGAAGGTACCGGAGTCTCCGGGCCCACTCCACCAGGCTTTCAAACAGCTTCATCCACCAGGCTGTCAGGAGGCTGAACTCTCACCCGAACTCTCACCTTGCCCGTCTCCCACCCCCCACCCCCCATATTGGCATAACCTGTATTCCATAAAAAGACATATCACTCTAGACACTTTAAAAAACTGCTGCTAAGGACGACTGTTGCACTGTTGCACAATTACATTTACTACTGGATTTTACTCCTGTTGCACTGTTGTTTACTACTGTTATTGCACATTTACTTTTACATTTACTACTGGAATTTTTAGTACTGTTGTTTACTCCTGTTATTGATTTTTACCCCGTTGCACTGTTGTTTACTACTGTTATTGTACATTTACTACTGGAATTTTTAGTACTGTTGTTTACTCCTGTTATTGCACTAGAATTACTACTGTTGCACATTTATTTTTATTTTATCTTAACTCCAATGCACATTCTACTGCACATGACCAACTCACTGCTGTATCTTCCATTGCACATTATGATGCACACTGCACACTTTGGAAATCTGTATATAGTATAGTTTATTTATTATGTTGCACTGTTTTAAGATTTTAGATCTTAGACTTTAGTTTTAACTTTAGATCTCTGTCTTAGATAGTTTTTGTTGTGTTTTGTCTTCATATTGTATTTTGTACACTGTCTTTTTGCACTACCTGACCAGAGAGAAACGAAATTTCGATTCACTGTATGTTGAGCACATATGGCAGAATTGACAATAAAGCTAACTTTGAACTTTGAACTTTGAACTTGACTAGATCAGGACTAAATCAGGTCTAAACCAGGATTAAATCAGGACTAAACCAGGACTAGATCAGGACTAAACCAGGACTAAACCAGGTCTAAACCAGGACTAGATCAGGACTAAACCAGGACTAAACCAGGACTAGATCAGGACTAAACAAGGATGAAACAGAACTAAACCAGTCTGAGTCTGAATATTCAGTTTTTTTCAGTATTTTCTGAGGGTGGTTCAAGGCCAGACCTGTGAAACTGAATCTGAAATCACAAATTCAGACACAATCACAGCGTCAGAAAATCTGCCGTTTGATTTTTTCCCTCCAGTCTTAATCACACATCTGTTTTTTTCACCATGACTCGGATGGTTTTACACCTGCATGAACTTCCTCTGTCAACAATCATGAATAATTCACTCCTGTTTTATCCATGAGGTCCTGGGCTGCTCTGGTTGCTCCTCTTAGTGATGAGACTTTCAGCTCTGTCTGGGGATCAATAAACTTTATATTAGTTTATAAATGAACATAGCGAAGTTCAAAGAAGCTCCATCACGAGCGATGAGAGCTTCGTTTGTCTGGAGCCGAACTCTGCCTGAATCCATTTGTACCGTCTGTGTTTATATCCAATATCTTGAGCTGAAGGACAGAGGGACAGAAGGACAGAGGGACAGAAGGACAGAAGGACAGAGAGACAGAGGGACAGAAGGACAGAGGGACAGAAGGACAGAGAGACAGAGGGACAGAAGGACAGAGGGACAGAAGGACAGAAGGACAGAGAGACAGAGGGACAGAAGGACAGAGGGACAGAAGGACAGAGAGACAGAGGGACAGAAGGACAGAGGGACAGAAGGACAGAGGGACAGAAGGATAGAGGGACAGAAGGACAGAGGGACAGAAGGACAGAGGGACAGAAGGACAGAGGGACAGAAGGACAGAAGGACAGAGGGACAGAAGGACAGAAGGACAGAGGGACAGAAGGATAGAGGGACAGAAGGACAGAGGGACAGAGGGACAGAAGGACAGAGGGACAGAGGGACAGAAGGACAGAAGGACAGAAGGACAGAGGGACAGAGGGACAGAAGGACAGAAGGACAGAGGGACAGAAGGATAGATGGACAGAGGGACAGAAGGACAGAAGGACAGAGGGATAGAAGGACAGAAGGACAGAAGGATAGAGGGACAGGACAGAGGGAGAGAAGGACAGAAGGACAGAGGGATAGAAGGACAGAGGGACAGAGGGACAGAAGGAGAGAAGGACAGAAGGACAGAGGGACAGAAGGACACAGCATGAAAGAATTAGAACATGTTTTACTGATCCATTAAGATTTACAAGGTTTACATTTACACGTCGCCGGGTATTTTGAGAAACAAATATTTCTCTCCCTCCGTTTTCCAAAATAAACCTCGTTTACACGTACACTGGTATTTTTAAAAACAGAGACATTTCCCTTCGTTTGTACCCATCTTTTACACACAAACGGCAAATTCGCCTCTGAAAATGAAGGAGAACGCTCTGCAAGCCAAACAGAATCACACTTTTGGTGCGTTGATCTCACTTTACAAACGCAAACGCCAAACCGTAGTTTTCCAGAATCTCCACTCTAGCCGGAGTTTTTAGAAAGATTCATTTTCAGAGGCAAATTCGCCGTTTGTGTGTAAAAGATGGGTACAAACAAAGGAAAATGTCCATCCATCCATCTTCTTCTGCTTACTCCATTTCTGGGTCGTGGGGGCAGCAATCCAAGTCCCCGTGGATCCTCCCGCGGGTGGTGGGTCCACGGGAGGACAGAAGCATCAAAGTCACAACCGGCTTTGATGCTTCTGTCATGTTGGCTACCAGTGTCCGCAGACACTGGGGGGCGAGGTGGGGTTAAGTGTCTTGCCCAAGGACACAACGGCAGCGCTCGTCTGTGGGAGCTGGGATCACACACGGTCCCGTCAAGAGCGGGATTCGAACCGCAGACCCCTGGATCAGCAGACAAACGCTGTACCAACTGAGCTACTGCCGCGTCGCCTCCGTTTTTTAAAATACCAGTGTACGTGTAAACGGCGCCTAAGGGAACATTAAAAAGCTTCGTCCTCTTCACCTCAGGCAGTGACAAAGAGGCCATCTTGGATCTGGTGACGTCACGAAGCAACGCCCAGAGACAGGAGGTCATCGCCGCCTACAAGAGCAGCCTTGGAAAGGTACGGCTTTTTGATAAGACTTTATTGATCTCACACACATGCCACATTAGCTCCAGGCGGTTTAGTTCAAAGAAAGTTTGAACAAAAAAAAGTGCAAGTGTCACGTGGAAACAGGAGGGAGGACCCAAAATGCAGGACTACTGTTGAAGTTCTTTAAAGGGATAGTGCGTTTTGTTTTTTTTTAATTTTATGTTAATCTGTATGGGTTTCCTTCTAAAAGTTTTGTGCGGTAACACCGGCTTACCTCTGACAGTTTGCGCTCAGCCCGTTTCTGCTTGCGTTCTGGAGCTCAGGTAATTAGGTCCAGTGAGTTCGTGAGGACTGTTAATAAAGCTTGTTTTTCTTCTCAAAACAAAACATTTGTCCGAAAGGTGATATATTTGTGTCCCAAACAGTTGTCCACGAAAAATCCAGCAGCGTATTTTCGCATTTGCATATCTCGTCTCAATTCGTATCACTTATTATTAGCCTGTTAACCTTTAGAGGAAGTGAACGACGGATGCGGTCCGCCGTAAGGGGAAGTCTACGAGTGAACAGGCTAATACAGGAGCTGGAGACACTGCTATGCTAAGCTGTGCAGAAAAGAGACAGAAAATTACCAACATTTTAATAGAAAATTAAAATATAATTTAAATATTGTAATAGAAAATTAGCCGAGGACCAGATTAAAGGTCCTGGACTCAACCAGGACTCAACCATGACTAAACCAGGACAAAACCAGGACTAAACCAGGACTAATCCAGGACAAAACCAGGACTAAACCAGGACTAATCCAGGACAAAACCAGGACTAATCCAGGACTCAACCATGACAAAACCAGGACTAATCCAGGACTAATCCAGGACTAAACCAGGACAAAATCAGGACTAAACCAGGACTAATCCAGGACAAAACCAGGACTAAACCAGGACTAATCCAGGACAAAACCAGGACTAAACCAGGACGAAACCAGGACTAAACCAGGACTAATCCAGGACTAATCCAGGACTAAACCAGGACAAAATCAGGACTAAACCAGGACTAATCCAGGACAAAACCAGGACTAAACCAGGACTAATCCAGGACAAAACCAGGACTAAACCAGGACGAAACCAGGACTAAACCAGGACTAATCCAGGACAAAACCAGGACTAAACCAGGACGAAACCAGGACTAAACCAGGACGAAACCAGGACGAAACCAGGACTAAACCAGGACAAAACCAGGAGTAAACCAGGCCCCTGGGCAGCATGTTTCACACCCCTAACTTAGAACCTTCTTAAGATCCAACAGTGCAAAATGTGAATGGTTGCCATTTTTCAACTGGTCTTAAAATTTTGATCATGAGTTTATTACGTAAAATATATTCCTCTTGTGAACTTAGTCACGTTCTAATGTTGTTACGTCCTCAAAAACTGACCTGGAGTTGTGTTTCATTCACACGTTTGAGTAACTCTTTATGATCAGTCTGTCTACATCCAAATCTCAAACTGAAGCGGGAGTTTCCGAGTGAACATCTGCGTTTTCAGTTCTTTAGTTCTTCTCGAGGAAACGACATCATAACAGAGAAGAGAAAACACAAGCGCTCTTCCCTTCGGCTCGTTTCGTTCTGAACATTTTGACTCGTTTCAGGATCTGATCGATGACCTGAAGTACGAGCTGACGGGGAAGTTCGAGCGCCTCATCGTGAGTCTGATGAGGACCCCTGCGTATCACGACGCCAAGGAGATACACGACGCCGTCAAAGTACGACGACTTTTCGACTTTGGTGGTTTTCAGATTCTAGAACACGGTGAACCAGATTTTCCTATTGATTACATCATACTTTAAAATGAAACATACAAACGGTAAATTCTCAGACATGGAACCTGATCAATTCTATTTCTGACGAGACCCAAGAATTATTGGGTATTTGAAAGGTGCATTGTGTAACTTTTTCTGCTGGAAGGTCCTTCAAACGTTTTTCTCCATGGAGATGTTATTGCTTTGTCTGGAATGTTTCACAGTGTGGCATTAAACCTTTCTATCTTCACGGAGACCAAACTAGATCAAGTTACAGGTCAGATCTGTGGAGCGGCGACCCCATTGTAAGACTGTGAAACCAGGACTAAACCAGGAATAAACCAGGACTAAACTAGGACGAAATCATGACTAAACCAGGACTAAACCAGGACTAAACCAGGATTAAACTAGGACGAAATCATGACTAAACCAGGACTGAACCAGGACTAAACCAGGACTAAATTAGGACTAAACCAGGAAGAAACCAGGACTAAACCATGATTAAACTAGGACGAAATCATGACTAAACCAGGACTAAACCAGGACTGAACCAGGACTAAACCAGGACTAAACCAGGACTAAACCAGGACTGAACCAGGATGAAACCAGGACGAAACCAGAACGAAACTAGGACAAAATCAGCTCGAAACCAGGACTAAACCAGAACTGAACCAGGACTAAACCAGGACTAAATCAGGACTAAACCAGGACTAAACCGGGATGAAATTATGAATAAACCAGGACTAAATTAGGACTAAACCAGGACAAAACAGGAAGAAACCAGGACTAAACCAGGAAGAAACCAGGACTAAACCATGATTAAACTAGGACGAAATCATGACTAAACCAGGACTAAACCAGGACTGAACCAGGATTAAACCAGGACTAAACCAGGACTAAACCAGGACTGAACCAGGATGAAACCAAGACTAAACCATGATGAAACCAGGACTAAACCAGGACTAAACTAGGATGAAATCAGCACGAAACCAGGACTAAACCAGGACTGAACCAGGACTGAACCAGGACTAAACCAGGACTAAACCAGGACTAAACCAGGACTAAACCAGGATGAAACCAGGACTAAACCAGGACTAAACTAGGATGAAATCAGCACGAAACCAGGACTAAACCAGGACTGAACCAGGACTGAACCAGGACTAAACCAGGACTAAACCAGGACTAAAACGGGATGAAATTATGACTAAACCCCGCTCACAGTCAGAATGTTGATTTTCTACGAATTTCTGAACTAAAAAAAAAATGCCTGTAATTGAATAAATGTAAGGCAGAGCTGTTTAATGTCACACTGCAGAACATTCCACGCAGAGCAGTGACGTATCCGTAGAAACAAGCAGGTTATTGTTTTGTCTGGAATGTCTCGGAATGGCTTTAAACGTAACCGTCTCGCATTTACTCAATAACATTGGTTTTTATCGACCTAAAAACTTGAATTCTGGACTGGTCTCGCCTCTCCACAGATCTGACATGTAACTTGGCCATGTGGTGTCGCCTGCGGTTTCTGTAGAGATAAACAAGTGGAATGCCACACTGCGGGACATTTCAGGCAGCGTTACCATGGAGAGAAGCAGGCGACGGACCTTCCAGCAGAAAAGTTACACACTGCAGCTTTAAATATGATTGTAGAATTTTGTGATGTCAAAGCGTAACTTTTCTTGTGGAGGGTCCGCCAACTGCTTGTTTCCACGGATATTGCCTGGAATGTTCCACGGTAGGGCATTAATCTCCGTGGAGGAAGCAAGCTGTGACTCCAGGCGAATGTACCAGTCAGATCTGTGGAGAGGCAAACTCACTCACACTAAGAATGTGTTTTTTTAAGGTACTTTTGAGCAATAAAAACACAAATAATGAAATAAATAAGTAAACCTCCCAGCAGAAAAGTTACACAGTGCGGCTTTAGTTGAAACAGGATTTCATGTTTTAATCCTTTCGGTTTTGTCTTTAGGGTGCAGGAACGGACGAGAAATGTTTAATCGAAATTCTGGCCTCAAGAAACAACCAGCAGGTTCATGACATGGTGGCAGCCTACAGAGATGGTGAGGGAACTGAGAAAGATCTAAACCAGGACTAAACCAGGATTAAACTAGGACTAAACCTGGACTAAACTGGGAGTAAACCGGGAGTAAACCAGGACGAAACCAGGACTAAACTGGGACTAAACCGGGAGTAAACAGGGAGTAAACCGGGAGTAAACCGGGAGTAAACCAGGACGAAACCAGGACTAAACCGGGACTAAACCGGGACTAAACCGGGAGTAAACCAGGACGAAACCAGGACTAAACCAGGAGTAAACCAGGACTAAACCGGGAGTAAACCGGGACGAAACCAGTACGAAACCAGGACTAAACCGGGACTAAACCGGGAGTAAACCAGGACAAAACCAGGATGAAACCAGGACTAAACCGGGATGAAACCAGGACGAAACCAGGACTAAACCAGGACTAAACCAGGACTAAACCAGGACTAAACCGGGAGTAAACCAGGACTAAACCAGGACTAAACCAGGTCTAAACCAGGACTAAACCAGGACTAAACCGGGAGGAAACCGGGACAAAACCAGGAGTAAACCAGGAGTAAACCAGGACTAAACCAGGACTAAACCAGGACTAAACCGGGAGTAAACCAGGACTAAACCAGGACTAAACCAGGACTAAACCGGGAGTAAACCGGGACAAAACCAGGACTAAACCAGGATGAAACCAGGACTAAACCAGGATTAAACCAGGACTAAACCAGGACTAAATCAGGACTAAATTAAGATGAAACCAAGATGAAACCAAGAATAAACCAGCACCAAACCAGGACTAATCCAGGAGTAAACCAGGACTAAAGCAGGACGAAACCAGGACTAAACCAGGACTAAACCAGGACTAAATTAAGATGAAACCAAGATGAAACCAAGACTAAACCAGCACTAAACCAGCACTAAACCAGCACCAAACCAGGACTAATCCAGGAGTAAACCAGGACTAAACCAGGACTAAACCAGGACGAAACCTGTCCGGGAGCTCCAGCTCAGAAAACATTGTCCCATAAAACACAATGTCGGGTTATTGTCGCTGACCACAGAACACAAAGCATTTCTGTGAACTCAAACTGCCCGTGTTCGGCTGACGGGGAGTCCACAGCTTTCACCAAGGTCAGATTTTGTAGGATTCTTCTGTATATTTACAATATGAACTTGCCCATTTCTAAGGTCAGTATTCAGGAAGTGACGTGGAAGTAAAATACTTTTCGGCATGACTCCATCTTGGGTTCACCTTCCAGATCTTATTACAGTTTCACAGTTGGTGCCCGGGCCAAAACTCCTCTAATGTCCGCTACACAGATATTAATATTTGACCAGTAAAAATGCACCACTTTTATTTAGTTGAATTAGTGTTCAGAAAAGAAGAAAAGCAGCAGAAAAGTTACACAATGCACCTTTAACGTTTGGATGTGTTTCAGCATATGGCCGAGAAATGGAGGAGGACATCATCGTGGACACTTCAGGACATTTTAAGAAGATGCTGGTTGTTCTGCTCCAGGTCAGTAGTAGTAGTAGCAGCAGCAGTAGTAGTAGTAGTAGTAGTAGTAGTAGTAGTAGTAGTAGCAGTAGCAGTAGTAGTAGTAGTAGTAAAAAGAAGTAGTTTTGTTATCAACGAAAAACAACAATCTAGTAATAGTAGTATAAGTAGTAGTAGTATTTTAGCCGTAGAAGTTCTAGTAGCAGTAGTTTAGGAATCATAGTTCTAGTAGTTGCATTCATAGGTTTGTATTTATAGTTCTAGTGGTAGTAAGATAAGATAAGATAAGATAAGATAAGACTTTATTGATCTCACACAGGAGAAATTCACTTGCTCCAGGCCTGTAGCTCCAGGCAGTTTAGTGCAAAAGAAAGTTTGAACAGAAAGTGCAGCAGACAAATAGTTATAATAATAAAATAAGTAAATAAGAGAGTATAGAAAATATTGCACGTCTGGACTCTACAGTGGAGTTGTACAGTCTGATGGTGGTGGGGATGAAGGATCTGCGGTCGCGCTCCTTCTTGCACTGGGGGTGCCTCAGTCGACTGCTGAAGGAGCTGCTCAGAAGAAGAAGTGAATTTATTGATCTCACACACGAGAAATTCTTCTCTGCATTTAACCCATCCTGTTATTAGGAGCAGTGGGCAGGACATTTCTGCGCCCGGGGACCATCTCCATGATCTTCTTGCTTCGGTTTGGTCAGGACCACAGCTGGAGGATTTTACGTGGTGCATGTTTTGGGTTGATGGGGGAAACTGGAGTGCCCCGAGGAAACCCACCCAGACACGGGGAGAACATGCAAACTCCACACAGAAAGGCTCCACCCAAATCTTACGGCCATGCCAACGTACCACATGGGGAGCGTGAGCGCTAGCCACTCAGCCACCGTGCCGCCAGCTCCTCTACAGTCCGGTGCAGAGGGTGAGAGGTGTCGTCCATGATGGACGTGAATTTGGCCAGTACCCTCCTTTCAGCCACCTCCTCTACAGAGTCCAGAGGACAGCCCAGGACAGAGCTGGCCCTCCTGACCAGCTTATTGAGTCTCTTCCTGTCCCGCTCTGTGCTGCTCGGGGCCCAGCAGACGACAGCGTAGAGGAGAGCAGAGGCCACCACAGGAGTCATAAAAAGTCTTGAGCAGAGGCCTGCACACTCCAAAGGAGGTGGAGGCGACTTTGGCCCTTCTTGTACAGGGCGTCGGTGTTGTGGGACCAGTCCAGTTTATTGTTGAGGTGAACACCCAGGTACTTGAAACTGTCCACAGTCTCTATGTCCTGCCCCTGGATGTTCACCGGTGAGTGAGGTAGTGGTCTCCTCCTGAAGTCCATCACCAGCTCCTTTGTCTTACTGGTGTTCAGGCTCAGGTGGTTGCGCCCACACCAGTCCACAAAGTCCCTGATGACTAGTAGTAGTAGTAGTAGTAGTAGTAGTAGATGTAGTATTAATAATAATAGTAGTAGTAGTAGTAGTAGTAGTAGTAGTAGTAGTAGTAGTAGTAGTAGTAGTAGTAGTAGTAGTAGTAGTAGTAGTAGTAGTAGTAGTTGTTGTAGTAGTAGTAACATGTACTCTTGTCTCTTCAGGGGACCAGGGATGAGTCTGGAGGGGTGGACGAGGAGTTAGTTGCAGAAGATGTTCAGGTGAGTGTCAAATAGAGGCCCAGGACTGGCCCAGGACTAAACCAGGACTAAACCAGGACTAAACCAGGACTCTGAGTGACCCGGTCTGAAGGAGTCCATTGATGGAACATTCCGGACATAAGCACATTTTCTGTCCACATGATCTCAGCCTCTGCACAAATACTTTCAGTTTCACTCTTCCCTCTGATTAGAAAACAGGAAAACAGACTTAATTTGTGTTTATTTCGCTACAGAGACAGAGAGAAAACGATAAACGAGAATATAGAAACTTCTTAATGCCACTAATAATGTAAAATAATCCCAGCAAAACATTTTAAATCGACAGTATCATCAAAAGACCTGAGCAGAAACCAGAAAATCAAGACCTGAACCAAAAATGACCCATGGAAGTTATTTATTAAACCCTCAAATGTGATCGTAGTACAACAAAAAACGCCCCGAATTGTACACACGATAAATATTCCACCCAAAAATATACTTATGTACTGAGCGATATAGGTTTTGGTATTTATTTTGTGTTTTCGGGCGCAGGACCTGTACGCCGCAGGAGAGGAGCAGTGGGGAACCGACGAGGCCAAGTTCATCATGATCCTGGGAAACCGCAGTATTCCTCACCTGCGCAAAGGTATGAAGTACTAGGAATACTACGAATACCACTACTACTACTGCTAACGCTGCTACTGCCACTCCTCCTTGTCTGGAAACCGTTGTATAAGACTAAAGCTTCGTCACTGAAGTGCAAAATAAGTAATATGTTACTGTAATAGAGAAGATTTTTGGGGTAATTGTACTTTTTAAAAATTTTTATAGTAAGTAGTACTTTTACTAGCTTTTGTCAAGATTTTGGCAGTACTACTTTTACTTTTTTGGGTACATTTTTAACCATGTAACTGCAGTTTCTGAAACTTTTAGTGTTTTTTAAATCAGTTTTTACCATAATATCATGAGATTTTAACCATGGTTCAGTCCTGGTTCAATCCTGGTTTAGTCCTGGTTTAGTCCTGGTTTAGACCTGGTTTAGTCCTGGTTTAGACCTGGTTTAGTCATGGTTTGTTCATGGTCTGGTCCTGATTTGGTCCTAGTTTAGTCCTGGTTTAATCCTGGTTTAGTCCTGCTTTAGTCCTGATTTAGTCCTGATTTAGTCCTGGTCTAGTTCTGGTTTAGCCCCGGATTGGTCCTGGTCTGGTCCTGGTTTAGTCCTGGTTTGGTCCTGGTTTAGTCCTGGTTTAGTCCTGGTTTAATCCTGGTTTAGTCCTGGTTTAGTCCTGCTTTAGTCCTGGTTTAATCCTGGTTTTGTCCTGCTTTAGTCCTGATTTAGTCCTGGTCTAGTTCTGGTTTAGTCCAGGATTGGTCCTGGTCTGGTCCTTGTTTAGTCCTGGTTTAATCTTGCTTTAGTCCTGGTTTAGTCCCGGTTCAGTCCTGCTTTAGTCCTGGTTTAGTCCTGCTTTAGTCCTGCTTTAGTCCTGATTGTCCTGGTCTAGTTCTGGTTTAGTCCGGGATTAGTCCTGGTTTGGATTTCCTTTAGTCCTGCTTTAGTCCTGGACTACAAAGTGCAGCATGTGCAGTTCAAAGGACACAAGTAAAGGACTGTTGGATTTTGTGAAATGAGAGGTTTGTTTGTCCTGTATCCATGGAAACTGTGCAAGAGTGTAGATAAGGAGCTAACTCAGGAGCTAGCAATGGACATTTAAGATGCTACAGGCATTTCACACCATATGTGGCAGAAGACCTTCTAGAGGAAATACTTTGAGGGACTGAAAGCCGAAACATCAGAGTAAGAGTGAGGCTTTTCCTGGCGCCCCCTGGAGGCTGCTGTGAACCAGGACTAAAACAGGGCTAAAACAGGGCTAAACCAAGACTAAACCAGGACTAAACCAGGACTTAAACAGGACTAAAACAGGACTAAAACAGGACTAAAACAGGGCTAAACCAGGGCTAAACCAGGGCTAAACCAGGACTAAACCAGGACTAAAAAGGACTAAACCAGGACTTAAACAGGACTAAAACAGGGCTAAACCAGGACTAAAAAGGACTAAACCAGGACTTAAACAGGACTAAAACAGGACTAAAACAGCGCTAAACCAGGACTAAACCAGGACTAAACCAGGGCTAAACCAGGACTAAAAAGGACTAAGCCAGGACTTAAACAGGACTAAACCAGGACTAAATCAGGACTAAACCAGGCCTAAACCAGGACTTAAACAGGACTAAACCAGGACTAAAACAGGACTAAAACAGGACTAAAACAGAACTAAACCAGGTCTAAACCAGGGCTAAACCAGGACTAAACCAGGACTAAACCAGGACTTAAACAGGACTAAACCAGGACTAAACCAGGACTTAAACAGGACTAAACCAGGAATAAACCAGGAATAAACCAGGAATAAACCTGTCCTGAAACTCCACACCACAGTTGGTACACCATCAACCTCAAAAGTAGATCTTGGTTAAAAAAAAAGGTTGAGCACCCCTGGTCTATATTGAAGATGGACCAATGGGACGCCTGCTGCAGGACACAGAGGAGGAACACTTTTGGCTCTTCCTCTCCTCAAACTGCCCTGACACAGACCTGCTGACCCTCCCTGACCAGTCCTCCTTAAACTGACCTGAGACCTTTGACTGAGACACAAAGGGACTGAGAAGAGCCGTGGAAATGTTACTGCAGCAAAACTTGAATTTCCCTCAGAATCAATAAAGAATCTCTCTCTCTCTCTCTACTACTTCTACTGATACTACTATAATTATTACTACTCCTACTACCAGGGCTGGACTGGGACAAAAAAACGGCCCTGGCATTTCTGGCTTAGACCGGCCCCTCATAATTAGCGGAGCACAACGGACTGATTTATGTTTGTGTTCCCCGAAATATTTTACTATTGTTACGTCTTGGCCGAGGGGAAACCAGGGCGCAAGATTTAAAGGAAAAAATCCCAACTCCCAAAAACCACCCAAAAAAAACAGAAAAAAATACTTTTCTCATCCAATCTGAACGATTCATGTAGGTCACCTGTTTTGGATTCAAAACAGCGAAAGGTGAGCGATTTTCATGCCTGTCCATCACCTAAAAGTCCCGGTATTATCCAAACATTACTAACTGCATTACTACATTACTGACCTGTGCAACACTTCCCTAGTCACTCTGTCCCCCAGGACCGAACCAGGACCAAAACAGGACTAAAACAGGACTAAATCAGGATTAAACCAGGACTAAAACAGGACTAAACCAGGACTTAAACAGTACTAAAACAGGACTAAACCAGGACTAAAACAGGACTAAACCAGGACTTAAACAGGACTAAACCAGGACTTAAACAGTACTAAAACTGGACTAAACCAGGACTAAAACAGGACTAAACCAGGACTAAAACAGGACTTAAACAGGACTAAACCAGGACTAAACTAGGGCTAAACCAAGAATAAAACAGGACTAAACTAGGACTAAAACAGGACTAAACCAGAACTAAAACAGAACTAAACCAGGACTTAAACAGTACTAAAACAGGACTAAAACAGGACTAAACCAGGACTAAAGTAGGACTAAAGCAGGACTAAAACAGGAATAAACCAGGGTTAAACCAGGACTAAAACAGGACTAAACCAGGACTTAAACAGGACTAAAGCAGGACTAAACTAGGATTAAACAGGAATAAACCCGGACTAAACCAGGACAAAAACAGGACTAAACCAGGGCTAAACCAGGACTAAAACAGGACTAAACCAGGACTAAACTAGGATTAAACAGGAATAAACCCGGACTAAACCAGGACAAAAACAGGACTAAACCAGGACTAAAACAGGACTAAACCAGGGCTAAACCAGGACTAAACCAGGACTAAACCAGGGCTAAACCAGAACTAAAACAGGACTAAACCAGGACTAAACTAGGATTAAACAGGACTAAACCCGGACTAAACCAGGACAAAAACAGGACTAAACCAGGACTAAACCAGGACTTAAACAGGGCTAAACCAGGACAACACCAGGGCTAAACCAGGACTAAACCAGGACTTAAACAGGACTAAACCAGGACTAAAACAGGATTAAACCAGGACTAAAACAGGACTAAACCAGGACTGAAACAGGACTAAACCAGGACTTAAACAGTACTAAAACAGGACTAAAACAGGACTAAACCAGGACTAAAACAGTACTTAAACAGGACTAAACCAGGACTAAACTAGGGCTAAACCAGGACTAAAACAGGACAAAAGTAGGACTAAAGCAGGACTAAAACAGGACTAAAACAGGAATAAACCCAGACTAAACCAGGACAAAAACAGGACTAAACCAGGACAAAAACAGGACTAAACCAGGACTAAACCAGGGCTAAACCAGGACAAAACCAGGGCTGAAACAGGACTAAACCAGGACTTAAACAGGACTAAACCAGGACTTAAACAGTACTAAAACAGGACTAAAGCAGGACTAAAACAGGACTAAACCAGGACTCAACCAGGACTAAAATAGGACTAAATCTTACCAGTCCAGACCTGATTACTACTACGTATTACTACTTATTACTACTATTCCTAACACCAGTGTGAGGAATCTGAAACGCAGCGAGGCTTAAAGCTCCTGGAAGTTGATTTGATTCTGTTTCTGTTCCTCTCTAGTTTTTGATGAGTATGAGAAAGCCTACGAGACCACCATCGAGGACAGCATCAAGAATGAACTGTCCGGGGACTTTGAACGCCTCATGTTGGCTGTTGGTAAGAACTAAACTCCAAAACGTTACCTCCAAAGTGTAATGTTTTTGTGTTTCACCTGTTTTTGTTGTTGTTTTTTAATTACAGTGCAGTGTATCCGGTGTGTGCCCATGTTCTTTGCCAAACGTCTTTACAAATCCATGAAGGTAAACAAATCTTGACGTGTCGGCTTCCCAAAATGTATCTGTTTACTTTACTCGAGGACAGGTATCTTGTTAATCTCTAAAGAAGTGTCAGTTGGTCAAATACTTATAAATTAATCATGATCCGGAGTGGTTGGCTGCTCTTGTGGAGTAGTTTTTGACACGTTTTGTTTTCTGAGCTCAGTTTTTAAGATCATATCATGGGATTTTAACCAACCAAGGCTACGTTCACACTGCAGCCTGAAGTGACCCAAATCCGATTTTTTTCACCTCTATACGACCTGTATCTGATTTTTTCAAATGCGATCCAGGCCACTTGGATATGTGGTCCTAAAACTCAATGCATATCCGATCTTTTGACATGCGACTTCAGTCTGAACGGCCAGGTCGCGTTCATCCGACCTACACGTCATCAACAAGTGAGAGTGGTACTTGTTGATGACGGTCAGCGCTCAGAGTGGTCAGCGCTCACAAATGTACACAAACGTTCTTCTCGTCATTTGAAAATTATGTATGAAGTTCATGTCAGTGAAGCGGCGAAGCACAAAGCAATCCCACCACTCTCAGCACCAACTAATGCATAGTGTCAAAATGTCAAAAATGTCAAAAAATGCTAAATATTTATTGTTCCCTGAAGTAACACTGACATTATGTGAACTTCACCAACAATTTTGTCAACTTTCAGCAGTGTTTGGTTGTTTAGCCAATGCAAACAGATAGAGATTGCACTAAATATTATATATAACATAATAACATATATAACATGAAATATTCATATAATATAATATGTAATAATATATTGCAATAAAATGTACCCCTAAGCTTTCGTACTATAGCTGCTTCATCACTGTATGTGTGGCGTGAAAGATTATTACTATATCATTACTTTAATACAGTACACAAAATCTTACATCATAAACACTATCAAATACATAAACACTACATCAGTGACCTACTCCTCAGGATGCACCCTGCGGTCCTCTGGTGAGGGCCTCCTGATGGTCCCAAAGACCCGCTTTAAAACACGGGGGGACCGGTCCTTTCAGGCTGTGGCCCCCAAATTATGGAATGCCCTGCCTTTAGCCCTCCGTGAGGCAGACTCTATTGGCTCTTTTAAAAAGCAGCTCAAGACACTGCTTTTTAGACAAGCTTTTAGTTGACTGTTATTTATTTTATTTTATATATGTTGTTTATTGCACTCTGTAAAGCACTTTGTGATTTTATCTGTGAAAGGTGCTATATAAATAAAGGCTTACTTACTTACACTCAACAAAAATATAAACGCAACACTTTTGTTTTTGTTCCCATTTTTCATGAGATGGACTTAAAGGGACAGTGTGTAAGATTTTTACCCGTTAATTACTGAAATTGAAGATACCCATTCAAAAATACATTGTTTTCCAAGCCTTTTCACTTCCATCATGAAATCAAAGTATTCTTTTGGACTTAGATATAGTCACATAAAAGGGGGATCTTCCCCATGCAGAGGCAGCCATTTTGAATACGAGAGCCGCAGAAGGACATTTGGGCTCCGCCTTCGGCAAGGCTCGTGGTTTTGGGTAAACAACACAAGCATGCTGCCGGATCAGACGTCGTAATGGATCTAACACGTGTTTTGGACTAAATTGTTTTACTGGATTTTATTCGCTGGATCCTTACGGACAAATTGAGAGCAAGTTTATGGTGAAATACAGAGTTTAACCTGTGCAAAGCATTCTAAGGTAAGCTAACCTCATTTTGTGCTTTTCCGTATAAAAGCCCCATGTGCTCGGGGAGTGATTGTTCTGCAGGGAAATGAATTGCATAGTCAAAAAGAGGAGACTGTAAGGTTTCATTTGATGTGTAGAGTGTCATGGTACATGATCGGGAATGTGTGTTTTCATGAGAAAAGAAAAAAAACAAAAAACGGGACCGCGTTTTATTTATACAGTAGCGGCGCGCGGCTCGTGCGCGGGTACGAGAGCTGTCCGCGTTACGGCGCCCCTGGGTGACCCTCGAGGTCTGCCGTAGCTAAAACAGAAAGTGCAATAGCACCATCCACCTATGCGCCACGAATCCTATACACTGGGGCTTTAAAGATCTAAAATTCATTCCAGATACACAATATTACCATTTCTCTCAAACATTGTTCACAAATCTGTCTAAATGAGTATTAGTGAGCACTTCTGCTTTGCTGAGATAATCCATCCCACCTCACAGGTGTGCCACATCAAGATGCTGATCTGACATCATGATTAGTGCACAGGTGTACCTTAGACCGCCCACAATAAAAGACCACTCTGAAATGTGCAGTTTTGTCTCACAGCAAAATGCCACAGATGTCACAAGCATTGAGGGAGCATGCAATTGGCATACTGACAGCAGGAATGTCAACCAGATCTGTTGCTCGTGCTCGTGCAAACAATTTCTGCACAAACTGTCAGAAACCGTCTCAGGGAAGCTCAACTGCATGCTCGTTGTCCTCATCGGAGTCTTAAAGATCCCATGACATGGTACTTCTTGATGCTTTTATATGGCTCCTTAATGGTTCCCTAATACTGTAAATGAATCCTTCTTCAAAATCAACACTCAGTGCATGAGAAACAGAGATAAGATGAGAAAGTATTTTTTCTCTCTCTGGAACACTCCATAATGGGCGTTGTTGCTTGAATGCAAATGAGGAGAAAAGAGCTGGCCAGTAGTAGAGGGTGGGGGCGTGGCCAAACTCTCCGCTCTCGCTCTGAGCCCTCAGCTGATCCATTTCCTTGTTTTTGCACGGGGGGAGAGATTTGAAGCATTCCATTGAAAAATAAACACATTTCAACATAAAATAAAATTAAACCACTGCTGTTCAAAGGTCCAGAGGCTCAGATAAAGGACTTCCGAGCCTAGAAACACTCGGACGTGCCTCCAGGCAAATAAAAAAACGCATTTCGCATTGCCTAGCGCATTCACAGTCCAAACTCTCTGGGCGTGATTTACAGAGATGCTGAGTACAGACAGACGGGGGTGGAACTGTATTTGCATTTCCTTTTTCGATCTGACGTCAATAAGGTGCCTTGTTCAAAATCGCCCGTTTGAGCTCCGATTTTTTGTAACGCAGAAAAGGATCGCAAATGCTCAGTTTAGACATTTCGCAACTTTTAACCATGGGGAGGGGGGGGGGGCCTAAACAGGGTAGGGGAGCTCACATTAACGTTCAAAAACCTCAGAAAGTGAAAATTTCATGCCATGGGACCTTTAACCTGACTCCAGATCGTCGCCGTAACAGACTTGAGTGGGCAAATGCTCACATTCGATGGCGTCTGGCACGTTGGAGAGGTGTTCTCTTCACGGATGAATCTCGGTTTACATTGTTCAGGGCAGATGGCAGACAGCGTGTGTGGCGTCGTGTGGATGAGCGCTTTGCTGATGTCAATGTTGTGGATCGAGTGGCCCATGGTGGTGGTGGGGTATGGTATGGGCAGGCATCTGTTATGGATGAAGAACACAGGTGCATTTTATTGATGGCATTTTGAATGCACAGAGATACCGTGATGAGATCCTGAGGCCCATTGTTGTGCCATACATCCATGAAAATCACCTCATGTTTCAGCAAGATAATGCATCAAAATATGATACAGGGTATAGATCAGGGGTCGGCAACCCGAGGCTCCGAAGCCCTCTGATGCGGCTCAGTACAGCGGTCCCTCGTTTATCACGGGGGTTACGTTCTAAAAATAACCCACGATAAGCGAAATCCGCGAAGTCGTCAGCTTTATATTTTACAATTATTCTCCATGTTTTAAGGCTGTAAACGCCTCACCACACACATTCTACACTTTTCTTAGACTGGAATTAACGTTTTCTCACATTTCTCTCTTGTTTAAACACTCAAACCTTCGTAGATTTTCAACAAAAAAGCACAGTATTATAGAACAAAACCAAAGTGTATTTCGTGTGTATTTCACAGTTCTTATGACCGCGCCTCTGGCGCACGGTAGCTGAGTGGTTAGCGCTCTTGCTTCACAGCAAGAAGGTTCCGGGTTCGATCCCCGGGTCGCCCAGGCCTTTCTGTGTGTGTTCTGTGTGGAGTTTGCATGCATGGTCTGGGTTCGATCCCCGGGTCGCCTGGGCCTTTCTGTGTGGAGTTTGCATGTTTCTCCCCGTGTCTGGATGGGTTTTCTCCGGGCACTCCGGTTTCCCCCATCAACCCAAAACATGCACCATAGGTACCTCCAGCTTAGGTCCTGACCAAACCGAAGCAAGAAGATCATGGAGATGGTCCCCGGGCGCCCTAATGTGTGTGCTGCCCACTGCTCCTAATATATGTATATATATAGGATGGGTTAAAATGCAGAGAAGAATTTCTCCAGTGTGAGATCAATAAAGTCACTTCTTCTTCTTCTTCTCTTCATCTTGACGCCGCTTCGCCGTGGCGGGTTTTGTCGGGGAGAAAACTTGCAAACATACAGTACTTCAGAGTCACACTGCGATCGAACATTTATATAAATCTGGCAAACTGAACGCATTCTGTACAGGAGACACGGAGGAGAATGACTGACGAATCAGCAAAGGTCTACAGTCTCTTAGCCAATCAGGACGCAGAAATGCGCGTTAATACACTATAAAAAAAATTGGAATAAAAAAGTCCACGAAACAGCGAGGCCGCGAAAAGTGAACCACGATATAGTGAGGGACCACTGTATTTAATTAAAATGTATTTTATTTTAGTTCATTCATTTTCAAAATGTAATTCTATGGCACAAAGTGGTAAAAGTTGCCGACCCCTGGTATAGAGGTTGTAAAAAAGTTATAACCCTAGTATATACAGTAAATACATGTACATAAATACTGTGAGTGCAGGGGCTGGGCACTGCAGATAACACTCTGATCCGGATCATGATCGGTCGCTCGGAGTTGGACATGTTGGACATCAGGGAGTGTTTCCGTCTCCGATACGAGAAGTCCCTCTACAACATGATCAAGGTCAGAACTCACAAAAGTCCACGCTAGACCTGTCACGACAACAGGTTAGAAGAGTGATATCAGTAAATATAGACGATAAACAATGATATTTCAACTATTTTATGACACGGACAAGAGTCACAGAAGTAAAAAAAAAAAATAAAAATAAAGCCCAAAATAATCAAAAATGTCCCAGTTTGGAGGAATCATGTGTTTTGTGTTCAGGATGACACTTCTGGAGACTACAAGAGGACTCTGCTGAACCTGTGCGGAGGAGACGACGAGTGAGTGTCCAGCAGGGGCGCCATCACATTATTTTACAGAGGTTTACATTATGTCAACTGTCCAGAGTACAGTTTCCTGCTTTTTAGTCCTGCTTTAGTCCTGGTTTAGTCCTTGTTTAGTCCTGGTTTAGTCCTGATTTACGCCTGGTTTAGTCCTGCTTTAGTCCTGTTTTAGTCCTAGTTTAGTCCTGGTTCTGTCTTGTTTTAGTCCTAGTTTATTCCTGGTTTAGTCCTGCATTAGTGATGATTTAGTCCTGGTTTAGTCCTGCATTAGTGATGATTTAATCCTGATTTAGTCCTAGTTTAGTCCTGGTTTAGTCCTGCATTAGTCCTGGTTTAGTCCTGGTTTAGTCCTGCATTAGTCCTGGTTTAGTCCTTGTTTCTTCCTGATTTAGTCCTGCTTTAGTCCTGGTTTAGTCCTGGTTTAGTCCTGTCTTAGTCCTGGTTTAGGCCATGTTTTATTCCTGGTTTAGTCCTGTCTTAATCCTGGTTTAGTCCTGGTTTAGTGCTGTTTTAGTCCTGGTTTAGTCCTGGTTTAGTCCTGTTTTAGTCCTGCTTTAGTCCTGTTTTAGTCCTGTTTAATTTTATTTTAATCCTGGTTTAGTCCTGTTTTAGTCCTGGTTTAGTCCGATTTTAATCCTGGTTTAGTCCTAGTTTAGTCCTGGTTTAGGACACAACAGCAGCACTACTTCTTTCTGTCGTAAATATCTGTGTATTTGTGTATACTCCTGTTTTCAGTATGGCTGGAGAGTTCTTCCCTGAAGCGGCTCAGATCGCCTATAAGATGTGGGAGATCAGCTCTATGACCAAAGTGAAGGTTTGTGCGTTTTATTGATCACAACATTTACACATTTACCTGTGGGACCACCTGATCATCCAGAACTAACTCGTGACCAGCTCTTGTTTCCTATTAGATCATGTTTATAAAGCACTGTGTAACTTTTCGGTTGAGGTCTGTCACCTGCTTGTTTCTATGGATACGTCGTTGCTCTGCCTGGAATGTTCCACAGTGTGACATTAAACAGCTCTACTTTACATTTATTCAGTCACAGGTGGTTTTATAGCTCAAAAATACAGTGGTACCTCACCTTACGAATGACCCAACAAACGAAAATTTCAAGTTACGAAACGCCTTCACGTCAAATTTTGGTCTCTAGATACGAATGAACTTTCAAGTTACGAAACGCGAAATCTCCAATCTAATCCAACTTTATTTATAAAGCACTTTAAAAACAACAAATCTCAAAAATTCAATTAATGCGCGCTCAGATGCACGCCCCGAAACATAAATACACTTTATCAACACACACGGGGTTAGGTTTCAGAGGTGGCCCGCGGTGGGAGAGGTCCACGAGGTAGGACAACTTTGTATTTTGCAATTGTTCTACATGTTTTAGGGCTGTAAATGCCTCACCACACACATACGCTTTTCTCAGACTGGAGTTTCTCTCGCATTTCTCTCTCGTTTGAACACTCGAACTTTCATAGATTTTCAATGGAATGTGTTGATAGTGAAGCGTGGGGGGGACAGAGCTCAATATAGCACCGAACGCGCGAGGGGAGACACAACAACACATCAGTTTGTCAATGATCAGTATGGTAAAACTCACCTGTCTCACGACGGTCTAAACCCAGCTCACGTTCCCTTAGTGGGTGAACAATCCAACGCTTGGTGAATTCTGCTTCACAATGATAGGAAGAGCCGACATCGAAGGATCAAAAAGCGACGTCCATACGGCGCAAGGCCGCGCTACACCGGGGCTGCGGGATGGAGTCGCGGCGCCCGGGCCATGCCTCCTCCTCGGGGCCGAGCACGCGCGGGCCGAGCACGGGGTGATTTAATCCTGGTCCGGTCCTGGTTTAGTCCAGGTCCAGTTCAGGTTTAGACCTGGTTTAGTTCTGGTCTAGACCTGGAAGTCACATAGAAGCAGAGCACGCCCCGAGCGATAGAGCACCTTTCTCAGCCTGTTAGCTCACAGTGTCGGCGCCCCGGCTCTGGAGGTCAGATAGAAGCAGAGCCAGCCCCGCCCTGCTCTTATTCCCGCTGAAAGAGCGTCTTTCTCGGCCTCTTAGCCCTAGCGCGGAACACGCAAGGTGCGCAGACACGAGCAACGCGCTCCTCCAACGGCACTGCCATGTTATAATAATAACAGGTCCAATCCAGGTTTAGTTCTGGCCAGACCTGGTTTATTCCACGTTCTTTTAGTCCTGGTCTAGTCTCTTAGCCCGTCAGGAACACAACGTTACACTATAAAAAAAAGTTACACTATAAAAAAAAAACCTTGGAACGGATCAGGCTTTTTCCATTGAAATAGCTACTCAACTTACAAATTTTTCACGTTACGAAACCACTTCTGGAACGAATTAATTTCGTAAGGTGAGGTACCACTGTACCTAAAAAAACACCTCTCCACAATGTTTCCAGAAAAAACAACATCTCCATGGTGAGAAGCATTTGACGGCGCCTGCACCAGGAAAGTTACACAGTGCAGCTTTAAACTGCTTCATATTAAAGTTCATGTGTTTCTTTGGCGTTTCTTTTCCAGCTGAGGCCCACAGTTGTCCCGGTTTCAGATTTTGACCCGGCCGCTGACGCCCAGGCTCTGAGGAAGGCCATGAAGGGCTTCGGTCAGTAACATTTAAAAAACACAAAATAAAATATAGCTGCAAGCAGCAATGTGGGGCCAAGCAGCGACCCGGCCTAATTCGATGAGATGCGTTGGATCGGTCTTCGCCCGAGGATCCCAGGGATACCAAGTTTCTGAAAATCGGACTTACGGTTTAAATGTTACAAGCAGAAATGTCCCTCAAATTTTGACCCATTGGTGGCGCTACAGGATTTGAGCTGAGGCCCTGTCATTTATTTGTGTGGAATCCTGGGACAGACTAGAATACGTGTGAAAAGTTTGAAAATAATCCTATGAAGGGATCCTGACATATGAGCTCACTTCCTGTTTGGCGACTTTTAGGATGCGTTTGATTGGCTGTCACGACAAAACGATAAGAGATATCAAAACTCCAGGCAAGTTTCTGATGAGGCTCAGTCCAAAGATGCTATGTACCAAATTAGAGCAAAATTGGTCCAAAATTGAGGGAGGAGAAGCATTTTGAATGTTTTTCATAAAATTAAAAATGGCGGGAAATCTTACCCGCGGAAAATGACGTCACTGAATGCGTTGGATTCGTCTTGCCCCAAGGAGTCCAGAGAAGCCAAGTTTTAGAAAATCGGATGTACGGTTCAAAACTTCGAAGCCGAAATGTACCTGCAACTTTGACCTGCTGGTGGCGCTAGAGGGTTGGGGGTGGGGACGTAAAATTTGTTGAAGAGCATCATGAGACGGTCTAGAATCTGGGTGCACACCATTTGTTGTGGAAATTACAAGTTAAGTTGTAGAAACAGAAGAATTTTATTGATTTTCAAAAAATCCAAGATGGCGGACATTCTATTCCGGCAGACATGACGTCATAGGATGCGTTGGATCAGTCTTCGCCCAAGGATCCCAGGGATACCAAATTTTTGAAAATCGGACTTACGGTTCAAAAGTTACAAGCAGAAATGTCCCTAAAATTTTGACCTGTTGGTGGCGCTAGAGGGTTTGAGGTGGGGACCTGTAATTTTTTAAGGGGAATCCTGGGCAGGACACGAACATCTGTGAAAAGTTTGAAAATAATCCTATAAACGGTTCCCGAGATATGAGCTCACTTCCTATTTGGCGACTTTTCGGACACGTTTGATTGGCTGTCACGACAAAACGATAAAAGATATCAAAAAACCGGGTAAGTTTCTGATGAGGCTCAGTCCAAAGATGCTATGTACCAAATTTGAGCAAAATTGGTCAAAAATTGAGGGAGGAGAAGCATTTTGAGTGTTTTTCATAAAATTCAAAATGGCGGAAAATCTACCCTGACGGAAAATGACGTCATAGGGTGCGTTGGATTCGGCTTGGCCCAAGGAGTCCAGGGATACCAAGGTTTTGAAAATTGGACATATGGTTCAATAGTTACACGCAGAAATGTACCTGAAAATTCCTGCAACTTTGAGCTGCTGGTGGCGCTAGAGGGTTGGGGGTGGGGGCCTATAAATTGCTGTGGGTAATGAGGAGACTGGCTGGAATGTGCATGCCAAATTTCACAACTTTTTACCAGACGGTTCTAGGGGTTTCCATAGACTCCCAGAGGCGGAAGAATAATGTATAATAATAATAATAATAAATATAGCTGCAAGCAGCAATGTGGGGCCAAGCAGCGACCCAGCCTAATTTGATGAGCTGCGTTAGATCAGTGTTCGCCCGAGGATCCCAGGGATACCAAGTTTCTGAAAATCGGACTTACGGTTTAAAAGTTACAAGCAGAAATGTCCCTCAAATTTTGACCCGTTGGTGGCGCTAGAGGATTTGAGCTGAGGCCCTTTAATTTTTTGTGTGGAATCCTGGGACAGACTAGAATACGTGTGAAAAGTTTGAAAATAATCCTATGAAGGGATCCCGAGATATGAGCTCACTTCCTGTTTGGCGACTTTTAGGACACGTTTGATTGGCTCTCACGACAAAACGATAAGAGATATCAAAACATCCAGGCATGTGTGTGATGAGGCTCAGTCCAAAGATGCTCTGTACCAAATTAGAGCAAAATTGGTCCAAAATTGAGTGAGGAGAAGTATTTTGAGTGTTTAATAAAAAATAATAAAAAATAATAAATAATAAATAAATAATAAATAAACTCTACACATAAAAGTGGCAAAAATATATACAATCAGATATATAAACAGAACCATCGGCTGCTCGATTATGGAAAAAATAATAATCACGATTATCTGTCAATATTGAAATCACAATTATTCAAACGATTTTTTCAAACACACACACACACACACACACACACACACACGGCCACTCTCACCTTAAACATTTATTCTTCTTGTCTTATTCTACAGATTGCACAGGCACACACACACACAAACAAAAAGTTATCACACACAGCTATTCTTCACTTTCCTCACACAGATTTCTCCTCAGTATAATATAATATAATATATATGTTATATTATGTTATATTTATTATAATTAATACAATATAATATAATATAATAGCGCTAAAATAGAATAGTGATATGACAAACACACATTTCATGACATGACTTACCAAAAGCAAAGATGAGATACTGTCCAGCAAATCCGAAAGAGCTCCGAGATTAACTGTTGTCCAGGATAAGTCATTCACGTCGCCTCTATTGAAAATGCTGATCGTGTATCTCTACAAAGTCCCATGTAAAGTGTGTCTTGTACGTTGTATTCATAGTAAATACCACGGAGGGTGAACGATCGATTTAAAAGTGATTAAATGTTGCGTTATACTAACTTCGTTTACTATTGTCTTCTGTAGTTTCCGTGTTCCCGATGCGAGCGTGTGCGTTGTTGGTAGGAGCTAGTAGGAGCTATCATTGGTCAATTCCTCTTAGCAACTAGTGCCGTGACATTGGTCAAATCGTGGTAGTGTGAGCTGGACTCGCGGCCGGTGTACTGTCAGATTGAGACGCTTTGTCAGTTACCGGCCGCAGAGAGGGAGGGGGTGAATCCTCTCTCTATCTTCTCTTTCTTTCTCTCTTCCTTTCCTCTCGCGCCGCTGTAGGCTCCAGCAGGTCTCTGTGCTGCGCATTGGCCCACGTGAAAGGGAATGTATTGCGCGGGCGCTTGCAGCCAGAGGGGGCGCCAGTTTGCCAATTTCCTTGACGTCACTGGGAGTCACGTGACCGTGCTGGGCCGCTAGAGTAGACTACTAAAGACCTTTGCTGCCCCCTGCTGGACATTAAACTACATCACAAGTTACAAGCAGAAATGTCCCTCAATTTTTGACCTGTTGGTGGCGCTAAAGGATTTGAGCTGGGGCCCTGTAATTTTTTGTGGGGAATCCTGGGACAGACTAGAATACATGTGAAAAGTTTGAAAATAATTCTATGAAGGGTTCCCGAGATATGAGCTCACTTCCTGTTTGGCTACTGTTAAGACGTGTTTGATTGGCTATCACGACAAAACGATAAGAGGTATCAAAAAACCGGGTAAGTTTCTGATGCGGCTCAGTCTAAAGATGCTATGGACCAAATTAGAGCAAAATTGGTCCAAAATTGAGGGAGGAGAAGCATTTTGAATGTTTTTCATAAAATTCAAAATGGCGGAAAATCTTACCCGTGGAAAATGACGTCACAGAATGCGTTGGATTCGTCTTGCCCCAAGGAGTCCAGGGAGGCCAAGCTTTAGAAAATCGGACGTACGGTTCAAAACTTACAAGCCGAAATGTACCTGCAACTTTGACCTGCTGGTGGCGCTAGAGGGTTGGGGGTGGGGATGTAAAATTTGTTGAAGGGCATCTTGAGACTGTCTAGAATGTGGGTGCACACCATTTGTTGTGGAAATTACAAGTTAAGTTGTAGAAACAGAAGAATTTTATTGATTTTCACAAAATCCAAGATGGCGGACATTCTATTCCGGCAGACATGACGTCATAGGATGCGTTGGATCAGTCTTCGCCCAAGGATCCCAGGGATACCAAATTTTTGAAAATCGGACTTACGGTTCAAAAGTTACAAGCAGAAATGTCCCTCAAATTTTGACCTGTTGGTGGCGCTAGAGGGTTTGAGGTGGGGACCTGTAATTTTTTGTGGGGAATCCTGGGAAGGACACGAACATCTGTGAAACGTTTGAAAATAATCCTATAAACGGTTCCCGAGATATGAGCTCACTTCCTGTTTGGCGACTTTTCGGACACGTTTGATTGGCTGTCACGACAAAACGATAAGAGATATCAAAAAACCGGGTACGTCTCTGATGAGGCTCAGTCCAAAGATGCTATGTACCAAATTTGAGCAAAATTGGTCAAAAATTGAGGGAGGAGAAGCATTTTGAGTGTTTTTCATAAAATTCAAAATGGCGGAAAATCTACCCTGACGGAAAATGACGTCACAGGGTGCGTTGGATTCGGCTTGGCCCAAGGAGTCCAGGGATACCAAGTTTTTGAATATTGGACATACGGTTCAAAAGTTACACGCAGAAATGTACCTGAAAATTCCTGCAACTTTGAGCTGCTGGTGGCGCTAGAGGGTTGGGGGTGGGGGCCTATAAATTGCTGTGGGTAATGAGGAGACTGGCTGGAATGTGCATGCCAAATTTCACAACTTTTTACCAGACGGTTCTAGGGGTTGCCATAGACTCCCAGAGGCGGAAGAATAATGTATAATAATAATAATAAGAATCAATAGAAACACTATGGGTGCCTTGCAGCTACCGCTGCCTGGCCCCAAATATAGCTGCAAGCAGCAATGTGGGGCCAAGCAGCGACCCGGCCTAATTCGATGAGATGCGTTGGATCGGTCTTCGCCCGAGGATCCCAGGGATACCAAGTTTCTGAAAATCGGACTTACGGTTTAAAAGTTACAAGCAGAAATGTCCCTCAAATTTTGACCCATTGGTGGCGCTACAGGATTTGAGCTGAGGCCCTGTCATTTATTTGTGTGGAATCCTGGGACAGACTAGAATACGTGTGAAAAGTTTGAAAATAATCCTATGAAGGGATCCTGACATATGAGCTCACTTCCTGTTTGGCGACTTTTAGGATGCGTTTGATTGGCTGTCACGACAAAACGATAAGAGATATCAAAACTCCAGGCAAGTTTCTGATGAGGCTCAGTCCAAAGATGCTATGTACCAAATTAGAGCAAAATTGGTCCAAAATTGAGTGAGGAGAAGCATTTTATTGATTTCCACAAAATCCAAAATGGCGGACATTCTATTCCGGCGAACATGACGTCATGGGGTGCATTTGATTTGACTAGGCCCAAGGATTGTAGGGATACCAAGTTTTTGAAAATCTGACTTACGGTTCAAAAGTTACAAGCAGAAATGTCCCTCAAATTTTGACCTGTTGGTGGCGCTAGAGGGTTTGAGCTGGGGCCCTGTAATTTTTTGTGGGGAATCCTGGGAGAGACTAGAATATATATGAATAGTTTGAAAATAATTCTATGAAGGGTTCCCGAGATATGAGCTCACTTCCTGTTTGGCAACTGTTAAGACGCGTTTGATTGGCTATCACGACAAAACGATAAGAGATATCAAAAAAGCGGGTAAGTTTCTGATGAGGCTCCGTCCAAAGATGCTATGTACCAAATTAGAGCAAAATTGGTCCAAAATTGAGGGAGGAGAAGCATTTTGAATGTTTTTCATAAAATTAAAAATGGCGGAAAATCTTACCCGCGGAAAATGACGTCACTGAATGCGTTGGATTCGTCTTGCCCCAAGGAGTCCAGGGAAGCCAAGTTTTAGAAAATCGGATGTACGGTTCAAAACTTCGAAGCCGAAATGTACCTGCAACTTTGACCTGCTGGTGGCGCTAGAGGGTTGGGGGTGGGGACGTAAAATTTGTTGAAGAGCATCATGAGACGGTCTAGAATCTGGGTGCACACCATTTGTTGTGGAAATTACAAGTTAAGTTGTAGAAACAGAAGAATTTTATTGATTTTCAAAAAATCCAAGATGGCGGACATTCTATTCCGGCAGACATGACGTCATAGGATGCGTTGGATCAGTCTTCGCCCAAGGATCCCAGGGATACCAAATTTTTGAAAATCGGACTTACGGTTCAAAAGTTACAAGCAGAAATGTCCCTAAAATTTTGACCTGTTGGTGGCGCTAGAGGGTTTGAGGTGGGGACCTGTAATTTTTTGTGGGGAATCCTGGGAAGGACACGAACATCTGTGAAAAGTTTGAAAATAATCCTATAAACGGTTCCCGAGATATGAGCTCACTTCCTATTTGGCGACTTTTCGGACACGTTTGATTGGCTGTCACGACAAAACGATAAAAGATATCAAAAAACCGGGTAAGTTTCTGATGAGGCTCAGTCCAAAGATGCTATGTACCAAATTTGAGCAAAATTGGTCAAAAATTGAGGGAGGAGAAGCATTTTGAGTGTTTTTCATAAAATTCAAAATGGCGGAAAATCTACCCTGACGGAAAATGACGTCATAGGGTGCGTTGGATTCGGCTTGGCCCAAGGAGTCCAGGGATACCAAGTTTTTGAAAATTGGACATACGGTTCAATAGTTACACGCAGAAATGTACCTGAAAATTCCTGCAACTTTGAGCTGCTGGTGGCGCTAGAGGGTTGGGGGTGGGGGCCTATAAATTGCTGTGGGTAATGAGGAGAGTGGCTGGAATGTGCATGCCAAATTTCACAACTTTTTACCAGACGGTTCTAGGGGTTGCCATAGACTCCCAGAGGCGGAAGAATAATGTATAATAATAATAATAATAAATATAGCTGCAAGCAGCAATGTGGGGCCAAGCAGCGACCCAGCCTAATTTGATGACATGCGTTAGATCAGTCTTCGCCCGAGGATCCCAGGGATACCAAGTTTCTGAAAATCTGACTTATGCTTTAAAAGTTACAAGCAGAAATGTCCGTCAAATTTTGACCCGTTGGTGGCGCTAGAGGATTTGAGCTGGGGCCCTGTCATTTTTTGTGTGGAATTCTGGGACAGACTAGAATACGTCTGAAAAGTTTGAAAATAATCCTATGAAGGGATCCCGAGATATGAGCTCACTTCCTGTTTGGCAACTTTTAGGATGCGTTTGATTGGCTCTCACGACAAAACGATAAGAGATATCAAAGCTCCAGGCAAGTTTCTGATGAGGCTCAGTCCAAAGATGCTATGTACCAAATTAGAGCAAAATTGGTCCAAAATTGAGTGAGGAGAAGCATTTTGAGTGTTTTTCATAAAATTCAAAATGGCGGACATTCTATTCCGGCGGACATGACGTCATGGGTGCATTTGATTCGACTTGGCCCAAGGATCCCCGGGATACCAAGTTTTTGAAAATCTGACTTACGGTTCAAAAGTTACAAGCAGAAATGTCCCTCAAATTTTGACCTGTTGGTGGCGCTAGAGGGTTTGAGCTGGGGCCCTGTAATTTTTTGTGTGGAATCCTGGGACAGACTAGAATATGTGTGAAAGTTTGAAAATAATCCTATGAAGGGATCCCGAGATATGAGGTCACTTCCTGTTTGGCGACTTTTAGGACACGTTTAATTGGCTGTCACGACGAAATGATAAAAGATATCCAAAAAACGGGTAAGTTTCTGATGAGGCTCAGTCCAAAGATGCTATGGACCAAATTTGAGCAAAATTGGTCCAAAATTGAGGGAGGAGAAGCATTTTGAATGTTTTTCATAAAATTCAAAATGGCGGAAAATCTTACCCGCGGAAAATGACGTCACAGAATGCGTTGGATTCGTCTTGCCCCAAGGAGTCCAGGGAGGCCAAGTTTTAGAAAATCGGACGTACGGTTCAAAACTTACAAGCCGAAATGTACCTGCAACTTTGACCTGCTGGTGGCGCTAGAGGGTTGGGGGTGGGGACGTAAAATTTGTTGAAGGGCATCATGAGACTGTCTAGAATGTGGGTGCACACCATTTGTTGTGGAAATTACAAGTTAAGTTGTAGAAACAGAAGAATTTTATTGATTTTCACAAAATCCAAGATGGCGGACATTCTATTCCGGCAGACATGACGTCATAGGATGCGTTGGATCAGTCTTCGCCCAAGGATCCCAGGGATACCAAATTTTTGAAAATCGGACTTACGGTTCAAAAGTTACAAGCAGAAATGTCCCTAAAATTTTGACCTGTTGGTGGCGCTAGAGGGTTTGAGGTGGGGACCTGTAATTTTTTGTGGGGAATCCTGGGAAGGACACGAACATCTGTGAAAAGTTTGAAAATAATCCTATAAACGGTTCCCGAGATATGAGCTCACTTCCTGTTTGGCGACTTTTCGGACACGTTTGATTGGCTGTCACGACAAAACGATAAGAGATATCAAAAAACCGCCTAAGATTCTGGTGAGGCTCAGTCCAAAGATGCTATGTACCAAATTTGAGCAAAATTGGTCAAAAATTGAGGGAGGAGAAGCATTTTGAGTGTTTTTCATAAAATTCAAAATGGCGGAAAATCTACCCTGACGGAAAATGACGTCACAGGGTGCGTTGGATTCGGCTTGGCCCAAGGAGTCCAGGGATACCAAGTTTTTGAAAATTGGACATACGGTTCAAAAGTTACACGCAGAAATGTACCTGAAAATTCCTGCAACTTTGAGCTGCTGGTGGCGCTAGAGGGTTGGGGGTGGGGGCCTATAAATTGCTGTGGGTAATGAGGAGACTGGCTGGAATGTGCATGCCAAATTTCACAACTTTTTACCAGACGGTTCTAGGGGTTGCCATAGACTTCCAGAGGCGGAAGAATAATGTTTAATAATAATAATAGGAATCAATAGAAACACTATAGGTGCCTTGCAGCTACCGCTGCCTGGCCCCAAATATAGCTGCAAGCAGCAATGTGGGGCCAAGCAGCGACCCAGCCTAATTCGATGAGATGCGTTGGATCAGTCTTCGCCCGAGGATCCCAGGGATACCAAGTTTCTGAAAATCGGACTTACGGTTTAAAAGTTACAAGCAGAAATGTCCCTCAAATTTTGACCCGTTGGTGGCGCTAGAGGATTTGAGCTGAGGCCCTGTCATTTTTTGTGTGGAATCCTGGGACAGACTAGAATAAGTCTGAAAAGTTTGAAAATAATCCTATGAAGGGATCCCGAGATATGAGCTCACTTCCTGTTTGGCGACTTTTAGGACGCGTTTGATTGGCTCTCACGACAAAGCGATAAGAGATATCAAAACTCCAGGCAAGTTTCTGATGAGGCTCAGTCCAAAGATGCTATGTACCAAATTAGAGCAAAATTGGTCCAAAATTGAGTGAGGAGAAGCATTTTGAGTGTTTTTCATAAAATTCAAAATGGCGGACATTCTATTCCGGCGGACATGACGTCATGGGGTGCATTTGATTCGACTTGGCCCAAGGATCCCAGGGATACCAAGTTTTTGAAAATCTGACTAACGGTTCAAAAGTTACAAGCAGAAATGTCCCTCAAATTTTGACCTGTTGGTGGCGCTAGAGGGTTTGAGCTGGGGCCCTGTAATTTTTTGTGGGGAATCCTGGGACAGACTAGAATATGTGTGAAAAGTTTGAAAATAATTCTATGAAGGGTTCCCGAGATATGAGCTCACTTCCTGTTTGGCAACTTTTCGGACGCGTTTGATTGGCTGTCACGACAAAATGATAAGAGATATCAAAAAACCGGGTAAGTTTCTGATGAGGCTCAGTCCAAAGATGCTATGTACCAAATTAGAGCAAAATTGCTCCAAAATTGAGGGAGGAGAAGCATTTTGAATGTTTTTCATAAAATTCAAAATGGCGGAAAATCTTACCCGCGGAAAATGACGTCACAGAATGCGTTGGATTCGTCTTGCCCCAAGGAGTCCAGGGAGGCCAAGTTTTAGAAAATCGGACGTACGGTTCAAAACTTACAAGCCGAAATGTACCTGCAACTTTGACCTGCTGGTGGCGCTAGAGGGTTGGGGGTGGGGACGTAAAATTTGTTGAAGGGCATCATGAGACTGTCTAGAATGTGGGTGCACACCATTTGTTGTGGAAATTACAAGTTAAGTTGTAGAAACAGAAGAATTTTATTGATTTTCACAAAATCCAAGATGGCGGACATTCTATTCCGGCAGACATGACGTCATAGGATGCGTTGGATCAGTCTTCGCCCAAGGATCCCAGGGATACCAAATTTTTGAAAATCGGACTTACGGTTCAAAAGTTACAAGCAGAAATGTCCCTAAAATTTTGACCTGTTGGTGGCGCTAGAGGGTTTGAGGTGGGGACCTGTAATTTTTTGTAGGCAATCCTGGGAAGGACACGAACATCTGTGAAAAGTTTGAAAATAATCCTATAAACGGTTCCCGAGATATGAGCTCACTTCCTGTTTGGCGACTTTTCGGACACGTTTGATTGGCTGTCACGTCAAAACGACAAGAGATATCAAAAAACCGGGTACGTTTCTGATGAAGCTCAGTCCAAAGATGCTATGGACCAAATTTGAGCAAAATTGGTCAAAAATTGAGGGAGGAGAAGCATTTTGAGTGTTTTTCATAAAATTCAAAATGGCGGAAAATCTACCCTGACGGAAAATGACGTCACAGGGTGCGTTGGATTCGGCTTGGCCCAAGGAGTCCAGGGATACCAAGTTTTTGAAAATTGGACATACGGTTCAAAAGTTACACGCAGAAATGTACCTGAAAATTCCTGCAACTTTGAGCTGCTGGTGGCGCTAGAGGGTTGGGGGTGGGGGCCTATAAATTGCTGTGGGTAATGAGGAGACTGGCTGGAATGTGCATGCCAAATTTCACAACTTTTTACCAGACGGTTCTAGGGGTTGCCATAGACTCCCAGAGGCGGAAGAATAATGTATAATAATAATAATAAATATAGCTGCAAGCAGCAATGTGGGGCCAAGCAGCGACCCAGCCTAATTCGATGAGATGCGTTGGATCGGTCTTCGCCCGAGGATCCCAGGGATACCAAGTTTCTGAAAATCGGACTTACGGTTTAAAAGTTACAAGCAGAAATGTCCCTCAAATTTTGACCCGTTGGTGGCGCTACAGGATTTGAGCTGAGGCCCTGTCATTTTTTGTGTGGAATCCTGGGACAGACTAGAATACGTGTGAAAAGTTTGAAAATAATCCTATGAAGGGATCCCGAGATATGAGCTCACTTCCTGTTTGGCGACTTTTAGGACGCGTTTGATTGGCTCTCACGACAAAGCGATAAGAGATATCAAAACTCCAGGCAAGTTTCTCATGAGGCTCAGTCCAAAGATGCTATGTAACAAATTAGAGCAAAATTGGTCCAAAATTGAGTGAGGAGAAGCATTTTATTGATTTCCACAAAATCCAAAATGGCGGACATTCTATTCCGGCGAACATGACGTCATGGGGTGCATTTGATTTGACTAGGCCCAAGGATTGTAGGGATACCAAGTTTTTGAAAATCTGACTTACGGTTCAAAAGTTACAAGCAGAAATGTCCCTCAAATTTTGACCTGTTGGTGGCGCTAGAGGGTTTGAGCTGGGGCCCTGTAATTTTTTGTGGGGAATCCTGGGACAGACTAGAATATATGTGAAAAGTTTGAAAATAATTCTATGAAGGGTTCCCGAGATATGAGCTCACTTCCTGTTTGGCAACTGTTAAGACGCGTTTGATTGGCTATCACGACAAAACGATAAGAGATATCAAAAAAGCGGGTAAGTTTCTGATGAGGCCCCGTGCAAAGATGCTATGTACCAAATTAGAGCAAAATTGGTCCAAAATTGAGGGAGGAGAAGCATTTTGAATGTTTTTCATAAAATTCAAAATGGCGGAAAATCTTACCCGCGGAAAATGACGTCACAGAATGCGTTGGATTCGTCTTGCCCCAAGGAGTCCAGGGAAGCCAAGTTTTAGAAAATCGGACGTACGGTTCAAAACTTAGAAGCCGAAATGTACCTGCAACTTTGACCTGCTGGTGGCGCTAGAGGGTTGGGGGTGGGGACGTAAAATTTGTTGAAGGGCATCATGAGACGGTCTAGAATCTGGGTGCACACCATTTGTTGTGGAAATTACAAGTTAAGTTGTAGAAACAGAAGAATTTTATTGATTTTCAAAAAATCCAAGATGGCGGACATTCTATTCCGGCAGACATGACGTCATAGGATGCGTTGGATCAGTCTTCGCCCAAGGATCCCAGGGATACCAAATTTTTGAAAATCGGACTTACGGTTCAAAAGTTACAAGCAGAAATGTCCCTAAAATTTTGACCTGTTGGTGGCGCTAGAGGGTTTGAGGTGGGGACCTGTAATTTTTTAAGGGGAATCCTGGGAAGGACACGAACATCTGTGAAAAGTTTGAAAATAATCCTATAAACGGTTCCCGAGATATGAGCTCACTTCCTATTTGGCGACTTTTCGGACACGTTTGATTGGCTGTCACGACAAAACGATAAGAGATATCAAAAAACCGGGTAAGTTTCTGATGAGGCTCAGTCCAAAGATGCTATGTACCAAATTTGAGCAAAATTGGTCAAAAATTGAGGGAGGAGAAGCATTTTGAGTGTTTTTCATAAAATTCAAAATGGCGGAAAATCTACCCTGACGGAAAATGACGTCATAGGGTGCGTTGGATTCGGCTTGGCCCAAGGAGTCCAGGGATACCAAGTTTTTGAAAATTGGACATACGGTTCAAAAGTTACACGCAGAAATGTACCTGAAAATTCCTGCAACTTTGAGCTGCTGGTGGCGCTAGAGGGTTGGGGGTGGGGGCCTATAAATTGCTGTGGGTAATGAGGAGACTGGCTGGAATGTGCATGCCAAATTTCACAACTTTTTACCAGACGGTTCTAGGGGTTGCCATAGACTCCCAGAGGCGGAAGAATAATGTATAATAATAATAGGAATCAATAGAAACACTATGGGTGCCTTGCAGCTACCGCTGCCTGGCCCCAACTAGAAACACTATAGGTGCCTTGCAGCTACCGCTGCCTGGCCCCAAATATAGCTGCAAGCAGCAATGTGGGGCCAAGCAGCGACCCGGCCTAATTCGATGAGATGCGTTGGATCGGTCTTCGCCCGAGGATCCCAGGGATACCAAGTTTCTGAAAATCGGACTTACGGTTTAAAAGTTACAAGCAGAAATGTCCCTCAAATTTTGACCCATTGGTGGCGCTACAGGATTTGAGCTGAGGCCCTGTCATTTATTTGTGTGGAATCCTGGGACAGACTAGAATACGTGTGAAAAGTTTGAAAATAATCCTATGAAGGGATCCTGACATATGAGCTCACTTCCTGTTTGGCGACTTTTAGGATGCGTTTGATTGGCTGTCACGACAAAACGATAAGAGATATCAAAACTCCAGGCAAGTTTCTGATGAGGCTCAGTCCAAAGATGCTATGTACCAAATTAGAGCAAAATTGGTCCAAAATTGAGTGAGGAGAAGCATTTTATTGATTTCCACAAAATCCAAAATGGCGGACATTCTATTCCGGCGAACATGACGTCATGGGGTGCATTTGATTTGACTAGGCCCAAGGATTGTAGGGATACCAAGTTTTTGAAAATCTGACTAAGGGTTCAAAAGTTACAAGCAGAAATGTCCCTCAAATTTTGACCTGTTGGTGGCGCTAGAGGGTTTGAGCTGGGGCCCTGTAATTTTTTGTGGGGAATCCTGGGAGAGACTAGAATATATATGAATAGTTTGAAAATAATTCTATGAAGGGTTCCCGAGATATGAGCTCACTTCCTGTTTGGCAACTGTTAAGACGCGTTTGATTGGCTATCACGACAAAACGATAAGAGATATCAAAAAAGCGGGTAAGTTTCTGATGAGGCTCCGTCCAAAGATGCTATGTACCAAATTAGAGCAAAATTGGTCCAAAATTGAGGGAGGAGAAGCATTTTGAATGTTTTTCATAAAATTAAAAATGGCGGAAAATCTTACCCGCGGAAAATGACGTCACTGAATGCGTTGGATTCGTCTTGCCCCAAGGAGTCCAGGGAAGCCAAGTTTTAGAAAATCGGATGTACGGTTCAAAACTTACAAGCCGAAATGTACCTGCAACTTTGACCTGCTGGTGGCGCTAGAGGGTTGGGGGTGGGGACGTAAAATTTGTTGAAGAGCATCATGAGACGGTCTAGAATCTGGGTGCACACCATTTGTTGTGGAAATTACAAGTTAAGTTGTAGAAACAGAAGAATTTTATTGATTTTCAAAAAAATCCAAGATGGCGGACATTCTATTCCGGCAGACATGACGTCATAGGATGCGTTGGATCAGTCTTCGCCCAAGGATCCCAGGGATACCAAATTTTTGAAAATCGGACTTACGGTTCAAAAGTTACAAGCAGAAATGTCCCTAAAATTTTGACCTGTTGGTGGCGCTAGAGGGTTTGAGGTGGGGACCTGTAATTTTTTAAGGGGAATCCTGGGAAGGACACGAACATCTGTGAAAAGTTTGAAAATAATCCTATAAACGGTTCCCGAGATATGAGCTCACTTCCTATTTGGCGACTTTTCGGACACGTTTGATTGGCTGTCACGACAAAACGATAAAAGATATCAAAAAACCGGGTAAGTTTCTGATGAGGCTCAGTCCAAAGATGCTATGTACCAAATTTGAGCAAAATTGGTCAAAAATTGAGGGAGGAGAAGCATTTTGAGTGTTTTTCATAAAATTCAAAATGGCGGAAAATCTACCCTGACGGAAAATGACGTCACAGGGTGCGTTGGATTCGGCTTGGCCCAAGGAGTCCAGGGATACCAAGTTTTTGAAAATTGGACATACGGTTCAAAAGTTACACGCAGAAATGTACCTGAAAATTCCTGCAACTTTGAGCTGCTGGTGGCGCTAGAGGGTTGGGGGTGGGGGCCTATAAATTGCTGTGGGTAATGAGGAGAGTGGCTGGAATGTGCATGCCAAATTTCACAACTTTTTACCAGACGGTTCTAGGGGTTTCCATAGACTCCCAGAGGCGGAAGAATAATGTATAATAATAATAGGAATCAATAGAAACACTAATAGGGTCAGCTACCGCTGCCTGGCCCCAATCAATAGAAACACTATAGGTGCCTTGCAGCTACCGCTGCCTGGCCCCAAATATAGCTGCAAGCAGCAATGTGGGGCCAAGCAGCGACCCAGCCTAATTCGATGAGATGCGTTGGATCGGTCTTCGCCCGAGGATCCCAGGGATACCAAGTTTCTGAAAATCGGACTTACGGTTTAAAAGTTACAAGCAGAAATGTCCCTCAAATTTTGACCCGTTGGTGGCGCTACAGGATTTGAGCTGAGGCCCTGTCATTTATTTGTGTGGAATCCTGGGACAGACTAGAATACGTGTGAAAAGTTTGAAAATAATCCTATGAAGGGATCCTGACATATGAGCTCACTTCCTGTTTGGCGACTTTTAGGATGCGTTTGATTGGCTGTCACGACAAAACGATAAGAGATATCAAAACTCCAGGCAAGTTTCTGATGAGGCTCAGTCCAAAGATGCTATGTACCAAATTAGAGCAAAATTGGTCCAAAATTGAGTGAGGAGAAGCATTTTATTGATTTCCACAAAATCCAAAATGGCGGACATTCTATTCCGGCGAACATGACGTCATGGGGTGCATTTGATTTGACTAGGCCCAAGGATTGTAGGGATACCAAGTTTTTGAAAATCTGACTTACGGTTCAAAAGTTACAAGCAGAAATGTCCCTCAAATTTTGACCTGTTGGTGGCGCTAGAGGGTTTGAGCTGGGGCCCTGTAATTTTTTGTGGGGAATCCTGGGACAGACTAGAATACGTGTGAAAAGTTTGAAAATAATTCTATGAAGGGTTCCCGAGATATGAGCTCACTTCCTGTTTGGCAACTGTTAAGACGCGTTTGATTGGCTATCACGACAAAACGATAAGAGATATCAAAAAACCGGGTAAGTTTCTGATGAGGCTCAGTCCAAAGATGCTATGTACCAAATTAGAGCAAAATTGGTCCAAAATTGAGGGAGGAGAAGCATTTTGAATGTTTTTCATAAAATTCAAAATGGCGGAAAATCTTACCCGCGGAAAATGACGTCACAGAATGCGTTGGATTCGTCTTGCCCCAAGGAGTCCAGGGAGGCCAAGTTTTAGAAAATCGGACGTACGGTTCAAAACTTACAAGCCGAAATGTACCTGCAACTTTGACCTGCTGGTGGCGCTAGAGGGTTGGGGGTGGGGACGTAAAATTTGTTGAAGGGCATCATGAGACTGTCTAGAATGTGGGTGCACACCATTTGTTGTGGAAATTACAAGTTAAGTTGTAGAAACAGAAGAATTTTATTGATTTTCACAAAATCCAAGATGGCGGACATTCTATTCCGGCAGACATGACGTCATAGGATGCGTTGGATCAGTCTTCGCCCAAGGATCCCAGGGATACCAAATTTTTGAAAATCGGACTTACGGTTCAAAAGTTACAAGCAGAAATGTCCCTAAAATTTTGACCTGTTGGTGGCGCTAGAGGGTTTGAGGTGGGGACCTGTAATTTTTTGTGGGGAATCCTGGGAAGGACACGAACATCTGTGAAAAGTTTGAAAATAATCCTATAAACGGTTCCCGAGATATGAGCTCACTTCCTGTTTGGCGACTTTTCGGACACGTTTGATTGGCTGTCACGACAAAACGATAAGAGATATCAAAAAACCGGGTAAGTTTCTGATGAGGCTCAGTCCAAAGATGCTATGTACCAAATTTGAGCAAAATTGGTCAAAAATTGAGGGAGGAGAAGCATTTTGAGTGTTTTTCATAAAATTCAAAATGGCGGAAAATCTACCCTGACGGAAAATGACGTCACAGGGTGCGTTGGATTCGGCTTGGCCCAAGGAGTCCAGGGATACCAAGTTTTTGAAAATTGGACATACGGTTCAAAAGTTACACGCAGAAATGTACCTGAAAATTCCTGCAACTTTGAGCTGCTGGTGGCGCTAGAGGGTTGGGGGTGGGGGCCTATAAATTGCTGTGGGTAATGAGGAGACTGGCTGGAATGTGCATGCCAAATTTCACAACTTTTTACCAGACGGTTCTAGGGGTTGCCATAGACTCCCAGAGGCGGAAGAATAATGTATAATAATAATAATAATAATAATAATAATAAGAATCAATAGAAACACTATAGGTGCCTTGCAGCTACCGCTGCCTGGCCCCAATAATAATAATAAGAATCAATAGAAACACTATGGGTGCCTTGCAGCTACCGCTGCCTGGCCCCAAATATAGCTGCAAGCAGCAATGTGGGGCCAAGCAGCGACCCAGCCTAATTCGATGAGATGCGTTGGATCAGTCTTCGCCCGAGGATCCCAGGGATACCAAGTTTCTGAAAATCGGACTTACGCTTTAAAAGTTACAAGCAGAAAAGTCCCTCAAATTTTGACCCGTTGGTGGCGCTAGAGGATTTGAGCTGAGGCCCTGTCATTTTTTGTGTGGAATCCTGGGACAGACTAGAATAAGTCTGAAAAGTTTGAAAATAATCCTATGAAGGGATCCCGAGATATGAGCTCACTTCCTGTTTGGCGACTTTTAGGATGCGTTTGATTGGCTCTCACGACAAAACGATAAGAGATATCAAAGCTCCAGGCAAGTTTCTGATGAGGCTCAGTCCAAAGATGCTCTGTACCAAATTAGAGCAAAATTGGTCCAAAATTGAGTGAGGAGAAGTATTTTGAGTGTTTAATAAAAAATAATAAAAAATAATAAATAATAAATAAATAATAAATAAACTCTACACATAAAAGTGGCAAAAATATATACAATCAGATATATAAACAGAACCATCGGCTGCTCGATTATGGAAAAAATAATAATCACGATTATCTGTCAATATTGAAATCACAATTATTCAAACGATTTTTTCAAACACACACACACACACACACACACACACACGGCCACTCTCACCTTAAACATTTATTCTTCTTGTCTTATTCTACAGATTGCACAGGCACACACACACACAAACAAAAAGTTATCACACACAGCTATTCTTCACTTTCCTCACACAGATTTCTCCTCAGTATAATATAATATAATATATATGTTATATTATGTTATATTTATTATAATTAATACAATATAATATAATATAATAGCGCTAAAATAGAATAGTGATATGACAAACACACATTTCATGACATGACTTACCAAAAGCAAAGATGAGATACTGTCCAGCAAATCCGAAAGAGCTCCGAGATGAACTGTTGTCCGGGATAAGTCATTCACGTCGCCTCTATTGAAAATGCTGATCGTGTATCTCTACAAAGTCCCATGTAAAGTGTGTCTTGTACGTTGTATTCATAGTAAATACCACGGAGGGTGAACGATCGATTTAAAAGTGATTAAATGTTGCGTTATACTAACTTCGTTTACTATTGTCTTCTGTAGTTTCCGTGTTCCCGATGCGAGCGTGTGCGTTGTTGGTAGGAGCTAGTAGGAGCTATCATTGGTCAATTCCTCTTAGCAACTAGTGCCGTGACATTGGTCAAATCGTGGTAGTGTGAGCTGGACTCGCGGCCGGTGTACTGTCAGATTGAGACGCTTTGTCAGTTACCGGCCGCAGAGAGGGAGGGGGTGAATCCTCTCTCTATCTTCTCTTTCTTTCTCTCTTCCTTTCCTCTCGCGCCGCTGTAGGCTCCAGCAGGTCTCTGCGCTGCGCATTGGCCCACGTGAAAGGGAATGTATTGCGCGGGCGCTTGCAGCCAGAGGGGGCGCCAGTTTGCCAATTTCCTTGACGTCACTGGGAGTCACGTGACCGTGCTGGGCCGCTAGAGTAGACTACTAAAGACCTTTGCTGCCCCCTGCTGGACATTAAACTACATCACAAGTTACAAGCAGAAATGTCCCTCAATTTTTGACCTGTTGGTGGCGCTAGAGGATTTGAGCTGGGGCCCTGTAATTTTTTGTGGGGAATCCTGGGACAGACTAGAATACATGTGAAAAGTTTGAAAATAATTCTATGAAGGGTTCCCGAGATATGAGCTCACTTCCTGTTTGGCTACTGTTAAGACGTGTTTGATTGGCTATCACGACAAAACGATAAGAGGTATCAAAAAACCGGGTAAGTTTCTGATGCGGCTCAGTCTAAAGATGCTATGGACCAAATTAGAGCAAAATTGGTCCAAAATTGAGGGAGGAGAAGCATTTTGAATGTTTTTCATAAAATTCAAAATGGCGGAAAATCTTACCCGTGGAAAATGACGTCACAGAATGCGTTGGATTCGTCTTGCCCCAAGGAGTCCAGGGAGGCCAAGCTTTAGAAAATCGGACGTACGGTTCAAAACTTACAAGCCGAAATGTACCTGCAACTTTGACCTGCTGGTGGCGCTAGAGGGTTGGGGGTGGGGATGTAAAATTTGTTGAAGGGCATCTTGAGACTGTCTAGAATGTGGGTGCACACCATTTGTTGTGGAAATTACAAGTTAAGTTGTAGAAACAGAAGAATTTTATTGATTTTCACAAAATCCAAGATGGCGGACATTCTATTCCGGCAGACATGACGTCATAGGATGCGTTGGATCAGTCTTCGCCCAAGGATCCCAGGGATACCAAATTTTTGAAAATCGGACTTACGGTTCAAAAGTTACAAGCAGAAATGTCCCTAAAATTTTGACCTGTTGGTGGCGCTAGAGGGTTTGAGGTGGGGACCTGTAATTTTTTGTGGGGAATCCTGGGAAGGACACGAACATCTGTGAAAAGTTTGAAAATAATCCTATAAACGGTTCCCGAGATATGAGCTCACTTCCTGTTTGGCGACTTTTCGGACACGTTTGATTGGCTGTCACGTCAAAACGATAAGAGATATCAAAAAACCGGGTACGTCCCTGATGAGGCTCAGTCCAAAGATGCTATGGACCAAATTTGAGCAAAATTGGTCCAAAATTGAGGGAGGAGAAGCATTTTGAGTGTTTTTCATAAAATTCAAAATGGCGGAAAATCTACCCTGACGGAAAATGACGTCACAGGGTGCGTTGGATTCGGCTTGGCCCAAGGAGTCCAGGGATACCAAGTTTTTGAAAATTGGACATACGGTTCAAAAGTTACACGCAGAAATGTACCTGAAAATTCCTGCAACTTTGAGCTGCTGGTGGCGCTAGAGGGTTGGGGGTGGGGGCCTATAAATTGCTGTGGGTAATGAGGAGACTGGCTGGAATGTGCATGCCAAATTTCACAACTTTTTACCAGACGGTTCTAGGGGTTGCCATAGACTCCCAGAGGCGGAAGAATAATGTATAATAATAATAATAAGAATCAGTAGAAACACTATGGGTGCCTTGCAGCTACCGCTGCCTGGCCCCAAATATAGCTGCAAGCAGCAATGTGGGGCCAAGCAGCGACCCAGCCTAATTCGATGAGATGCGTTGGATCAGTCTTCGCCCGAGGATCCCAGGGATACCAAGTTTCTGAAAATCGGACTTACGGTTTAAAAGTTACAAGCAGAAATGTCCCTCAAATTTTGACCCGTTGGTGGCGCTAGAGGATTTGAGCTGAGGCCCTGTCATTTTTTGTGTGGAATCCTGGGACAGACTAGAATACGTGTGAAAAGTTTGAAAATAATCCTATGAAGGGATCCCGAGATATGAGCTCACTTCCTGTTTGGCGACTTTTAGGACGCGTTTGATTGGCTCTCACGACAAAACGATAAGAGATATCAAAACTCCAGGCAAGTTTCTGATGAGGCTCAGTCCAAAGATGCTATGTACCAAATTAGAGCAAAATTGGTCCAAAATTGAGTGAGGAGAAGCATTTTGAGTGTTTTTCATAAAATTCAAAATGGCGGACATTCTATTCCGGCGGACATGACGTCATGGGGTGCATTTGATTCGACCCGGCCCAAGGATCCCAGGGATACCAAGTTTTTGAAAATCTGACTTACGGTTCAAAAGTTACAAGCAGAAATGTCCCTAAAATTTTGACCTGTTGTTGGCGCTAGAGGGTTTGAGGTGGGGACCTGTAATTTTTTGTGGGGAATCCTGTGACAGACTAGAATATGTGTGAAAAGTTTGAAAATAATTCTATGAAGGGTTCCCGAGATATGAGCTCACTTCCTGTTTGGCGACTTTTCGGACGCGTTTGATTGGCTCTCACGACAAAACGATAAGAGATATCAAAAAACCGGGTAAGTTTCTGATGAGGCTCAGTCCAAAGATGCTATGGACCAAATTTGAGCAAAATTGCTCCAAAATTGAGGGAGGAGAAGCATTTTGAATGTTTTTCATAAAATTCAAAATGGCGGAAAATCTTACCCGCGGAAAATGACGTCACAGAATGCGTTGGATTCGTCTTGCCCCAAGGAGTCCAGGGAGGCCAAGTTTTAGAAAATCGGACGTACGGTTCAAAACTTACAAGCCGAAATGTACCTGCAACTTTGACCTGCTGGTGGCGCTAGAGGGTTGGGGGTGGGGACGTAAAATTTGTTGAAGGGCATCATGAGACGGTCTAGAATCTGGGTGCACACCATTTGTTGTGGAAATTACAAGTTAAGTTGTAGAAACAGAAGAATTTTATTGATTTTCAGAAAATCCAAGATGGCGGACATTCTATTCCGGCAGACATGACGTCATAGGATGCGTTGGATCAGTCTTCG
This sequence comes from Paratrypauchen microcephalus, assembly GCA_036785185.1. Lineage (NCBI taxonomy): Eukaryota > Metazoa > Chordata > Actinopteri > Gobiiformes > Gobiidae > Paratrypauchen > Paratrypauchen microcephalus. Next base: position 25,062 of record JAVJIX010000026.1, on the reverse strand, counting down.
CCCAAGGATCCCAGGGATACCAAATTTTTGAAAATCGGACTTACGGTTCAAAAGTTACAAGCAGAAATGTCCCTAAAATTTTGACCTGTTGGTGGCGCTAGAGGGTTTGAGGTGGGGACCTGTAATTTTTTGTAGGGAATCCTGGGAAGGACACGAACATCTGTGAAAAGTTTGAAAATAATCCTATAAACGGTTCCCGAGATATGAGCTCACTTCCTGTTTGGCGACTTTTCGGACACGTTTGATTGGCTGTCACGTCAAAACGATAAGAGATATCAAAAAACCGGGTACGTCCCTGAATGAGGCTCAGTCCAAAGATGCTATGGACCAAATTTGAGCAAAATTGGTCCAAAATTGAGGGAGGAGAAGCATTTTGAGTGTTTTTCATAAAATTCAAAATGGCGGAAAATCTACCCTGACGGAAAATGACGTCATAGGGTGCGTTGGATTCGGCTTGGCCCAAGGAGTCCAGGGATACCAAGTTTTTGAAAATTGGACATACGGTTCAAAAGTTACACGCAGAAATGTACCTGAAAATTCCTGCAACTTTGAGCTGCTGGTGGCGCTAGAGGGTTGGGGGTGGGGGCCTATAAATTGCTGTGGGTAATGAGGAGACTGGCTGGAATGTGCATGCCAAATTTCACAACTTTTTACCAGACGGTTCTAGGGGTTGCCATAGACTCCCAGAGGCGGAAGAATAATGTATAAATATAGCTGCAAGCAGCAATGTGGGGCCAAGCAGCGACCCAGCCTAATTTGATGACATGCGTTAGATCAGTCTTCGCCCGAGGATCCCAGGGATACCAAGTTTTTCAAAATCGGACTTACGGTTCAAAAGTTACAAGCAGAAATGTCCCTCAAATTTTGACCTGTTGATGGCGCTAGAGAGTTTGAGGTGGGGCCCTGTAATTTTTTGTGGGGAATCCTGGGACAGACTAGAATACCTCTGACGAGTTTGAAAATAATCCTATGAAGGGTTCCCGAGATATGAGCTCACTTCCTGTTTGGCGACTTTTAGGACGCGTTTGATTGGCTCTCACGACAAAACGATAAGAGATATCAAAACTCCAGGCAAGTTTCTGATGAGGCTCAGTCCAAAGATGCTCTGTACCAAATTAGAGCAAAATTGGTCCAAAATTGAGTGAGGAGAAGCATTTTGAGTGTTTTTCATAAAATTCAAAATGGCGGACATTCTATTCCGGCTGACATGACGTCATGGTGTGCATTTGATTCGACTTGGCCCAGGGATCCCCGGGATACCAAGTTTTTGAAAATCTGACTTACGGTTCAAAAGTTACAAGCAGAAATGTCCCTCAAATTTTGACCTGTTGGTGGCGCTAGAGGGTTTGAGCTGGGGCCCTGTAATTTTTTGTGGGGAATCCTGGGACAGACTAGAATATGTGTGAAAGTTTGAAAATAATCCTATGAAGGGTTCCCGAGATATGAGCTCACTTCCTGTTTGGCGACTTTTAGGACACGTTTGATTGGCTGTCACGTCAAAACGATAAGAGATATCAAAAAACCGGGTACGTCTCTGATGAGGCTCAGTCCAAAGATGCTATGGACCAAATTTGAGCAAAATTGCTCCAAAATTGAGGGAGGAGAAGCATTTTGAATGTTTTTCATAAAATTCAAAATGGCGGAAAATCTTACCCGCGGAAAATGACGTCACAGAATGCGTTGGATTCGTCTTGCCCCAAGGAGTCCAGGGAGGCCAAGTTTTAGAAAATCGGACGTACGGTTCAAAACTTACAAGCCGAAATGTACCTGCAACTTTGACCTGCTGGTGGCGCTAGAGGGTTGGGGGTGGGGACGTAAAATTTGTTGAAGGGCATCATGAGACTGTCTAGAATGTGGGTGCACACCATTTGTTGTGGAAATTACAAGTTAAGTTGTAGAAACAGAAGAATTTTATTGATTTTCACAAAATCCAAGATGGCGGACATTCTATTCCGGCAGACATGACGTCATAGGATGCGTTGGATCAGTCTTCGCCCAAGGATCCCAGGGATACCAAATTTTTGAAAATCGGACTTACGGTTCAAAAGTTACAAGCAGAAATGTCCCTAAAATTTTGACCTGTTGGTGGCGCTAGAGGGTTTGAGGTGGGGACCTGTAATTTTTTGTGGGGAATCCTGGGAAGGACACGAACATCTGTGAAAAGTTTGAAAATAATCCTATAAACGGTTCCCGAGATATGAGCTCACTTCCTGTTTGGCGACTTTTCAGACACGTTTGATTGGCTGTCACGTCAAAACGATAAGAGATATCAAAAAACCGGGTACGTCCCTGATGAGGCTCAGTCCAAAGATGCTATGGACCAAATTTGAGCAAAATTGGTCCAAAATTGAGGGAGGAGAAGCATTTTGAGTGTTTTTCATAAAATTCAAAATGGCGGAAAATCTACCCTGACGGAAAATGACGTCACAGGGTGCGTTGGATTCGGCTTGGCCCAAGGAGTCCAGGGATACCAAGTTTTTGAAAATTGGACATACGGTTCAAAAGTTACACGCAGAAATGTACCTGAAAATTCCTGCAACTTTGAGCTGCTGGTGGCGCTAGAGGGTTGGGGGTGGGGGCCTATAAATTGCTGTGGGTAATGAGGAGACTGGCTGGAATGTGCATGCCAAATTTCACAACTTTTTACCAGACGGTTCTAGGGGTTGCCATAGACTCCCTATGGCGGAAGAATATTGTTTAATAATAATAATAATAGGAATCAATAGAAACACTATAGGTGCCTTGCAGCTACCGCTGCCTGGCCCCAAATATAGCTGCAAGCAGCAATGTGGGGCCAAGCAGCGACCCAGCCTAATTTGATGAGCTGCGTTGGATCGGTGTTTGCCCGAGGATCCCAGGGATACCAAGTTTCTGAAAATCTGACTTACGGTTTAAAAGTTACAAGCAGAAATGTCCCTCAAATTTTGACCCGTTGGTGGCGCTAGAGGATTTGAGCTGAGGCCCTGTAATTTTTTGTGGGGAATCCTGGGACAGACTAGAATACCTCTGACGAGTTTGAAAATAATCCTATGAAGGGTTCCCGAGATATGAGCTCACTTCCTGTTTGGCGACTTTTAGGACGCGTTTGATTGGCTCTCACGACAAAACAATAAGAGATATCAAAACATCCAGGCATGGTTCTGATGAGGCTCAGTCCAAAGATGCTATGTACCAAATTAGAGCAAAATTGATCCAAAATTGAGTGAGGAGAGCATTTTGAGTATTTTTCATAAAATTCAAAATGGCGGACATTCTATTCCGGCGGACATGACGTCATGGTGTGCATTTGATTCGACTTGGCCCAGGGATCCCCTTGATACCAAGTTTTTGAAAATCTGACTTGAAATGTCAGATTTTCAAAAAGATTTTTCAAAAAGTCAGATTTTCAAAAAGCAGAAATGTCCCTCAAATTCTGACCTGTTGGTGGCGCTAGAGGGTTTGAGCTGGGGCCCTGTAATTTTTTGTGTGGAATCCTGGGACAGACTAGAATACATGTGAAAAGTTTGAAAATAATTCTATGAAGGGTTCCCGAGATATGAGCTCACTTCCTGTTTGGCGACTTTTAGGACGCGTTTGATTGGCTCTCACGACAAAACGATAAGAGATATCAAAAAACCGGGTACGTCTCTGATGAGGCTCAGTCCAAAGATGCTATGGACCAAATTTGAGCAAAATTGCTCCAAAATTGAGGGAGGAGAAGCATTTTGAATGTTTTTCATAAAATTCAAAATGGCGGAAAATCTTACCCGCCGAAAATTACGTCACAGAATGCGTTGGATTCGTCTTGCCCCAAGGAGTCCAGCGAGGCTAAGTTTTAGAAAATCGGACGTACGGTTCAAAACTTACAAGCCGAAATGTACCTGCAACTTTGACCTGCTGGTGGCGCTAGAGGGTTGGGGGTGGGGACGTAAAACTTGTTGAAGGGCATCATGAGACTGTCTACAATGTGGGTGCACACCATTTGTTGTGGAAATTACAAGTTAAGTTGTAGAAACAGAAGAATTTTATTGATTTTCAAAAAAATCCAAGATGGCGGACATTCTATTCCGGCAGACATGACGTCATAGGATGCGTTGGATCAGTCTTCGCCTAAGGATCCCAGGGATACCAATTTTTTGAAAATCGGACTTACGGTTCAAAAGTTACAAGCAGAAATGTCCCTAAAATTTTGACCTGTTGGTGGCGCTAGAGGGTTTGAGGTGGGGACCTGTAATTTTTTATAGGGAATCCTGGGAAGGACACGAACATCTGTGAAAAGTTTGAAAATAATCCTATAAACGGTTCCCGAGATATAAGCTCACTTCCTGTTTGGCGACGTTTCGGACACGTTTGATTGGCTCTCACGACAAAACGATAAGAGATATCAAAAAACCGGGTACGTCTCTGATGAGGCTCAGTCCAAAGATGCCATGTACCAAATTTGAGCAAAATTGGTCAAAAATTGAGGGAGGAGAAGCATTTTGAGTGTTTTTCATAAAATTCAAAATGGCGGAAAATCTACCCTGACGGAAAGTGACGTCATAGGGTGCGTTGGATTCGACTTGGCCCAAGGAGTCCAGGGATACCAAGTTTTTGAAAATTGGACATACGGTTCAAAAGTTACACGCAGAAATGTACCTGAAAATTCCTGCAACTTTGAGCTGCTGGTGGCGCTAGAGGGTTGGGGGTGGGGGCCTATAAATTGCTGTGGGTAATGAGGAGACTGGCTGGAATGTGCATGCCAAATTTCACAACTTTTTACCAGACGGTTCTAGGGGTTTCCATAGACTCCCAGAGACGGAAGAATAATGTATAATAATAATAATAAATATAGCTGCAAGCAGCAATGTGGGGCCAAGCAGCGACCCAGCCTAATTTGATGAGATGCGTTGGATCAGTCTTCGCCCGAGGATCCCAGGGATACCAAGTTTCTGAAAATCGGACTTACGGTTTAAAAGTTACAAGCAGAAATGTCCCTCAAATTTTGACCCGTTGGTGGCGCTAGAGGATTTGAGCTGAGGCCCTGTCATTTTTTGTGTGGAATCCTGGGACAGACTAGAATAAGTCTGAAAAGTTTGAAAATAATCCTATGAAGGGATCCCGAGATATGAGCTCACTTCCTGTTTGGCGACTTTTAGGATGCGTTTGATTGGCTCTCACGACAAAACGATAAGAGATATCAAAACTCCAGGCAAGTTTCTGATGAGGCTCAGTCCAAAGATGCTATGTACCAAATTAGAGCAAAATTGGTCCAAAATTGAGTGAGGAGAAGCATTTTGAGTGTTTTTCATAAAATTCAAAATGGCGGACATTCTATTCCGGCTGACATGACGTCATGGGGTGCATTTGATTTGACTAGGCCCAAGGATTGTAGGGATACCAAGTTTTTGAAAATCTGACTTACGGTTCAAAAGTTACAAGCAGAAATGTCCCTCAAATTTTGACCTGTTGGTGGCGCTAGAGGGTTTGAGCTGGGGCCCTGTAATTTTTTGTGGGGAATCCTGGGACAGACTAGAATATGTGTGAAAGTTTGAAAATAATCCTATGAAGGGTTCCCGAGATATGAGCTCACTTCCTGTTTGGCGACTTTTAGGACGCGTTTGATTGGCTGTCATGACAAAACGATAAGAGAAATCAAAAAACCGGGTAAGTTTCTGATGAGGCTCAGTCCAAAGATGCTATGGACCAAATTTGAGCAAAATTGGTCCAAAATTGAGGGAGGAGAAGCATTTTGAATGTTTTTCATAAAATTCAAAATGGCGGAAAATCTTACCCGCGGAAAATGACGTCACAGAATGCGTTGGATTCGTCCTGCCCCAAGGAGTCCAGGGAGGCCAAGTTTTAGAAAATCGGACGTACGGTTCAAAACTTACAAGCCGAAATGTACCTGCAACTTTGACCTGCTGGTGGCGCTAGAGGGTTGGGGGTGGGGACGTAAAATTTGTTGAAGGGCATCATGAGACTGTCTAGAATGTGGGTGCACACCATTTGTTGTGGAAATTACAAGTTAAGTTGTAGAAACAGAAGAATTTTATTGATTTTCACAAAATCCAAGATGGCGGACATTCTATTCCGGCAGACATGACGTCATAGGATGCGTTGGATCAGTCTTCGCCCAAGGATCCCAGGGATACCAAATTTTTGAAAATCGGACTTACGGTTCAAAAGTTACAAGCCGAAATGTACCTGCAACTTTGACCTGCTGGTGGCGCTAGAGGGTTGGGGGTGGGGACGTAAAATTTGTTGAAGGGCATCATGAGACTGTCTAGAATGTGGGTGCACACCATTTGTTGTGGAAATTACAAGTTAAGTTGTAGAAACAGAAGAATTGTATTGATTTTCACAAAATCCAAGATGGCGGACATTCTATTCCGGCAGACATGACGTCATAGGATGCGTTGGATCAGTCTTCGCCCAAGGATCCCAGGGATACCAAATTTTTGAAAATCGGACTTACGGTTCAAAAGTTACAAGCAGAAATGTCCCTAAAATTTTGACCTGTTGGTGGCGCTAGAGGGTTTGCGGTGGGGGTCTGTAATTTTTTGTGGGGAATCCTGGGAAGGACACGAACATCTGTGAAAAGTTTGAAAATAATCCTATAAACGGTTCCCGAGATATGAGCTCACTTCCTGTTTGGCGACTTTTCGGACGCGTTTGATTGGCTGTCACGACAAAACGATAAGAGATATCAAAAAACCGGGTACGTCCCTGATGAGGCTCAGTCCAAAGATGCTATGGACCAAATTTGAGCAAAATTGGTCAAAAATTGAGGGAGGAGAAGCATTTTGAGTGTTTTTCATAAAATTCAAAATGGCGGAAAATCTACCCTGACGGAAAATGACGTCACAGGGTGCGTTGGATTCGGCTTGGCCCAAGGAGTCCAGGGATACCAAGTTTTTGAAAATTGGACATACGGTTCAAAAGTTACACGCAGAAATGTACCTGAAAATTCCTGCAACTTTGAGCTGCTGGTGGCGCTAGAGGGTTGGGGGTGGGGGCCTATAAATTGCTGTGGGTAATGAGGAGACTGGCTGGAATGTGCATGCCAAATTTCACAACTTTTTACCAGACGGTTCTAGGGATTGCCATAGACTCCCAGAGGCGGAAGAATATTGTTTAATAATAATAATAATAAGAATCAATAGAAACACTATGGGTGCCTTGCAGCTACCGCTGCCTGGCCCCAAATATAGCTGCAAGCAGCAATGTGGGGCCAAGCAGCGACCCAGCCTAATTCGATGAGATGCGTTGGATCGGTCTTCGCCCGAGGATCCCAGGGATACCAAGTTTCTGAAAATCGGACTTACGGTTTAAAAGTTACAAGCAGAAATGTCCCTCAAATTTTGACCCGTTGGTGGCGCTACAGGATTTGAGCTGAGGCCCTGTCATTTTTTGTGTGGAATCCTGGGACAGACTAGAATACGTGTGAAAAGTTTGAAAATAATCCTATGAAGGGATCCCGAGATATGAGCTCACTTCCTGTTTGGCGACTTTTAGGACGCGTTTGATTGGCTCTCACGACAAAACGATAAGAGATATCAAAACATCCAGGCATGTTTCTGATGAGGCTCAGTCCAAAGATGCTCTGTACCAAATTAGAGCAAAATTGGTCCAAAATTGAGTGAGGAGAAGCATTTTGAGTGTTTTTCATAAAATTCAAAATGGCGGACATTCTATTCCGGCTGACATGACGTCATGGTGTGCATTTGATTCGACTTGGCCCAGGGATCCCCGGGATACCAAGTTTTTGAAAATCTGACTTACGGTTCAAAAGTTACAAGCAGAAATGTCCCTCAAATTTTGACCTGTTGGTGGCGCTAGAGGGTTTGAGCTGGGGCCCTGTAATTTTTTGTGGGGAATCCTGGGACAGACTAGAATATGTGTGAAAGTTTGAAAATAATCGTATGAAGGGTTCCCGAGATATGAGCTCACTTCCTGTTTGGCGACTTTTCGGACGCGTTTGATTGGCTGTCACGACAAAACGATAAGAGATATCAAAAAACCGGGTAAGTTTCTGATGAGGCTCAGTCCAAAGGTGCTATGGACCAAATTTGAGCAAAATTGCTCCAAAATTGAGGGAGGAGAAGCATTTTGAATATTTTTCATAAAATTCAAAATGGCGGAAAATCTTACCCGCGGAAAATGACGTCACAGAATGCGTTGGATTTGTCTTGCCCCAAGGAGTTCAGGGAGGCCAAGTTTTAGAAAATCAGACGTACGGTTCAAAACTTACAAGCCGAAATGTACCTGCAACTTTGACCTGCTGGTGGCGCTAGAGGGTTGGGGGTGGGGACGTAAAACTTGTTGAAGGGCATCATGAGACGGTCTAGAATCTGGGTGCACACCATTTGTTGTGGAAATTACAAGTTAAGTTGTAGAAACAGAAGAATTTTATTGATTTTCAAAAAAATCCAAGATGGCGGACATTCTATTCCGGCAGACATGACGTCATAAGATGCGTTGGATCAGTCTTCGCCCAAGGATCCCAGCGATACCAAATTTTTGAAAATCTGACTAACGGTTCAAAAGTTACAAGCAGAAATGTCCCTCAAATTTTTACCTGTTGGTGGCGCTAGAGGGTTTGAGCTGGGGCCCTGTAATTTTTTGTGTGGAATCCTGGGACAGATTAGAATACATGTGAAAAGGTTGAAAATAATTCTATGAAGGGTTCCCGAGATATGAGCTCACTTCCTGTTTGGCAACTGTTAAGACGCGTTTGATTGGCTATCACGACAAAACGATAAAAGATATCAAAACGCCGGGTAAGTTTCTGATGCGGCTCAGTCCAAAGATGCTATGTACCAAATTAGAGCAAAATTGGTCCAAAATTGAGGGAGGAGAAGCATTTTGAATGTTTTTCATAAAATTCAAAATGGCGGAAAATTTTACCCGCGGAAAATGACGTCACAGAATGCGTTGGATTCGTCTTGCCCCAAGGAGTCCAGGGAGGCCAAGTTTTAGAAAATCGGACGTACGGTTCAAAACTTACAAGCCGAAATGTACCTGCAACTTTGACCTGCTGGTGGCGCTAGAGGGTTGGGGGTGGGGACGTAAAATTTGTTGAAGGGCATCATGAGACTGTCTAGAATGTGGGTGCACACCATTTGTTGTGGAAATTACAAGTTAAGTTGTAGAAACAGAAGAATTTTATTGATTTTCACAAAATCCAAGATGGCGGACATTCTATTCTGGCAGACATGACGTCATAGGTTGCGTTGGATCAGTCTTCGCCCAAGGATCCCAGGGATACCAATTTTTTGAAAATCGGACGTACGGTTCAAAACTTACAAGCCGAAATGTACCTGCAACTTTGACCTGCTGGTGGCGCTAGAGGGTTGGGGGTGGGGACGTAAAATTTGTTGAAGGGCATCATGAGACTGTCTAGAATGTGGGTGCACACCATTTGTTGTGGAAATTACAAGTTAAGTTGTAGAAACAGAAGAATTTTATTGATTTTCACAAAATCCAAGATGGCGGACATTCTATTCCGGCAGACATGACGTCATAGGATGCGTTGGATCAGTCTTCGCCCAAGGATCCCAGGGATACCAAATTTTTGAAAATCGGACTTACGGTTCAAAAGTTACAAGCAGAAATGTCCCTAAAATTTTGACCTGTTGGTGGCGCTAGAGGGTTTGAGGTGGGGACCTGTAATTTTTTGTGGGGAATCCTGGGAAGGACACGAACATCTGTGAAAAGTTTGAAAATAATCCTATAAACGGTTCCCGAGATATGAGCTCACTTCCTGTTTGGCGACTTTTCGGACACGTTTGATTGGCTGTCACGACAAAACGATAAGAGATATCAAAAAACCGGGTACGTTTCTGATGAGGCTCAGTCCAAAGATGCTATGGACCAAATTTGAGCAAAATTGGTCAAAAATTGAGGGAGGAGAAGCATTTTGAGTGTTTTTCATAAAATTCAAAATGGCGGAAAATCTACCCTGACGGAAAATGACGTCATAGGGTGCGTTGGATTCGGCTTGGCCCAAGGAGTCCAGGGATACCAAGTTTTTGAAAATTGGACATACGGTTCAAAAGTTACACGCAGAAATGTACCTGAAAATTCCTGCAACTTTGAGCTGCTGGTGGCGCTAGAGGGTTGGGGGTGGGGGCCTATAAATTGCTGTGGGTAATGAGGAGACTGGCTGGAATGTGCATGCCAAATTTCACAACTTTTTACCAGACGGTTCTAGGGGTTGCCATAGACTCCCAGAGGCGGAAGAATAATGTATAATAATAATAAATATAGCTGCAAGCAGCAATGTGGGGCCAAGCAGCGACCCAGCCTAATTTGATGACATGCGTTAGATCAGTCTTCGCCCGAGGATCCCAGGGATACCAAGTTTTTCAAAATCGGACTTACGGTTCAAAAGTTACAAGCAGAAATGTCCCTCAAATTTTGACCTGTTGATGGCGCTAGAGAGTTTGAGGTGGGGCCCTGTAATTTTTTGTGGGGAATCCTGGGACAGACTAGAATACCTCTGACGAGTTTGAAAATAATCCTATGAAGGGTTCCCGAGATATGAGCTCACTTCCTGTTTGGCGACTTTTAGGACGCGTTTGATTGGCTCTCACGACAAAACGATAAGAGATATCAAAACTCCAGGCAAGTTTGTGATGAGGCTCAGTCCAAAGATGCTCTGTACCAAATTAGAGCAAAATTGGTCCAAAATTGAGTGAGGAGAAGCATTTTGAGTGTTTTTCATAAAATTCAAAATGGCGGACATTCTATTCCGGCTGACATGACGTCATGGTGTGCATTTGATTCGACTTGGCCCAGGGATCCCCGGGATACCAAGTTTTTGAAAATCTGACTTACGGTTCAAAAGTTACAAGCAGAAATGTCCCTCAAATTTTGACCTGTTGGTGGCGCTAGAGGGTTTGAGCTGGGGCCCTGTAATTTTTTGTGGGGAATCCTGGGACAGACTAGAATATGTGTGAAAGTTTGAAAATAATCGTATGAAGGGTTCCCGAGATATGAGCTCACTTCCTGTTTGGCGACTTTTCGGACGCGTTTGATTGGCTGTCACGACAAAACGATAAGAGATATCAAAAAACCGGGTAAGTTTCTGATGAGGCTCAGTCCAAAGGTGCTATGGACCAAATTTGAGCAAAATTGCTCCAAAATTGAGGGAGGAGAAGCATTTTGAATATTTTTCATAAAATTCAAAATGGCGGAAAATCTTACCCGCGGAAAATGACGTCACAGAATGCGTTGGATTTGTCTTGCCCCAAGGAGTCCAGGGAGGCCAAGTTTTAGAAAATCGGACGTACGGTTCAAAACTTACAAGCCGAAATGTACCTGCAACTTTGACCTGCTGGTGGCGCTAGAGGGTTGGGGGTGGGGACGTAAAACTTGTTGAAGGGCATCATGAGACGGTCTAGAATCTGGGTGCACACCATTTGTTGTGGAAATTACAAGTTAAGTTGTAGAAACAGAAGAATTTTATTGATTTTCAAAAAAATCCAAGATGGCGGACATTCTATTCCGGCAGACATGACGTCATAGGATGCGTTGGATCAGTCTTCGCCCAAGGATCCCAGGGATACCAAATTTTTGAAAATCGGACTTACGGTTCAAAAGTTACAAGCAGAAATGTCCCTAAAATTTTGACCTGTTGGTGGCGCTAGAGGGTTTGAGGTGGGGACCTGTAATTTTTTGTGGGGATTCCTGGGAAGGACACAAACATCTGTGAAAAGTTTGAAAATAATCCTATAAACGGTTCCCGAGATATGAGCTCACTTCCTATTTGGCGACTTTTCGGACACGTTTGATTGGCTGTCACGTCAAAACGATAAGAGATATCAAAAAACCGGGTACGTCCCTAATGAGGCTCAGTCCAAAGATGCTATGGACCAAATTTGAGCAAAATTGGTCCAAAATTGAGGGAGGAGAAGCATTTTGAGTGTTTTTCATAAAATTCAAAATGGCGGAAAATCTACCCTGACGGAAAATGACGTCATAGGGTGCGTTGGATTCGGCTTGGCCCAAGGAGTCCAGGGATACCAAGTTTTTGAATATTGGACATACGGTTCAAAAGTTACACGCAGAAATGTACCTGAAAATTCCTGCAACTTTGACCTGCTGGTGGCGCTAGAGGGTTGGGGGTGGGGGCCTATAAATTGCTGTGGGTAATGAGGAGACTGGCTGGAATGTGCATGCCAAATTTCACAACTTTTTACCAGACGGTTCTAGGGGTTGCCATAGACTCCCAGAGGCGGAAGAATAATGTATAATAATAGGAATCAATAGAAACACTATGGGTGCCTTGCAGCTACCGCTGCCTGGCCCCAAATATAGCTGCAAGCAGCAATGTGGGGCCAAGCAGCGACCCAGCCTAATTCGATGAGATGCGTTGGATCAGTCTTCGCCCGAGGATCCCAGGGATACCAAGTTTCTGAAAATCGGACTTACGGTTTAAAAGTTACAAGCAGAAATGTCCCTCAAATTTTGACCCGTTGGTGGCGCTAGAGGATTTGAGCTGAGGCCCTGTCATTTTTTGTGTGGAATCCTGGGACAGACTAGAATAAGTCTGAAAAGTTTGAAAATAATCCTATGAAGGGATCCCGAGATATGAGCTCACTTCCTGTTTGGCGACTTTTAGGACGCGTTTGATTGGCTCTCACGACAAAACGATAAGAGATATCAAAACTCCAGGCAAGTTTGTGATGAGGCTCAGTCCAAAGATGCTCTGTACCAAATTAGAGCAAAATTGGTCCAAAATTGAGTGAGGAGAAGCATTTTATTGATTTCCACAAAATTCAAAATGGCGGACATTCTATTCCGGCAGACATGACGTCATAGGGTGCATTTGATTCGACCCGGCCCAAGGATCCCAGGGATACCAAGTTTTTGAAAATCTGACTTACGGTTCAAAAGTTACAAGCAGAAATGTCCCTCAAATTTTGACCTGTTGGTGGCGCTAGAGGGTTTGAGCTGGGGCCCTGTAATTTTTTGTGGGGAATCCTGGGACAGACTAGAATACGTGTGAAAAGTTTGAAAATAATCCTATGAAGGGTTCCCGAGATATGAGCTCACTTCCTGTTTGGCGACTTTTCGGACACGTTTGATTGGCTGTCACGACAAAACGATAAGAGATATCAAAAAACCGGGTAAGTTTCTGATGAGGCTCAGTCCAAAGATGCTATGTACCAAATTAGAGCAAAATTGGTCCAAAATTGAGGGAGGAGAAGCATTTTGAATGTTTTTCATAAAATTCAAAATGGCGGAAAATCTTACCCGCGGAAAATGACGTCACAGAATGCGTTGGATTCGTCTTGCCCCAAGGAGTCCAGGGAGGCCAAGTTTTAGAAAATCGGACGTACGGTTCAAAACTTACAAGCCGAAATGTACCTGCAACTTTGACCTGCTGGTGGCGCTAGAGGGTTGGGGGTGGGGACGTAAAATTTGTTGAAGGGCATCATGAGACTGTCTAGAATGTGGGTGCACACCATTTGTTGTGGAAATTACAAGTTAAGTTGTAGAAACAGAAGAATTGTATTGATTTTCACAAAATCCAAGATGGCGGACATTCTATTCCGGCAGACATGACGTCATAGGATGCGTTGGATCAGTCTTCGCCCAAGGATCCCAGGGATACCAAATTTTTGAAAATCGGACTTACGGTTCAAAAGTTACAAGCAGAAATGTCCCTAAAATTTTGACCTGTTGGTGGCGCTAGAGGGTTTGAGGTGGGGACCTGTAATTTTTTGTGGGGAATCCTGGGAAGGACACGAACATCTGTGAAAAGTTTGAAAATAATCCTATAAACGGTTCCCGAGATATGAGCTCACTTCCTGTTTGGCGACTTTTCGGACACGTTTGATTGGCTGTCACGACAAAACGATAAGAGATATCAAAAAACCGGGTACGTCTCTGATGAGGCTCAGTCCAAAGATGCTCTGTACCAAATTTGAGCAAAATGGGACAAAAATTGAGGGAGGAGAAGCATTTTGAGTGTTTTTCATAAAATTCAAAATGGCGGAAAATCTACCCTGACGGAAAATGACGTCACAGGGTGCGTTGGATTCGGCTTGGCCCAAGGAGTCCAGGGATACCAAGTTTTTGAAAATTGGACATACGGTTCAAAAGTTACACGCAGAAATGTACCTGAAAATTCCTGCAACTTTGAGCTGCTGGTGGCGCTAGAGGGTTGGGGGTGGGGGCCTATAAATTGCTGTGGGTAATGAGGAGACTGGCTGGAATGTGCATGCCAAATTTCACAACTTTTTACCAGACGGTTCTAGGGGTTGCCATAGACTCCCAGAGGCGGAAGAATAATGTATAATAATAATAATAATAGGAATCAATAGAAACACTATAGGTGCCTTGCAGCTACCGCTGCCTGGCCCCAATAATAAGAATCAATAGAAACACTATGGGTGCCTTGCAGCTACCGCTGCCTGGCCCCAATAAATATAGCTGCAAGCAGCAATGCGGGGGCCAAGCACCGTTTGACAGGGTCTAACAAGGTCTGACAGGATCTAACAGAGTCTGACAGGGTCTGACAGGGTCAGGGTCTAACCCTGTCAGAACAGACACATCAAAGACAGATCAAAGGTTGCTAGGTGCGTTGCTAGGCAGTTGACAAATTTCTGCAACTTTGACCTGCTGGTGCCACTAGACGGTTGGAGCTGGGGACCTATAAATCGCTGTGGGTAATGAGGAGACTGGCTGGAATGTGCATGCCAAATTTCACAACTTTTTACCAAACGGTTCTTGCGTTGCTAGGCAATTGACAAATTTCTGCAACTTTGACCTGCTGGTGCCACTAGACGGTTGGAGCTGGGGACCTATAAATTGCTGTGGGTAATGAGGAGACTGGCTGGAATGTGCATGCCAAATTTCACAACTTTTTACCAAACGGTTCTAGGGGCTGCCATAGACTTCCTATAGAAGAGAAGAATAATAATAATAACTTTCAGACCCGAACATCAAAGCAAAGATCAAAGGGTTACTAGGCAACTCGCCTAGGCAACGGAATACGATTCCTAGAGGGTGCCCAGCACCTCTGGTGCTTGGCCCCCTAAATATAGCTGCAAGCAGCAATGCCGGGGGCCAAGCACCGTTTGACAGGGTCTAACAAGGTCTGACAGGATCTAACAGAGTCTGACAGGGTCTGACAGGGTCAGGGTCTAACCCTGTCAGAACAGACACATCAAAGACAGATCAAAGGTTGCTAGGTGCGTTGCTAGGCAGTTGACAAATTTCTGCAACTTTGACCTGCTGGTGCCACTAGACGGTTGGAGCTGGGGACCTATAAATCGCTGTGGGTAATGAGGAGACTGGCTGGAATGTGCATGCCAAATTTCACAACTTTTTACCAAACGGTTCTAGGGGCGGCCATAGACTTCCTATATAAAATATCCTTATATTTTTTACCACAAAGTGGAGAAAATGAGCGTTATGTACAAAGAGTCATTTCGAGCAGATCAGTGATTTTGATGTCAATATTTATTGATTTAATGACACCTCAAACATCTAAAACAACAGAGAAACAGATTTTTGATGACAAAGTACATTTTTTATTTACAAATATAAGAATATAAGGCTCTTTGAATTGAAAATTCCTTCAAATCAATAGTGCCAAGAGATGTTTACAGGATATATCTTTTCCTATAAAATAGAACTTTGTCACTTCACAACAATATTGAGGCTCAGAGTACAGATCCATAATAAAAATAAAAATTAATACACACACACACACACACACATATATGTACATACACACAAGCCCATGCATAAACCTTTACACACACACAGCTACACACACACACACACGCACACGCACGCACACACGTGCGTATACACACGCACGTACACACACATAACTTCATTCATTACAATTCCCACACAGCAGCATCATGTAAACTTAATTCTTCTCATCTCATGCCTCTCTGGAGACCAGGATCTACTGCTCCAAGTCAGTAAACTTCTTCTTTGGCGCTGTCGTAGTTCTGATCAGAGTTCTTGCTCCGCGCAGCGCACACACGACACGTCCCCTGCCTCAGACAGAGCAGATCTCGGCCCTGACCTCGCTGCTTGATCCGGCTTGTCTCTGTGATCCTCTGATCCAGGATCCTAGGTCCCAAGAGCGATCAGACCGCTCCATAGGCGCTGATCAACAGTCATCTGCTTTTCCGGATTCCCTCACCATCTTGCTCCTCTGGCCAATACACAGTACACAAACTACACGGTCTAACAAGGTCTGACAGGATCTAACAGAGTCTGACAGGGTCTGACAGGGTCAGGGTCTAACCCTGTCAGAACAGACACATCAAAGACAGATCAAAGGTTGCTAGGTGCGTTGCTAGGCAGTTGACAAATTTCTGCAACTTTGACCTGCTGGTGCCACTAGACGGTTGGAGCTGGGGACCTATAAATTGCTGTGGGTAATGAGGAGACTGGCTGGAATGTGCATGCCAAATTTCACAACTTTTTACCAAACGGTTCTAGGGGCTGCCATAGACTTCCTATACTAGATGACAAATTTCTGCAACTTTGACCTGCTGGTGCCACTAGACGGTTGGAGCTGGGGACCTATAAATTGCTGTGGGTAATGAGGAGACTGGCTGGAATGTGCATGCCAAATTTCACAACTTTTTACCAAACGGTTCTAGGGGCTGCCATAGACTTCCTATACTAGAAGAATAATAATAATAACTTTCCGACCCGAAGATCAAAGCAAAGATCAAAGGGTTACCAGGCAACTCGCCTAGGCAACGGAATACGATTCCTAGAGGGTGCCCAGCACCTCTGGTGCTTGGCCCCCTAAATATAGCTGCAAGCAGCAATGCGGGGGCCAAGCACCGTTTGACAGGGTCTAACAAGGTCTGACAGGATCTAACAGAGTCTGACAGGGTCTGACAGGGTCAGGGTCTAACCCTGTCAGAACAGACACATCAAAGACATATCAAAGGTTGCTAGGTGCGTTGCTAGGCAATTGACAAATTTCTGCAACTTTGACCTGCTGGTGCCACTAGACGGTTGGGGCTGGGGACCTATAAATTGCTGTGGGCAATGAGGAGACTGGCTGGAATGTGCATGCCAAATTTCACAACTTTTTACCGGACGGTTCTAGGGGCTGCCATAGACTTCCTATAGAAGAGAAGAATAATAATAATAATCCTGAGACCAGAACATCAAAGGAAAGATCAAAGGGTTACTAGGCAACTTGCCTAGGCAACGGAATACAATTCCTATAGGGTGCCCAGCACCTTCGGTGCTTGGCCCCCTAAATATAGCTGCAAGCAGCAATGCGGGGGCCAAGCACCGTTTGACAGGGTCTAACAAGGTCTGACAGGGTCTGACAGGGTCTGACAGGGTCTGACAGGGTCTGACAGGGTCTGACAGGGTCAGGGTCTGACAGGGTCCCTGTCAGAACAGACACATCAAAGACAGATCAAAGGTTGCTAGGTGCGTTGCTAGGCAGTTGACACATTTCTGCAACTTTGACCTGCTGGTGCCACTAGACGGTTGGAGCTGGGGACCTATAAATTGCTGTGGGTAATGAGGAGACTGGCTGGAATGTACATGCCAAATTTCACAACTTTTTACCAAACGGTTCTAGGGGCTGCCATAGACTTCCTATACTAGAAGAATAATAATAATAACTTTCAGACCCGAACATCAAAGCAAAGATCAAAGGGTTACTAGGCAACTCGCCTAGGCAACGGAATACAATTCCTAGAGGGTGCCCAGCACCTCTGGTGCTTGGCCCCCTAATAATAAGAATCAATAGAAACACTATAGGTGCCTTGCAGCTACCGCTGCCTGGCCCCAATAATAAGAATCAATAGAAACACTATGGGTGCCTTGCAGCTACCGCTGCCTGGCCCCAATAAATATAGCTGCAAGCAGCAATGCGGGGGCCAAGCACCGTTTGACAGGGTCAGACCTTGTTAGAACAAGGTCTGACAGGATCTAACAGAGTCTGACAGGGTCTGACAGGGTCAGGGTCTAACCCTGTCAGAACAGACACATCAAAGACAGATCAAAGGTTGCTAGGTGCGTTGCTAGGCAGTTGACAAATTTCTGCAACTTTGACCTGCTGGTGCCACTAGACGGTTGGAGCTGGGGACCTATAAATCGCTGTGGGTAATGAGGAGACTGGCTGGAATGTGCATGCCAAATTTCACAACTTTTTACCAAACGGTTCTTGCGTTGCTAGGCAATTGACAAATTTCTGCAACTTTGACCTGCTGGTGCCACTAGACGGTTGGAGCTGGGGACCTATAAATTGCTGTGGGTAATGAGGAGACTGGCTGGAATGTGCATGCCAAATTTCACAACTTTTTACCAAACGGTTCTAGGGGCTGCCATAGACTTCCTATACTAGAAGAATAATAATAATAACTTTCAGACCCGAACATCAAAGCAAAGATCAAAGGGTTACTAGGCAACTCGCCTAGGCAACGGAATACGATTCCTAGAGGGTGCCCAGCACCTCTGGTGCTTGGCCCCCTAAATATAGCTGCAAGCAGCAATGCGGGGGCCAAGCACCGTTTGACAGGGTCTAACAAGGTCTGACAGGATCTAACAGAGTCTGACAGGGTCTGACAGGGTCAGGGTCTAACCCTGTCAGAACAGACACATCAAAGACATATCAAAGGTTGCTATATGCGTTGCTAGGCAATTGACAAATTTCTGCAACTTTGACCTGCTGGTGCCACTAGACGGTTGGGGCTGGGGACCTATAAATCGCTGTGGGTAATGAGGAGACTGGCTGGAATGTGCATGCCAAATTTCACAACTTTTTACCGGACGGTTCTAGGGGCTGCCATAGACTTCCTATAGAATAGAAGAATAATAATAATAATCCTGAGACCAGAACATCAAAGCAAAGATCAAAGGGTTACTAGGCAACTTGCCTAGGCAACGGAATACAATTCCTATAGGGTGCCCAGCACCTCCGGTGCTTGGCCCCCTAATAATAAGAATCAATAGAAACACTATGGGTGCCTTGCAGCTACCGCTGCCTGGCCCCAATAATAATAATAGGAATCAATAGAAACACTATGGGTGCCTTGCAGCTACCGCTGCCTGGCCCCAATAATAAGAATCAATAGAAACACTATGGGTGCCTTGCAGCTACCGCTGCCTGGCCCCAAATATAGCTGCAAGCAGCAATGCGGGGGCCAAGCACCGTTTGACAGGGTCTAACAAGGTCTGACAGGATCTAACAGAGTCTGACAGGGTCTGACAGGGTCAGGGTCTAACCCTGTCAGAACAGACACATCAAAGACATATCAAAGGTTGCTATATGCGTTGCTAGGCAATTGACAAATTTCTGCAACTTTGACCTGCTGGTGCCACTAGACGGTTGGGGCTGGGGACCTATAAATCGCTGTGGGTAATGAGGAGACTGGCTGGAATGTGCATGCCAAATTTCACAACTTTTTACCGGACGGTTCTAGGGGCTGCCATAGACTTCCTATAGAATAGAAGAATAATAATAATAATCCTGAGACCAGAACATCAAAGCAAAGATCAAAGGGTTACTAGGCAACTTGCCTAGGCAACGGAATACAATTCCTATAGGGTGCCCAGCACCTCCGGTGCTTGGCCCCCTAATAAATATAGCTGCAAGCAGCAATGCGGGGGCCAAGCACCGTTTGACAGGGTCTAACAAGGTCTGACAGGATCTAACAGAGTCTGACAGGGTCTGACAGGGTCAGGGTCTAACCCTGTCAGAACAGACACATCAAAGACATATCAAAGGTTGCTATATGCGTTGCTAGGCAATTGACAAATTTCTGCAACTTTGACCTGCTGGTGCCACTAGATGGTTGGGGCTGGGGACCTATAAATCGCTGTGGGTAATGAGGAGACTGGCTGGAATGTGCATGCCAAATTTCACAACTTTTTACCGGACGGTTCTAGGGGCTGCCATAGACTTCCTATAGAATAGAAGAATAATAATAATAATCCTGAGACCAGAACATCAAAGCAAAGATCAAAGGGTTACTAGGCAACTTGCCTAGGCAACGGAATACAATTCCTATAGGGTGCCCAGCACCTCCGGTGCTTGGCCCCCTAATAAGAATCAGTAGAAACACTATGGGTGCCTTGCAGCTACCGCTGCCTGGCCCCAATAATAGGAATCAATAGAAACACTATAGGTGCCTTGCAGCTACCGCTGCCTGGCCCCAACTAGAAACACTATAGGTGCCTTGCAGCTACCGCTGCCTGGCCCCAATAATAATAATAATAGGAATCAATAGAAACACTATGGGTGCCTTGCAGCTACCGCTGCCTGGCCCCAATAATAGGAATCAATAGAAACACTATGGGTGCCTTGCAGCTACCGCTGCCTGGCCCCAATAATAGGAATCAATAGAAACACTATAGGTGCCTTGCAGCTACCGCTGCCTGGCCCCAAATATAGCTGCAAGCAGCAATGTGGGGCCAAGCAGCGACCCAGCCTAATTTGATGAGATGCGTTGGATCAGTCTTCGCCCGAGGATCCCAGGGATACCAAGTTTCTGAAAATCTGACTTACGCTTTAAAAGTTACAAGCAGAAAAGTCCCTCAAATTTTGACCCGTTGGTGGCGCTAGAGGATTTGAGCTGAGGCCCTGTCATTTTTTGTGTGGAATCCTGGGACAGACTAGAATAAGTCTGAAAAGTTTGAAAATAATCCTATGAAGGGATCCCGAGATATGAGCTCACTTCCTGTTTGGCGACTTTTAGGACGCGTTTGATTGGCTCTCACGACAAAACGATAAGAGATATCAAAGCTCCAGGCAAGTTTCTGATGAGGCTCAGTCCAAAGATGCTCTGTACCAAATTAGAGCAAAATTGGTCCAAAATTGAGTGAGGAGAAGCATTTTGAGTGTTTTTCATAAAATTCAAAATGGCGGACATTCTATTCCGGCTGACATGACGTCATGGTGTGCATTTGATTTGACTTGGCCCAGGGATCCCCGGGATACCAAGTTTTTGAAAATCTGACTTACGGTTCAAAAGTTACAAGCAGAAATGTCCCTCAAATTTTGACCTGTTGGTGGCGCTAGAGGGTTTGAGCTGGGGCCCTGTAATTTTTTGTGGTGAATCCTGGGACAGACTAGAATACATGTGAAAAGTTTGAAAATAATTCTATGAAGGGTTCCCGAGATATGAGCTCACTTCCTGTTTGGCGACTTTTAGGACGCGTTTGATTGGCTGTCATGACAAAACGATAAGAGAAATCAAAAAACCGGGTACGTTTCTGATGAGGCTCAGTCCAAAGATGCTATGGACCAAATTTGAGCAAAATTGTTCCAAAATTGAGGGAGGAGAAGCATTTTGAATGTTTTTCATAAAATTCAAAATGGCGGAAAATCTTACCCGCCGAAAATTACGTCACAGAATGCGTTGGATTCGTCTTGCCCCAAGGAGTCCAGGGAGGCCAAGTTTTAGAAAATCGGACGTACGGTTCAAAACTTACAAGCCGAAATGTACCTGCAACTTTGACCTGCTGGTGGCGCTAGAGGGTTGGGGGTGGGGACGTAAAATTTGTTGAAGGGCATCATGAGACTGTCTAGAATGTGGGTGCACACCATTTGTTGTGGAAATTACAAGTTAAGTTGTAGAAACAGAAGAATTTTATTGATTTTCACAAAAATCCAAGATGGCGGACATTCTATTCCGGCAGACATGACGTCATAGGATGCGTTGGATCAGTCTTCGCCCAAGGATCCCAGGGATACCAAATTTTTGAAAATCGGACTTACGGTTCAAAAGTTACAAGAAGAAATGTCCCTAAAATTTTGACCTGTTGGTGGCGCTAGAGGGTTTGAGATGGGGCCCTGTAATTTTTTGTGGGGAATCCTGGGAAGGACACGGACATCTGTGAAAAGTTTGAAAATAATCCTATAAACGGTTCCCGAGATATGAGCTCACTTCCTGTTTGGCGACTTTTCGGACACGTTTGATTGGCTGTCACGTCAAAACGATAAGAGATATCAAAAAACCGGGTACGTCCCTGATGAGGCTCAGTCCAAAGATGCTATGGACCAAATTTGAGCAAAATTGGTCAAAAATTGAGGGAGGAGAAGCATTTTGAGTGTTTTTCATAAAATTCAAAATGGCGGAAAATCTACCCTGACGGAAAATGACGTCACAGGGTGCGTTGGATTCGGCTTGGCCCAAGGAGTCCAGGGATACCAAGTTTTTGAAAATTGGACATACGGTTCAAAAGTTACACGCAGAAATGTACCTGAAAATTCCTGCAACTTTGACCTGCTGGTGGCGCTAGAGGGTTGGGGGTGGGGGCCTATAAATTGCTGTGGGTAATGAGGAGACTGGCTGGAATGTGCATGCCAAATTTCACAACTTTTTACCAGACGGTTCTAGGGGTTGCCATAGACTTCCTATGGCGGAAGAATATTGCGTAATAATAATAAATATAGCTGCAAGCAGCAATGTGGGGCCAAGCAGCGACCCGGCCTAATTTGATGAGATGCGTTAGATCAGTCTTCGCCCGAGGATCCCAGGGATATCAAGTTTTTCAAAATCGGACTTACGGTTCAAAAGTTACAAGCAGAAATGTCCCTCAAATTTTGACCCGTTGGTGGCGCTAGAGGGTTTGAGCTGGGGCCCTGTCATTTTTGTGGGGAATCCTGGGACAGTCTAGAATATGTGTGAAAAGTTTGAAAATAATCCTAATGAAGGGATCCTGAGATATGAGCTCACTTCCTGTTTGGCGACTTTTAGGACGTGTTTGATTGTCTGTCACGACAAAACGATAAGAGATATCAAAACTCCAGGCAAGGTTCTGATGAGGCTCAGTCCAAAAATGCTATGTACCAAATTAGAGCAAAATTGGTCCAAAATTGAGTGAGAAGAAGCATTTTGAGTGTTTTTCATAAAATTCAAAATGGCGGACATTCTATTCCGGCTGACATGACGTCATTGGGTGCATTTGATTCGACTTGACCCAAGGATCCCCAGGATACCATATTTTTGAAAATCTGACTTACGGTTCAAAAGTTACAAGCAGAAATATCCCTCAAATTTTGACCTGTTGGTGGCGCTAGAGGGTTTGAGCTGGGGCCCTGTAATTTTTTGTGGGGAATCCTGGGACAGACTAGAATACGTGTGAAAAGTTTGAAAATAATCCTATGAAGGGTTCCCGAGATATGAGCTCACTTCCTGTTTGGCGACTTAGGACGCGTTTGATTGGCTGTCACGACAAAACGATAAAAGATATCAAAACGCCGGGCAAGTTTCTGATGAGGCTCAGTCCAAAGATGCTATGGACCAAATTGGAGCAAAATTGGTCCAAAATTGAGGGAGGAGAAGCATTTTCAGTCTTTTTCATAAAATTCAAAATGGCGGAAAATCTACTTGGCGGAAAATGACGTCACAGACTGCGTTGGATTCGTCTTGCCCCAAGGAGTCCAGGGAGGCCAAGTTTTAGAAAATCAGATGTACGGTTCAAAACTTACAAGCCGAAATGTACCTGCAACTTTGACCTGCTGGTGGCGCTAGAGGGTTGGGGGTGGGGACGTAAAATTTGTTGAAGGGCATCATGAGACGGTCTAGAATCTGGGTGCACACCATTTGTTGTGGAAATTACAAGTTAAGTTGTAGAAACAGAAGAATTTTATTGATTTTCAAAAAAATCCAAGATGGCGGACATTCTATTCCGGCAGACATGACGTCATAGGATGCGTTGGATCAGTCTTCGCCCAAGGATCCCAGGGATACCAAATTTTTGAAAATCGGACTTACGGTTCAAAAGTTACAAGCAGAAATGTCCCTAAAATTTTGACCTGTTGGTGGCGCTAGAGGGTTTGAGGTGGGGACCTGTAATTTTTTTTAGGGAATCCTGGGAAGGACACGAACATCTGTGAAAAGTTTGAAAATAATCCTATAAACGGTTCCCGAGATATGAGCTCACTTCCTGTTTGGCGACTTTTCGGACACGTTTGATTGGCTGTCACGACAAAACGATAAGAGATATCAAAAAACCGGGTACGTCCCTGATGAGGCTCAGTCCAAAGATGCTATGGACCAAATTTGAGCAAAATTGGTCAAAAATTGAGGGAGGAGAAGCATTTTGAGTGTTTTTCATAAAATTCAAAATGGCGGAAAATCTACCCTGACGGAAAATGACGTCATAGGGTGCGTTGGATTCGGCTTGGCCCAAGGAGTCCAGGGATACCAAGTTTTTGAAAATTGGACATACGGTTCAAAAGTTACACGCAGAAATGTACCTGAAAATTCCTGCAACTTTGAGCTGCTGGTGGCGCTAGAGGGTTGGGGGTGGGGGCCTATAAATTGCTGTGGGTAATGAGGAGACTGGCTGGAATGTGCATGCCAAATTTCACAACTTTTTACCAGACGGTTCTAGGGGTTGCCATAGACTCCCATTGGCGGAAGAATATTGTATAATAATAATAAGAAATATAGCTGCAAGCAGCAATGTGGGGCCAAGCAGCGACCCGGCCTAATTCGATGAGATGCGTTGGATCGGTCTTCGCCCGAGGATCCCAGGGATACCAAGTTTCTGAAAATCGGACTTACGGTTTAAAAGTTACAAGCAGAAATGTCCCTCAAATTTTGACCCGTTGGTGGCGCTAGAGGATTTGAGCTGAGGCCCTGTAATTTTTTGTGTGGAATCCTGGGACAGACTAGAATACGTGTGAAAAGTTTGAAAATAATCCTATGAAGGGATCCCGAGATATGAGCTCACTTCCTGTTTGGCGACTTTTAGGACGCGTTTGATTGGCTCTCACGACAAAACGATAAGAGATATCAAAACTCCAGGCAAGTTTGTGATGAGGCTCAGTCCAAAGATGCTCTGTACCAAATTAGAGCAAAATTGGTCCAAAATTGAGTGAGGAGAAGCATTTTGAGTGTTTTTCATAAAATTCAAAATGGCGGACATTCTATTCCGGCTGACATGACGTCATGGTGTGCATTTGATTCGACTTGGCCCAGGGATCCCAGGGATACAAAGTTTTTGAAAATCTGACTTACGGTTCAAAAGTTACAAGCAGTAATGTCCCTCAAATTTTGATCTGTTGGTGGCGCTAGAGGGTTTGAGCTGGGGCCCTGTATTTTTTTGTGGGGAATCCTGGGACAGACTAGAATA